>CAMZMU010000104.1:10716273-11299518 GCA_947311845.1 Poa pratensis | reverse complement strand
CTTTTTCATCTGTTTTGGAAGTATTATACTTAAGATTTTAGCTTCATTGTCTTGTACCTTGATGTCATCTCATTTGACCGTGGAACCTTATTGCGATAAATAACCTAAGTTTGTGCTGGAAATGAAATGAACATAAGTATGAACATTGTTATTATAGAGACTAAGACTATATCAGTGAATCGATGACATCTTTGATTTGACAGAACATGGCGCAACAGATATTGAGAACCACCATAATTAGCCACTCTAGTTGAAAATTTGCGGTTTTTCCAAATAATCTGTTTTCTAATTAGTACCTTCATTTCACAGGTAACCTTTTTACAATGGAATAGAAGTGCAGTAAAAAGTAAGACCTAGAGTTTCTTGGGAACCATTAACAATATGAAAGTTTCAGGAGAAGGTTGGAGCTGACGGTGAACAAGTAACAAATATATTGCGCAATTAAGTGCATATGATGAAAGGTGATGAGATCACCAAGACACCAAGTCACCAAGTGAGAGGGGGATGGCTACGGCTATAGTTCCTATATGAGTACTTTTAACCTAATTGCTGTTTAGAGCGGAAAGAAATCAAAGGGCTCAATTCCACTATGCTCAGAACCCGGGCACTGCTCCCGAGATGGTACTCTAAAGAACAATTATCTTGTTTAATAAAATAGTAGCTAAAGATGTATAGCTCGAGTGTGAATCGACCGCCCACCAATTTTATACTTGAATCACTTATCATTCCACTGTCTGCACTAAATAATGTTTGATTTTTTGGTCTACAACTCCATCACTAGGGTCTTTTTATTTCTTGATTAATAGATGAAGAAAATGATAACTCTGATTGGTAATTGCAAAAATGTAGAGTTATATTCACAAGCCTGTTTATGGAACTCACTGTTACGCATGGTATGTGAGTACAATTAAATCTGTGTACCTCTTAAACTGCTGGATGGTGCTATAAGGACGTCTGTTTATTGTTTTTTCATATCAAAGATGTATTTGTATAGTTACATTAATAAGTTTTGAGCTTGTGAGAAAATGAATAATTTCTGTAGGGAAATAAAGAAATTGGTATTTCTTCATTGCTTTTCGTAAAGCTCAACTTCCCCTGATAACTGAATCCTTGATCCTTGAGCTGGCTAGGCCTAAAACTTGAAGAAGAAAGCTATATATAATCCTCTGCTTTTCTCTGTAGTGGCAGGTACATATTTTCTTCATTGGTTGGGCACAATTACACTGAATGATATTGTATAACTGAAGCAGTTCAATTGCAGTGGCTGTGCACCGTCAAGGTAGTATCAGAAAGATTTCAGCAGGTAACCATTTGGAAATGAACTGGAAATTAGCCTACGTGCATTAAAAAAATACTGTTTAGTTTATGCTTTATCTTCCTTGACCTATGCCAGATTATAATTCCCTTTTGAAAAGTTTGCACAGCAGTGCCCACCCCACGCGGGAAGCTTTTTATTGGTTTATTCATCACCATCAATTAAGGCACCAACATCACTTGTTTATTGCTGATTCATATCTTGCCTGCTCTTAATTGCTTCGAGTTAAACTAATGGCTTCCTCTTCCCAATGATACCCTCACCTACGCATATCTGTTCCACCATCTCCTTCTCACATGATGCCTATCCTTGCCCTTGTGTTATTGTATTCTTCATGGTCTTTTTACTCCTCCATGTGCCCTACCACCTCCCTATCCCTCATGCCTAGATTTTCCCTTTCTCAGTTTCTCTCAGTAGCACCATTTCAGTTCTAGACATTGCAATCTTTGCTTCCTATTGATGTTACTGGCAAGCTGGCTTTCAAATATTTCTGTTGTCATGTCCCTTTCTCTTCTTTCCATTTCTGTTTGAATTTTGCCCACCTTTGCTTCTGATCCTGGCCTTTAAACTCACCTTTTCTTTTAGTTTGTACGGTTACTTACGTGCTTACATGTAATTTACCCTCTCTGGCAAGAGATGAATCACATGAGTACCACCAATAGGCACACCATGTCTATGTGGACCTACAAACAAATGGAATATTGACGTGTGGGTCGACACAGTCATGCGGCAACGTATCCTTAGAGTCCACTGCCTCACGTGACATACTAATCACTTTTGCTTAATATAATTATTATAAAAAAACTGAGATGCCTTTCAAGCTTCAACTATAGGTCGATCTACAAACAATTATGAATTACATTCATAAGTATCAAGAGAACAGATGCATTCAAGAACTCACCAGCAAAACTGATTATGCCATACGCATCAAAAGATACCAAATGGAGTTAGTAGACAAGTTTGATAGATCTAGGTGATGATGTGGGTAAAAACCTTGAAAACTGTTCCTTCTCCTATTGACAGTACCATATTTTTACGCATTCTTCTATCTGTATGCAACATTTATAGCTTGTGGCCTCCACTCCTTTGCATGTAAATCGTTAGGCCTTTGCAGTTTGTGCCAGCTGCTTTCAGTTTTCTGGTCTTGATCGATTTGGGTATCTGAAAAAAAAAACTGGTGACTTCTTAGGTGGTCTGGAAGGAGCGTAGCAACAGTCTTCAACAACGAGCATAAGAATACAAAGTGATATAGCGGATCACCGACGAAGCAAGGTTGTGGGGGATGGCAATGGGTACCCATTACCCTTTTACCCTGCGGGTAAAAACCCTATTAGGGTAAGGGTATGGGATAAAAAATTACCCATGGGTACGTAAATGAGAAAATATCATACCCATCGGGTAGAGAGGGTATGGGTATGGGATCGTATAACCCATACCCGCGTACCCATGTACCCATATAATATTTGACAAGTGAGTCTAAACTTTCACGCACGGATATATGAGTAGGGTCTATGCATGAGGCTACAATCGTAATTCAAAGATATAGGCAGGGATTGCTCGCTAACCCTCCGCGGATGACGCACCATCCGGTGACTACCTCACTATACCGATAATTTAGCTATTCCTAATATTATATCTAATCTATCTGATTCACGTGATCACGTCTCGACTCCTGATATAGCAAAACAATGAAATATAACTCTTCTGCATGAGTTATGTGTTGTTTTTACGACTATTTTCTGCCCAATTTTACGTGTTTTAAACGCGGGTATTTTTACCCGCGGGTACCCATCTACCCTGTTGGGTGACGGGTATGGGAAAAAGTTGTACCCGTTGACGGGTATGGGTAAGGGTGACGGGTAAGATCGTGGTCGACGGGTAAGGGTATGGGGTGGCCCCACCCTTACCCATACCCTACGGGTGCCATCCCTATTGTGGAGAGCCAGAGGTAGTAGAGTCATCGATCCATTGTAGACTTTGTTGTTTCGATGACATGTTATGTTCTGAGATTTGCTTACCATGTTGTCAGGCATGCCTCAATCACTATTCACAGTCGGATCGTTTTCACTGATTTCACAAAATGACTCTACTTGCAAGTTACCTCTGTTTCTGATCATTGGCCATCTTTATCTCTGTAACTATGTTCTTTACTGTAAAAAACATCAGCATGTACCATATCTTGTTGGTAAAACAACCAACACTGCAAATGGAAGTTGTGATTCCGATGTAAATACTCTGCAAGTTCCATCATCTTCTCTGGGATCTGTAGTTCTGCACTGGCTAATCTGAACTGCCCATTTACCAATGGGAATTTTGGAGGTGGAAGGTAGATCTAGATCTGCGTGCCTGCAAAATTTCCTGTACTTTTACTAGTATAATCCACCCGCTTGACACAAAGTACAAAGGGGCAGTAATTAACTAAGTTCCTTGGCAGTGTGAAAGGCAAGATTAGATCTAACCGGGAGCATGTGACAGCCTCTCTATTGATGTGCTGTTAGCTTCAGATCCAATCTGTTTAACCTGCCAAGAAACAGCCTCTGCCATGGAGGTTTAAAGAATTGTTACTGCATGGAATGAACTGTTTCTTCTCGCTATGTGTCATGTGTTACCACTGAGTAACCAGCTGTGATGTCTCATTTTTATTCTTGTTCCAACTTTTTCAACTCTGCGGAGTGGAGGTAAACTCTTCTTGCCTCAGTAGTTCAATTGTCACCCTCCAGTGCCGTAATTACATCACAGGGCTTACCGGGTGATTACGGAATGAATGGTCTAACACTCTGACAATAAGGAGAATGGTCTATCAACATCAAGAATACATTTCTCTCCATTTCTTCATCATCACCATCTGTCTGTTTACTCTGACATCTATAGTTTGTGAGCTACTGAGTTGTCATTTTGCTAAATATATATATTCCACATAGAAATCATTATTCAGGATATTTTTTCTGTACTGCACCAGAGCTGTCTCCTTATATACTTATTAATCTCCAATGTTTTTGTAGAGGAAGGGGTTTCTTGGAGAACTCTACAGGGATAGAATTCGATTTCCATTCTTGTGGAGGAAGAACTCCAATTCCATTACTTTTCAGGTTTGAACTTTGAACCATTGGTCTTTCTACCTCTCAGTTCTCGCTAGCACTCCAGTTGTCACCCAGTTACCCTGCAAAGTCCAAAATTACAGCAAGGTATCTAACTGCAGGCTGTTAAGTATCAACTGATCTAACTTATTGGCCGTGACGTGCTTGTTATTTAATCTTATCCCCCTTGAGACACACCCTTTCCATGATGAAGCTGCTCGCCCTGATGCCATCTTTTCCTACCCTCGGCAGCTAGCAAAGTTGTTACTGTTGTTAAAAAAACTCCCCAAGTTGGGCGCAATTAGACGTTGGTGATGGTGACGCCTGTCCAAAATTCAAATACTTAATCTCCAATGAACTCCAATAATGCTGATTACACTTTTGAATTCAGTGAAAAAATAATTCAGGAGGGGCCAGTAGAGGGTACTTCTTTTTTTTCCTAGGAGGGACAGGGCGTAGTAGTGTGCACTGTTGCCTTGGATCCAGAGATTCTGCAGGTACAAAGGTAGCCTCCCTCTATTGCTTCATCATCGCAGCAACCTCCCTCAAATACTCACTTCAACCCTCCCTGTCTCTCTACTTATGCTAAACCTCTTCACCACTCCACTAATTAGTTACTACTAGGATTGCGACATAAGCAAGACCAAGATTTGGGAGGCGATTAGCACAGCTTTTCTATAGAAGAATTAAGTAGCTAGCTTCACTTGCAGTAGTGCTGATGTTCTTGCACATAATTGTACTTTGGTAGTCGGTACAGCTACGGAGAGCAAGTGTTTGCTGTTACTGTATATGCGCACGCAATGCGTCTCCGTGGTGCTATGAGTAGAAGAAGCAAATGGAGGACGGCGCCACCGTCGTCCATGGCGGCGCTCGTCAGGTGCTGCGCGCTTGCGCTGCTCTGTTTTGTGGGCAGAGTCGTCGCCGTGGATGAGCAGGGCGCGGCGCTGCTCGCGTGGAAGGCGACGCTGCAGAACGGTGTTGGCACGCTGGCGGACTGGAAGGCCGGGGACTCGTCGCCGTGCCGCTGGACCGGCGTGACGTGCAATGCCGCCGGCGGCGTCACCGAGCTGAACCTGCAGTTCGTCGACCTGCTCGGCGGCGTCCCGGCCAACCTGGCCGGCGCGGTGGGCGGCACGCTGACCCGGCTCGTCCTCACCGGCACGAACCTGACGGGCCCGATCCCGCCGGAGCTTGGCGCGCTGCCCGCGCTTGCGCACCTCGACCTCAGCAACAATGCGCTCACGGGGACGATACCGGCCGGGCTATGCCGCGCGGGGAGCAAGCTCGAGACGCTGTACCTCAACGCCAACCGCCTGGAGGGCGCCATCCCGGACGCCATCGGCAACCTCACGTCGCTCCGGGAGCTCATCGTCTACGACAACCAGCTGGCTGGAAGGATTCCGGCGGCCATCGGCCGGATGGCTAGCCTCGAGGTGTTCCGTGGCGGCGGCAACAAGAACATCCACGGCGCGCTACCCACGGAGATCGGCGACTGCTCCAGCCTAACCATGCTCGGCCTCGCCGAGACCAGCATCACCGGCCCGCTCCCGGCGAGCCTTGGCCGGCTCAAGAACCTCACCACGCTGGCCATCTACACGGCGCTGCTCTCGGGCCCGATACCGCCTGAGCTCGGCCGGTGCAGCAGCCTGGAGAACATCTACCTCTACGAGAACGCGCTGTCTGGGTCCATCCCGGCGCAGCTCGGCGGGCTCAAGAAGCTCAATAACCTGCTGCTGTGGCAGAACCAGCTCGTCGGCATCATCCCACCAGAGCTCGGGGCATGCAGCGAGCTCGCCGTGATCGACCTGTCGCTCAACGGGCTCACCGGCCACATCCCGGCGTCGCTCGGGAAGCTCTCCTCGCTGCAGGAGCTGCAGCTCAGCGTGAACAAGCTCTCAGGCACGGTGCCGCCGGAGCTCGCCCGGTGCAGCAACCTCACTGACCTCGAGCTGGACAACAACCAGATCACCGGCGCTATCCCTGCGGAGCTCGGCGGCCTCCCGGCGTTGCGGATGCTGTACCTGTGGGCCAACCAGCTGATCGGAACAATCCCTCCGGAGCTCGGCCGGTGCACCAGCCTCGAGGCGCTCGACCTGTCCACCAACGCTCTGACAGGGCCGATTCCGCCGTCGCTCTTCCGGCTACCACGGCTATCCAAGCTGCTGCTCATCAACAATGAACTCTCCGGCGAGTTGCCGCCCGAGATTGGCAATTGCACGTCCCTCGACCGGTTCAGGGCAAGCGGCAACCACATCGCCGGGGCGATACCGCCGGAAATCGGCATGCTTGGGAACCTCAGCTTCCTGGACCTCGGGTCAAACCGGCTGTCTGGCGACCTCCCTGCAGAGATATCCGGGTGCCGGAACCTGACGTTCGTCGACCTCCACGACAACGCCATCACGGGCGTGCTGCCGGCGGTACTCTTCAAGGAGTTGCTCTCGCTCCAGTACCTCGATCTCTCCTACAATTCTATCAGCGGCGCGATCCCTTCAGACATCGGCATGCTCACATCGCTGACAAAGCTCGTTCTGAGCAGCAACCGGCTGTCCGGGCCGATGCCGCAGGAGATCGGCTCGTGCTCCCGCCTCCAGCTCCTGGACGTCGGTGGCAACTCGCTGTCTGGTTACATTCCGGGGAGCATTGGCAAGATTCCGGCGCTGGAGATCGCCCTTAATCTCAGCTGCAACAGCTTCTCCGGTGCGGTGCCGCAAGAGTTCGCCGGGCTCGTGAGGCTCGGGGTGCTCGACGTCTCGCACAACCAGCTCTCCGGCGATCTCCAGCCGATGTCCGCGCTTCAGAACCTCGTGGCGCTCAACGTATCTTTCAACGGCTTCTCCGGGCGGCTGCCGGAGACGGCGTTCTTCGCGAAGCTGCCAACGAGCGACGTCGAGGGCAACCAGGCACTCTGCCTCTCGCGGTGCTCCGGCGACGCCAGCGACCGCGAGCTCAAGGCGCGACACACCGCTCGTGTCGCGGTGGCCGTGTTGCTCTCTGCCCTCGTCATCCTCCTCTTGGCCGCGGCGCTCGTTCTGTTGGGGTGGCGCCGCCGTGGTGCGGGCGCTGGTGGCGACGAGAAGGACGCCGAGATGTCGCTGCCGTGGGACGTCACGCTGTACCAGAAGCTGGACATCGGCATCGCCGACGTGGCTCGCAGCCTCACGCCCGCGAACGTCATCGGCCACGGGTGGTCCGGCGAGGTGTACCGCGCGAACATCCCATCGACCGGGGTCACGATCGCCGTCAAGAAGTTCCAATCGTGCGACGAGGCGTCCATCGAGGCGTTCGCATGCGAGGTCAGCGTGCTTCCGCGTGTCCGCCACCGAAACATCATCCGGCTGCTGGGTTGGGCGTCAAACCGCCGGACGCGCCTCCTCTTCTACGACTACCAACCAAACGGCACTCTCGGTGGTCTGCTGCACGGCACTGCCGCGCCCGGCGCCGCCGTGGTGGAGTGGGAGGTGCGGCTCGCGATCGCGGTGGGCGTAGCGGAGGGACTCGCATACCTGCATCACGATTGCGTGCCGGGGATCATCCACCGTGACGTCAAGGCGGACAACATCCTCCTGGGCGACCGGTACGAGGCTTGCCTCGCCGACTTCGGCCTGGCCCGTGTCGCCGACGACGGCGCCAGCTCCTCGCCTCCGCCATTCGCTGGATCATACGGCTACATCGCTCCGGGTAAGCATTCGAACTATACTGGTCAAAATCCAATATTCATGTATGAGGAGTGCTACCAGATTGACTGACGCCTGAGGTTTATGCAGAGTACGGATGTATGACCAAGATCACAACCAAGAGCGACGTGTACAGCTTCGGGTGGTGCTGCTGGAGATGATCACCGGGCGGCGCACGCTGGACCCGGCGTTCGGCGAGGGGCAGAGCGTGGTACAGTGGGTGCGCGACCACCTGTGCCGGAAGCGTGACCCGGCGGAGATCGTCGACGCGAGGCTGCAGGGCCGGCCGGACACGCAGGTCCAAGAGATGCTGCAAGCCCTCGGCATCGCACTGCTGTGCGCCAGCCCGCGGCCCGAGGACCGGCCGACCATCAAGGACGTGGCGGCGCTCTACGCGGCCTCCGGCATGACGACGGCGCAGACGCACGGAAGGCCGGGAACAACGGCGCCGGAAGCGAGACGGAGGCCACAAAGCGGGCTGATACAAAGAAGCCCATCTCGCCGACCAAACTGATGGCTCTCAGTAGACCGGTCCAAACACAAGCCCAGGTCCAGGCCCGAGCGAGCTCGGGTTCGTTGGGCCTACTCAACAGCCGGGAGTGAATATAGCCTCAGCTAGCTGGCCCCACTTGCAGTGTTATTTGTGTCACACTTCACTGTTGCGGTGAGTTAAACACGGAGTGTAACGGGTGTGTCGTTTTGCTAGGTGCACGCTCTTTGGTACAAAAAATATGGTATTTTTTCTATAGGGATTTAGTGATCATAGGATAACATCTATAGATGGTCCGCAGAGGCATGATAGGTTAATAATTTTGTGTACCATATATGGGGTATAGTGCAATGAAATTTGGTGTAAAATATCCAATTAATAATGATTGCCTACCACATCAGATGTTTGTCAAAGGGAGCACATGCCACCTATTGCTCCCATTGTCTAGTTTCTCCTTATTTATGCAGCTGGTCCAGGTTTGATTTGTCCTACATTGTCTCTTATAAATTGTAGTTCAATTTACACAAACGGCACATATGAGGTTTGGAATGAATGAACCATATCATTATTTATCCCCTTCTTAGCTACCAGTGGGGCTCTCTCGATTTTTTTTTATAAACTAGTCGTAATGATCGTGCTTTGCTACGAACAAGTAAGATGGTGAGTTAGCCAGAGCCAGCTCTCAGCAAGTGCAGCGTCACGGGCCTCGCAACCCCCCCCCCCCCCCAGGTATACACATATAACTCTTCAAAGCAAAGTTTTACTTAGATCCAAGGCCACATTCGCATCTCGCTAAGGGCAATTGCAGCGATCTAGTCCTAAAAAGAGGAAAAAAAATGTAGCGACCATCGCTCCCTCGTGATGTCATCTTGTTCCTCGATCGTTCCTCTTCCCAAATCACAATGACTTCAACACAAGTGCCGCCCTGTCGCTATGATATTTTTGCCATTTTGACGAAATTAATGGGTGACGATATATTGTTTTGTTTCTCTTCATAGTGAATATCCCCATTTGTTGATTCCCAAAAATTCCATGTTTTGTGACAATCAGTTGAAATTCTCTTCTACATGACCCTTAATAACATTCGTTTTTCTTCATTTTATTAGGTTCAGCCCAGTGCTCTTTTAATTCTCATTACCCATAGGCCAAATGAGATATTTGAACTTATTAGAAATGATGTCTATGTTGTTAATAAATTTTTATGTACTATACTCCGTGACTATAGATCCATGTAACATGTTGTTGGTTCTGTGTTGGAGTGCAACCATGTGATACAATCTTGGTTGAGATGTTTTGTCCTTACAAAACATAATTGTTTACTTGAATTGAGCATTGTCAAGTATAAGACGATGAGTAGTTTGTGTTTTGCAATGTATCTATGAGAGTTAAGATAGAATATTTCTATGATAAGTTCAATATTACGTTTTTCTCTTAAAAGTAAATGACGATAATGTAATTATCAGTGTACACTGTACATAGGCCCGATTTCTTGTATTGCAGCAGGTGTCCAGCTTATCAGGATTGGCCCTAGAATTAGCCACTTGCACACTGAGATAACCGAAACATCAGTTGCAAACACAATGTGTTTTCGTCAAGAAAAATGAAAGACACAACGGCCAAGAGAATTGCAAACAACAATTCCTTCGAGCACCTTAAAGATAAAGGATAATAACTTTGCCGTGGGATATCACATGATCTTGTGAATCTCATATGTCCAATGGCAACACTTTTGTTTTGGCAATTCGCATAGTGGCAACACAACTCAACAAATTTGCGACCTAGGACTTTATTGAATCATTGATGACCACAAATTATTTCAGCCCATTAACGAGTCATCATTGTGTCCGTCCATTGGCGAAATCATTAGAAAAAGGGTTCCCTTTGCGAAGGGAACCCAGCGGACCATCTCGTGCTGACAAGTGTCGGACGGTACGAACAGTTTGCATGCATCATCGCCAAGTGTCACAACCAGATTAAAAGTGAGGAGCATGAGAGAAAGGGACACCGGAGGTGGGAGAACAGTTTTTGCCTTTTATTTTTCAAAACCGAAACTTCAAAACGAAATATCTTGAGAACCGATCCAAATTACGAACCGT
This sequence comes from Poa pratensis, assembly GCA_947311845.1. Lineage (NCBI taxonomy): Eukaryota > Viridiplantae > Streptophyta > Magnoliopsida > Poales > Poaceae > Poa > Poa pratensis. The sequence goes on along the minus strand of CAMZMU010000104.1, from coordinate 11,288,866 downwards.
TTTCACTTTTGAGTTTCTCGCATCGAGATTTTCAAAACTAGATCCCATGTTGATAGGTTCCGACAAACTTTTTTTTTACTTCCGGTTATGTATAGTTGTACAACCTGTGTCTGTGTAGTTGTACAACCTGTGTCTGTATAAAATGTGACCGCGTAGTTGTACAACCTGTGCATGTATAGTTGTACAAACTGTGTCTGTACAACTTGTGTCTGTCTAGTTGTACAATCTGTACAAACTGTATTTGCGTATTTGTACAACATGTGCCTGTATAGTTGTACAACCTGCTAGTTGTACAAGCTATGTCTGTTTAGTTATACAACATGTGTCTGTACAACCTGTGTCTGTCTAGTTGTACAACATGTGTCTATGTAGTTGTACAACCTATTAGTTGTATAACCTGTGTGTACAAGCTATGTCTCTTTAGTCAACATGTGTCTCTTTAGTTGTACAACTTGATCTGTGTAGTTGTACAACCTGTTAAGTTTTACACAAAACCTGTACAACCTGTTAAGTTGTACACAAAACCTGTTAAGTTGTACACAAAACCTGTACAACTTGTATCCGGAGGCGTCTGTACACAAAACCTGTACAACCTGTTAGTACGCGTAGGGATGTAAGTGGCGGCGGCGTCCAGCGATCCCACATACGCCGCCCACCAAAATCTGTTTAAGTGGCGTACGTGGACATGTGAAAAATTTATACGGCGTATGTGGACAAGCCATGAAGACCAACGGCGCCAGCGGTGCAGCCTGCACGCATTTCCTCTCTAATGTGGCGGCCTCCTGTTTAGCCATGGCAGAGAGCGGCTGTCCCGAGTCTCCATCTTCGGCGCCGGCATCATCCGCGCAAAGCACCACGGCCTCCGCAAGTTCAGCACCGAGGAGCTCGCGTTGATCATAGCCGGGATTGGATCGGTGTCCTCATCTTGCTGTCTCTCTGCTGCCATCTGCTCTGTTAACTGACAAGGAAGAAGAGGTCGAGCAACAGTAGCAGCCGTTGAGCAAGGACACTGGGGCCGATGCCGCCGCCGCTGCCGAGCGAGTCGAGAAGCCGGTCCGTGTCAGGGGCGGAGTCCGGCGGCGACGTGGGCGGCAAGCTGGTGCTCGACGGGCCACTGGCGTTTACGACGGACGACCTGCTCTGCGTGACGGCGAAGACCATCGGGAAGAGCACGTACGGCACAGTGTACAAGGCGACGCTGGAGGACGGCAGCCTGGTGGCCGTGAAGCGGCTGCGCGAGAAGACCACCAGGGGCCACAAAGGAGTTCGAGGACGAGGCGGCGGCCGTCGGAAAGGTCCGACCGCCGGCATCAGAACCTCCTAACGCTCCGAGCATACTACCTCGGCCCCAAGGGGGGAAGCTGCTGGTCTTCGACTACATGCCTAAGGGCAGCCTCTCCGTCTTCTTGCACGGTGAGATTCCTTCAGAAAAATCACAAAAAGATTGAAGCTGAATTCTGAATTTTGAGTTCTTTCGCTCAGGTCGCCGCCATGGATCCTCGCGCGTCCAGCTTCCAGGGCAACAAGCGTTGCCACGAGGATGACCGGTCGTAGGCGGCGGCGCGTCGGCAGAAGGGCGACCGCGGCAGCCGCAACCCGGGGACAAGCCGCCGCCAGCGTGGTTAGTGGCTTGGGAGAGGAAGCGTGAAGCGGCGCGGCTGTCGGTAGAAGCTCTGCTCGCCGTGGCGCCGGCGTCCGCCTCCGAGGCCGGAGGGTACGTTCTTCGGACAGGGCGCAAGGGAGCAGGTTTGGCAGCTTATGCGGCGCCACGAATGTCACGTTCCCCGCATAATAATTAAGTGGACAGCCGTGTAAATCCGTATAGGGCTTCGTGGATGGGGCGGCACGTCCATATGTGTCCACCGACCTGTCCACTTACGTCGTGAAGTACGCGCTAGCTAGATAGCTTCTGTACCCGCTCCGAACGATCGGCGTATAACGCGGGACGCTCGTCCGTGCGCGACGCCGTGGGGCTGTATACGCTAGCTAGGTAGCTACACTCCGCTACCAACGATTGGCGTACATGATGCTCGTACGCGCGCGTTTCGGCGGCGTACGTCGACGGATGGATCGGACGGAAGCGACGTGACGCGACTGACCAATTTGGATTTCTCCTCGTCCGCATGCTGCCTCCGTTGGAAGGCCACCACGTGGCGTGCTGTCAATACTCCTAAAGTGCCCTTCGAAAATGGAAGCATTTTCCTAATCACACCCGCCCATTGGGATCTAGGTCTATTTTGGCCCATTGGATGGCCCAGATATACAATGCCCATCATCCGAACACAATATTTTGAACATGTATTACATTTTTCTTGTCCTATGAAAGTGAATTTTAGTGCATCATTTCTTTCTAACAAATAACATGAAAAATCAGGGTAGTAGCCTCGCAACTTGCCACCATTTAGATATATTATTTATTTTTCTACTTTCAAATGAATGTGTTGTCGATTTTGCAAGGTTAAAGCATTTTAACTATTCTGAAAATCTAGAAAATCAGTTTATATTTTTTGTACACACTGTGGGCAAGCCACAGTTAATGACAGGTACTTGCCAGTTTCACTGAAGAAGACTGACAGCCATCTTGGAGACCAAACTACCAGAATTTCATGTATGTAAATCAACAAATGTCCATCACACGTGTTCATGAATTCTAACGATCGTTTGTCATAATTTCATTGCACATTTTATATTTCTGTAACAACAATGTATGTAGCTAGTGAAGAAATTAGCGAGCCCATGGCAACACATGGTTGCCAGATGGACATTCAACTAGTCAATAGTAAAGAAAAGATACATAATTTCAATTCGGAAAAACTAAATACACCTTACAGATATATAAGAACTGGTGATGGTAGAGAAGTGAATTTGTGTCAACACATAGAGATAAGAGAAAGAAGACCTATGGATACAAAGGAAAGAAAAACGATAGAAGGCGTCGACTGAGAAACAAAGCCGATCCTGATAGTACGAACTGTCTTTAATTAGCGTAGGATCAGTGACGACTCTTACATGTCCTATCTCTCGAAACAGGCTTGCGCCCCGCTATATTAATATAGCAACAACCCATACAACTGTGAGACCACCGCTGGGGCCAACCGCACATCAAAGCCCAAGAGAAAACAAGAGAAAGAAAAGAGAAAGTAATGCCAACAATGAAAGATCGACTAAACGAGGATGACCCGCAACCGCTGCGCCCACCGAAGAGATCCACCACGCTCCTAGCACTCCGACGCGCCGCGTACCAAGCAACACCTTCAAGAAGGAGTGCGACGATGACGACGCTGCTGCCCGGACTGATCCTAGGGTTTCCCCCGGTACGCGAAGGGTATAGTGGCGAAGTGGTACACCCGACGCCCTTCAGCAAGGAACGGCGGCACCTGCAGGCGTCACCGCGTCGGAGCCGGCCATGCCGACAGGGATTTCTCCCAACCCTCATACACCCACTACCCGGACGATCCAAAGCGCTTCACCCAACTTGTCGCCCACCAGCATGCGCCACCACGGTCTTGACGTCAACCTTGTCGTCTCACTGTGGTCACCATTGTGAGGCCTAGCAGACGGAATAGGAGAGCGTAGCAGGAAGGGGGCAGCAGCACCGCAGCCGCGCAGGAGGGAACTACCTCCACCGCTGTCGCGGTAGCCGACCAAACGCGGCAGCAGGACACACCAGGCCCGCCTGGCCCGCAAAGTCCCGCCGCCACGCTGCAGCAGGCCGGCTGCCAGCGCCGTCACCATCCTGAACGCACGGCTCGCCACCTCCATCACCGGGGAGCATCGCCGTCACGCGAGGACCAGTCGGCCCGCCCCTACCCAGATGGGGCCCTAAGGGGCCCAGATTTGGGCCGAGCGGGCGCCGCCGGCAACCGTCGCTGCTCCGCGTTGCCCCGCTGCCAACGGCGGCGCCGTCGCGAAGAAGGCCACCCGGATGCACCGGACCACCGTCGGCCGAGCAGCACCGCCGCAGGTCGTGCTCTCCCGAGTCGAGACAACCACGCGCGTGGAGAGGTAGGGGGCCGCCGGCGCCAGCGCCGCCCGGGACTAGCTCGGCGACGAGCGCCGACGACGGCGGAGGGGAGGGGAGTAGGGAGGAGGCTGGGGAAGAGGCGCCGGCGGCGCGGCCCAGTCGCCCGCGCGGGGGCGACCAGGTCGCGAGAGCAACTCCTTTTTTTCAGACCAAACTGACAGGCATCACTCTTACATGTCCTATCAGGGTACTACAAGTTGTGTTATCCGGTGGACAGCAAACTAGTTTTACACGTTAATGAAAGGCGCGCCCATGATGATCTCAGTGGCGGCGAGCGCGACGAGGCCGAGCATGGCGAAACGCCCGTTCCATAGCTCGGCATTGGCGTTCATGATGGCCCCAGCCCTGCCCTCGGCGCTCTCGCCCTGCAGGAGCGGCACCAGCGACGCCACGGAGAGCACCGCCACGGTGTACGCAAACCAGGCCTGCCCGGTGCCGCTGCCCAGCTGCGACAGGAGCCCGTCGCCGCGCCCCGCCTCGACGGCCAGCGCCGTCACGAAGCCCACCATGGCGAGGTGCCCGTTGATGCGCTCCGGCGCGGGGCCGCTAAATGCCAGCGCGTCCCAGATGGAGGTGCTCGCCGCCTTGGGCTTGTTTGGTGGTGGCGTGCTCGGCTCGTCGGCCTGGGCCGTGATGACGACGGCGTGTCGGCGCAGCGCCGTAGGCGGAGAGCGAGCGGCGAAGCGGCCACCTGCTCCCTGAAGCCCAACGGCGGGACCGGCGACTTAGGTGATGGCCATCATGGTCACCATTAATGAAGCTCGAAAAGGCAACAGGCTACGAATCCGGCCAGGCAGCTAAGTGATCTCCTCGTTGTGTTGTAGAGATGATGTCGCTGATGTGTTGGTTTTGTGTGCAGTGAGCGGCCGCAGTTTATATAGGCTGCTGCTGGGGACTGGGTAGCGAGTGTTGGAATAATCTTGCCTCTAATTAATGTGTCATAGTCGTGTTAGTCTCATGCATGTTTGCATGTACCGATGTACGTGTCTTTGTGTTAGTATTAGGGTGTGTGTCTAGGGCTCAGCTGACTGAGACTTAAGCTAAGTCTCAGTCAGCTGACGTCACGCGTCCGTACGTGGAGTTCTTTAGTCTACTTCCAATCGATCAATCGATCACGTTTGGTCGTTAGCTAGCTGAGGATCGCATGGGCCTTGACGCTGCTTCTAATGGGCCTAGCTGCTCCTTGCTTGCTATGGCTGTAGCTAGCTTTAGGTTTTTTTTAGTATATGTAGCTAGCTTTAGGTACGGTCCTTCTTTATCTAAAAAAAAGGTACGGTCGTTCCTTGTCTAAAAAAAAGGGTCTTTCTCATGGACCAACAAAAAATGATGTTAAGAAAAATGACCCAATAAATACAAAATTTTAACTTTGTCTATACGTAGGTCCATGCTGTTGTACTTTGTTATGTACGTACAAAAAAGAATTTTTACATATAGAAAGACAAAACAGAGAAAAAACATCTCAATTACAACATGACCTTGTTGCCCAAATAATTGAAATCCAAATATTCAACTATTACAAAAACTTGCCAATTACAAGTCTAGTTGCTTTCATCGAGTATATACTGGTAGGAATAAATAAAGAACAGTGTCCCCGAACGTCCATGTCCAGCTGAACAGGACACACACTCCAAATCGGGACGCGAAGCGGGGACCTAGGCACACCGTAGTAGGCTCGGGTCCGATGTAACACTGACCCACGTGAGCGTGTGGCGTGGGCCGGTGGGTGGGGTGTTGCACGACTGGATTCAAATACTCGACAAATCTCTATTACAAATGCAGTTGCAACAAGCTAACAAAAAAAAGCAAAATAATAAATAAAAAATAAAATAAAATAAAACTCAGTTTTAGTTGTAAGCCAGTTGCAACTGGCTCTGGAAAAAAACTCAGTCGCAAGTGGAGTTGCAACTGGCTAAGGAAAAATCAGTTGCAATTGCAATTGCAACCGGCACAGAAAAACTTAGTTGCAAGTGCAATTGCAACTAGATTCGAAACAAAAAAAAACAAAACACAAAGACAAAAAAAATAAAAAAAAGAAAAGTAATAAAAATAATAATTAAAATGATAATAAAAACACTCAGTTGCAAGTGCAGTTGAAACTGGCTCAGGAAAGAACTCAGTTGCAAGTGCAGTTGCAACTGATTCTGAAGAAAAAACTCAGTTGCAAGTGAAGTTGCAATTGGCTCAGAAATTTTTAGTTGCAAGTGCAGTTATAACTGGCTCAGAAAATTTTAGTTTGCAAGTGCAGTTGCAACTGGCTACCAGACAAAAAACAAAACACAAAAATAAAATCATAATAAAATAATAAAAAATAATAAAATAACAAAAATAATATTTAAAATTATAAGAAAAAACTCATTTGCAGTTGCAACTAGCTCAGAAAAAAACTCAGTTACAAGTGCAGTTAAAACTAGCTCTATAAAAAACTCAGTTGCAAGTGGAGTTACAACTAGCTCAGGAAAAACTCAGTTGCAAATGCAGTCGCAACTGGCTTCGAGACAAAAAACAAAACAAAAAAACAAAAAATAATAAGAAAATTAACAAAAATAATAATAAAAACACTCAGTTGTAGTTGCAACTGGCTCAAGAAAGAATACAGTTGCAAGTGCAGTTGCAACTGACTCTGAAGAAAAACCTCAGTCGCAGGTTGATGCATGTAAAATGCATAGATGAACTTTGCACTTTAATTGCTTATATTCCAATCATATTTGCATCATATAAGGGTTATATCAATGTTTTATAATGATTTTGGGAATATTTCATAGTTTTCCCATTTATTTGAAATTAACCCTGTTTTTCCAGAAAACGTCTTTTTTAGTGTTTCAGACTTTCCGGGAGCTTCGGGACTCCAAAAAGGGCAAGGCCAAAGAGCACGGTTCAGAATTTTCGAGACGAACGCAATGGGCTTAAATTGAAGACCAGAAGCCCAACAGGCTGGAAATGGGAGGGTCCCACGCGGCCTAAAATACCTGGCCGCGTGGGCCCAGCTCTTTTCCCCCTCGGAGCTCCGTGGCCGTCGATCTTTCGTCCACCGACTCCGTCTTGACCTAAAAACGCCTATAAAAAAGGTCCCCTGGCGTTTCGCGAAAGGAGGCGGCGGAGAAACACAGAACCACGAAACAGAGAGTCAGAAGGCTGCCGCCGGAGAAGATCGGAGGGGGGAAACGCCGCCGGAATCGCTCCGGAGGGCTCCACCCCCTCCGGCGTGTTCATCATCAACATCTACAGCAAGAACTTCTTCACCATCATCACCATGATGAAGGGGGAGTAGTCCACCCCCTGGACTAGGGTTTGTGGTGGTAACTTTTGTATCTCTCCTCTCTCTTGAGCTTCACTAATTAGTACCGTATGAGCTGCTGAACATGATTACGGTCATCTATGTAATACCTTTGTGGTGAATATTGTGGTGTGAGATGATTTGTTATGCATTTACCGTTGTGTTGGAGCTTTTGTGATTTGTCATACTTTGAAGTATGATGTATGTGGGTACGGGATGGCCGATGTGACACGGCATAGGTATTGAGTGACACAGTACCGCCCAACATCCTTTATCTGGGGGTAAAAAGAAAGAGTATGATGTGGGAGTGAGAGAAACCACGCTAGCCTTACGAGGGGTGACCTAGCAACACAAATGAGTATTTCTTTCAACTATGTGTTTTAGGACATATAGCCGTCATAAAAAGCTACCATTAAAACATGACAATTGTGTGTACTTTATCTATAACATGATGATCACCGTAGATGAGAGAGAGAGGATTAAGTGAACCCATGAACCATGTCCATTGTTCCTATAAGAAACACACACTTGAGCTTGTCCTCTTGCTACATAGAGGATTGGGCTTTCTCTCTTTGAGAGCTTTCACTTGCTACTACCTTTGTCTTGTCCTCTTGCAAAGAAGAGGATTGGGACACTTTTACATCCATCAAACCAACCATCTTGTTCTCTAAACTTGTTTAGTGCATAATCAACTAAAACTTGTGACACTTTAGTTGTAGGGAATAGATAACTTTTCCTTCTTGCTCCTGCGGATCGATACCTTACTTCCACATTGAGAGGTGCTACAGTGATCCCTTGCTCTTGGGGGTTATCAAGTACTTTTCTGGCGCCGTTGCCGGGGAGCGTAGCGCTTAAGTTTCTATTCTTGTGTGCACTAGACTAAGCTTGGGGAGGTTCCTTTTATATCTTGCAATCATCTAAGCTTGGGGAGGTTCTTTAACTTGTTTAATGATACTATGTCTCCCATTTATGATGATGAATATGATATTTTCAGTCCACCCACTATTGAGTATAAAGTTTATTGTGATTATGATATGCCTCCTATATGATGATTACAATGATTATTATGAATGTTTTACTCCCACTATTCCTAATGAAACTGTTTATGCTTATGTGGAGAGTAATGATACTTTTATGCATATGGATCATGATAAGAATGTTTCATGTGATAGCTATATTGTTGAGTTTATCAATGATGCTACTGAAAGTTTTTATGAGAGAGGGAGACATGATTTCATATATCTCAAAAATATTAAGTCTTCTCTCTTTTTGTTGAAAATTTTGAAGTTGCACTTGCTTTGCCTTCCTATGCTAGTCACTTTGTGCTTTATTGATTTATTTTCTTACAAGATCCCAATGCATAGGAAGTGGGTTAGACTTAAATGTGTTTGATATTTTCTCTTGATGCTCTCTTTATATTTCAATCTTATTCCTATGGAGCATCATTAAAACTATCAAGCCTAGCTATATGGCTATAAAGAAAGCGCTTTGCGGGAGGCAACCCGGTTATTTTTTGTGTGATTTTCTTTGTGTCCTCTTGCTGTACAAGAGACTTTGTGTCTAGTTTAGGTTCTGGAGTTTTCAATAAAGTGCCAAGTTTTACCCTTTTTGGTTTGAAAAAGTTGCTTATAGCGTTCGGAGATTTTATTCCTGCACGAATCAGTGCACGGTATGATTTTTAATTCTTATTCTGTAACTCCGAATGAGCTCATATTTGAACTGTAGTTGCAACTTTTCATCCTCTGTATGCATGAATTTTTCGGAATTTTTCGAGAAAGTTTGGTAGGGTAGAAAAATACGTTTTGCTGCTGCTGTTTTTCTGGACAGATTCTGTCCCATTTTGTTTGATGCATGCTTTGAGCTTTTAAGTTGAATCTTTTTGATCCAATTGAGTTTATGAGTAGGCATACAACATTATACACTTTCTGGACATCTCATATGAATTTTTGTTCAAGGATTATATGCAGCAAGGAACCTATTTGTTTATCACTATTAATGCACCCCACAGAAAAGAGATGGGAGAAACGGTGTTTTGAAGTTTTTTCACAGGGATTGGAGGAGATGCACCAAGAGCTATCCAAGGATGGTGAAGACCATAAGCTTGGGGATGTGAAGACAACCCCGCTGGACCTACACACTCTCGGTTTGCACACGTCCAACTTCTGTTTTTCGATCGAAACACTTTATCGCATAAACTTGGAGCGTCGTTTTTTTTTGTTTGAGTCTTGAGAGACCACCACACTATCAATTATATATGAGAGAGCTACTGGAAATATGGGTTGAAATATGTTGGATGCTTTTATAAGATTGGGAAAAGGGATGTTTGAGTTGATTTTTAATGATACATATAGTTGCATGATTCATGAGCTTGTTTATGAGTAATAGTTTGCAAATTCTTTTTGTAGAGCTATCACTTATTCATGTTTTGGTGCTGATTGTTATTACTTGGTTTAACATGGATTAGTTAGTTCTATGGACACTCATGCATGCATCTAGATGGTCAACTTTCTCCCTTTTGCTAGCCCAAAAACTCCAACAAGTAAAAACTTGTTTCCAACACCTTCAACCAAAGTTATTCCAGTGAGTCCACCATATCTACCTATTGGCTTTATGCTATTCCGAGTATGTTTAACATGTTGTTTGTGTTATCTTACCTCTGAATGAAAATGTTTATGTTATTGATTGCAATGGAAAATTGGTTATATAGCTCTCACGAACTTGATGCACAATGTTCTTTTATTTGCATAATAAAACTTGACCCATTGTGATTAAGATTATGATGTTTGTGGCTTGATGAATGTTTTGGGTTGGAAGTTAGCCCATATGTGCTGTCACATGGCAAGCTTTCAACACGCTCTTCATCTCATTTAGTTGATATCATGTGCTTTTGTCTATGGATGCTTATCATGTTGAAATAAATGTGGAAATAGAGTGAGTTTAAATGAGTTTGTAAATGGTTAGAGAGACGCCTGGGCCGCTAATCTAAGCCATGCATCATTCATGGTGGAAATTTACTTACATACTATGGTGAACCTTCTGTGATACACCTTGCAATAAAAAACTATTCCAAATGGTAAATAAAAAGGGTGTTGAGATTGTTCATTTTGTTTGTTTGTCTTGTCATTTTGATATGGGCTTGTTCCATATCTTGGGACAAGAGGTACCCCAGTTGACGCTCTTGATGATACTATTATGCTTACAATGATATTTAATTGAACTTGCTTTGTTTCCCAAGTTGAGTAACACATGGTGTAAGTACTTGTATTCAAGGGGCATGAGACATTCAACCCATTCTTTATCAAGCACACTACTCATATTTGCTTTCACTTTAACCTTAATCATTCAAGATGCTATGATAGGGGCAATGAGAGCTTGACACCAATGAATACCTTATTGCAATCATTAACTTAAGTAGAAGAGTTTGGAAGTTGGATGAAACTTATGCATGCTTTACCTCTACTCACATATACATCTTTCCAAAGTGTACACCTATCATATTCAGATTTTCATCTACACTCTATGACCATTGTAGGATGTTCTACTTATCATTATGCATACATGTGTTCCATATTACTTGCTACATGTTACACTTTGTGAACTATCAATGAACATCCTTGTCTTGAATACTTGATATCACTTCATAAACTATTTGCATATTGCTACTCCTTTGAAGAATGAATCATTTGACTATATGTAGCAATAGTAATCATCTTTGATATTCATTGTTAAGTATTAAATTGCAAAGTCCATGTTAGTTTTATCATCTTCATACTCGAGGACGAGCATGGATTAAGCTTGGGGATGTTGATGCATGTAAAATGCATACATGAACTTTGCACTTTAATTGCTTATATTCCAATCATATTTGCATCATATAAGGGTTATATCAATGTTTTATAATGATTTTGGGAATATTTCATAGTTTTCCCATTTATTTGGAATTAACCCTGTTTTTCCAGAAAACGTCTTTTTTAGTGTTTCAGACTTTCCGGGAGCTTCGGGACTCCAAAAAGGGCAAGGCCAAAGAGCACGGTTCAGAATTTTCGAGACGAACGCAATGGGCTTAAATTGAAACCAGAAGCCCAACAGGCTGGAAATGGGAGGGTCCCACGCGGCCTAAAATACCTGGCCGCGTGGGCCCAGCTCTTTTCCCCCTCGGAGCTCCGTGGCCGTCGATCTTTCGTCCACCGACTCCGTCTTGACCTAAAAACGCCTATAAAAAAGGTCCCCTGGCGTTTCGCGAAAGGAGGCGGCGGAGAAACACAGAACCACGAAACAGAGAGTCAGAAGGCTGCCGCCGGAGAAGATCGGAGGGGGGAAACGCCGCCGAAATCACCTCCGGAGGGCTCCACCCCCTCCGGCGTGTTCATCATCAACATCTACAGCAAGAACTTCTTCACCATCATCACCATGATGAAGGGGGAGTAGTCCACCCCCTGGACTAGGGTTTGTGGTGGTAACTTTTGTATCTCTCCTCTCTCTTGAGCTTCACTAATTAGTACCGTATGAGCTGCTGAACATGATTACGGTCATCTATGTAATACCTTTGTGGTGAATATTGTGGTGTGAGATGATTTGTTATGCATTTACCGTTGTGTTGGAGCTTTTGTGATTTGTCATACTTTGAAGTATGATGTATGTGGGTACGGGATGGCCGATGTGACACGGCATAGGTATTGAGTGACACAGTACCGCCCAACATCCTTTATCTGGGGGTAAAAAGAAAGAGTATGATGTGGGAGTGAGAGAAACCACGCTAGCCTTACGAGGGGTGACCTAGCAACACAAATGAGTATTTCTTTCAACTATGTGTTTTAGGACATATAGCCGTCATAAAAAGCTACCATTAAAACATGACAATTGTGTGTACTTTATCTATAACATGATGATCACCGTAGATGAGAGAGAGGATTAAGTGAACCCATGAACCATGTCCATTGTTCCTATAAGAAACACACACTTGAGCTTGTCCTCTTGCTACATAGAGGATTGGGCTTTCTCTCTTTGAGAGCTTTCACTTGCTACTACCTTTGTCTTGTCCTCTTGCAAAGAAGAGGATTGGGACACTTTTACATCCATCAAACCAACCATCTTGTTCTCTAAACTTGTTTAGTGCATAATCAACTAAAACTTGTGACACTTTAGTTGTAGGGAATAGATAACTTTTCCTTCTTGCTCCTGCGGATCGATACCTTACTTCCACATTGAGAGGTGCTACAGTGATCCCTTGCTCTTGGGGGTTATCACAGGTGCAGTTGCAACTGGCTCAGAAAAACTTAGTTGCAAGTGCAGCTGCATCTGTCTTCCAGTCAAAAAACAAAACACAAAAACAAAAAAATTATTAAAAATAATTAAAATATAACAAAATAATAATTAAAATGATAAGAAAAAACTCAGTTGCAAGTGTAGTTGCAACTGGCTCAGAAAAAACTAAGTTGCAAGTGCAGTTGCAATTAGCTCAGGAAATAACACAGTTGCAAATGCAGTTGCAACTGACTCTGGAAAAAAAACTTAGTTGCAAGTGCAGTTGCAACTGGCTTCTTGATAAAAAAACACAAAAACAAAAAAATTAAAAAAATAAGAAAAGTAACAATAATTAAAATTAATAATATTAATTAAAATTGCAACTTCATTTTTTAATAATAATTAAAATTAAAATTAATAATAAAAAAATAACAAAATAATAATTAAAACTCGTTTGCAAGTGCGGTTGCAACTGGCCTGACTCAGGAGGAACTCAGTTGCAATGCTGTTGCATCTAGCCTTTCTCAGGGAAATCACTCGGTTGCAAGTACGGTTGCAACTGGCCTGTCTCAGGAAAAAACTCAGTTGCAAACGGAGTTGCAACTGGCCTGACTCGAGGGGAAAATCAGTTGCAAGTGTAGTTGCAACTGGTCTGTCTTAGGAAAAAACTGAGTTGCAAGCGCAGTTGCAACTGGCCTGTCTTAGGAAAAAACTGAGTTGCAAGCGCAGTTGCAACTGGCCTGATCTGTCTCAGGGGAAAACTCTTGAAAAAAATATAATAAAAATTAATAAGAAAAGTAACAAAATAATAATTGAAACTCAGTTGCAAGTGCGGTTGCAACTGGCCTGACTCAGGAGGGACTAAGTTGCAAACGCATTTGCAACTAGCCGGTCCAAGGGAAAAAACCCTCAGTTACAAGTGTGGTTGCTGTCGGCTTCAAAAACAAAAAAAATCCAAAGCTCAAGTAAAAAAATCCACAATTCTAAATCATCCTACCCCTAACCCAAAAAATATGCTTTGACAAAAAGAGTAAATGCCTTAGCACAAATGTTTTGTTGCATTTAAACCTATTTGCAACACAATTAAAATAAACACAACAAAATCAAAAAAAATTCATCCATTATATAACACAATTATTTTACCTCAAACTCACGTGATGTTATTCAAAAATTCAGAAACAAATGGACAAAAAAACAATTTCGTACAAAATCGGACCAAACAACAATGCTACACACCAAAAACCAGCAACAAAAAAACCAGCCCAGTTATCTAATTCGAATAAACATACACGAAAAAACTAAAAATCGGACCGAAAATAGACAATCAAACAAAAATCCAGCCCACTCCACTTACCCAAACTCCAGAAAAAAAAACTCACAACAAAGCCCAACTAAAACTGGTATTCGGCCCAGTCCACTTAAAAGCTCGGTAGAAAAAAACCACGCGAGCCCAACAAGAACTGGTATTTGGCCCGGTCAACTTAAAGCTCAGTAGAAAAAAAACGACGCGAGCCCAACAGAAAGTGGTATCCGGTCCGGTCAATTTAAAACTCGGTAGAAAAAAACCACGCGAGCCGAACAGAAACGGGCCAACAAACAACAATCGCTTAAAAAAAAAACACGAGTAACAAAGCATGGAGAGGATCGAACGGTCACAGATGTGACTGAGACTTAAGTTAGGTCTCAGCTAGCTGAGACTTAGCAAAACCGTTAGTATTAGTAGGATAGTACTAGTTGAGTTGCATACGTGAGTCTAGTCCGATTGGGACTATGTCAGTTAATTAGGAATATTTAGCGTGAGTTCTGGTCAGAGTAGGATGCGTTAGTTCGGATGCAATCCGAGTAGGTCTAGTCCTTGGTCCGGCTATGCGTGTATATATATACACGTCCAGGCTGAAGTATTGTAACACCGAGAAAAGCAATAAAGAGAGATTTAGAGGATGCGACTCGCACCCCTGGCCACAACTTTTTCAAGTGTGTCGTTTCGTCTAGTTTGATGTGATCGATCCTGTGGGCGAAAACCAACAGCGAGCTAGCCCGTGAAGATCGATCGAGCTGGTGACCGCGAGCTGAGCCCCAGCCGTGAATGGAACAGCACGACGTGGAGCGAGGCAGCTCATGATACGGCCGGCCAGGGAACGTGGACGTCAAGGCCACCGTGCGTGCAGTTGGGCGTGCAGATGCCTACGCTCCGGCAAAGGAGCCACGTAGCGGAAGGAGAGGAGAGTGGTTGTTATACGCGGGTTTGTGTTTTGGTTTATCTGTCTTTGTTTCTAGCTTAGATTCACTGATTCGTCTCCTGATTCTTTTTTTTTCTATACTTAATATTAAAAGAGCAAACTCGTGTTGAGGTGTGTTTATACATTAAATTTGACCCGTTCAATTTGATCAACGACCCAGATCGTTCTAAACCTTTTCAGTTTCGTTATTATTACACGATTGCCACCGGTAAAAAAGAAACTGTTCGGTTCAGGAAAACAGAACGCATCGCACCTCTCCCTAATCCCCTTCCTCCTCTCTCCTCTCGATGGAACACACAGTGGCCGCCGGCGGGATCCCCTCTCCGTTCCAACGATGGCGACCGTACGCGAGGCAATTGCCGCGCAGCAAAAATTTAATTACTAATAAAAGAGGTGCCCAACTAATTAACTTGTAATCCGATAAAAACGAGCACAACTAGCTGGCAAAGCCCACACAACACAACCACAAACAACCAGGACCAAGCCTATACAACACTCTGCATTATTTTTATCACAAGTGGATCTTATTGTAACTTAAAATCTCATAGCATACAAGATTGTAATTCTTGTAATAACGTGTGTTGAGTTTTTCAACATTGGAAGGATCTGAATCGTTGATCATATATTAAACGCCTAAAAGTTAATATATACCAACATATTTATTCTTTTATAAATAGTTTAGATACGTGCGTTGCACGTGCCCGTGTACTAGTACTATTAAAAGAGGAAACTCGTGTTGAGGTGTGTTTATACATTAAATTTGAGCCGTTCAATTTGGTCAATGACCCAGATCGTTCTAAACCTTTTCAGTTTCGTTATTATTACACATTACCACCGGTAAAAAAGAAACTGTTCGGTTCAGGAAAACAGAACGTCATAACGCATCGCACCTCTCCCTAATCCCCTTCCTCCTCTCTCCTCGCGATGGAACACACAGTGGCCGCCGGCGGGATCCCCTCTCCGTTCCAACGATGGCGACCGTACGCGAGGCAATCGCCGTGCTAGAGGAGAAAGACTGGTGGAGGCGAGGCCAACGAATCCACCGTCGACGCGTACGGCCCGCCCGCGGGCGAGGCTCACCGGGAAAATCCCCACCTTGTCTCTGTGATTCCTCTGTCCACACCACCGCGTGCACGCCACCCAGCCGGCACACGCGTGGACGCTCGCCGGAACGCGCCCCTCCAATGGCGGCAGGCCATCCCCTGCGTCGCCGCCAACACTGGATCTCCGTCAACGCCGGCTCCACTGATGACATGGTTGGCGCCCGCGGATCAAGGGCGAGCAAGGGCAGTCGCACGATGGTGCCGCCGTCCTAATCCGATTACAGAGCTGGCAGCCACACAACCACAGGGGCACAACATCAAGAGGGGCACTACAAAGCTGCTAGGACGAGGGAGGTCACGTCCCAAGATTTTCGTGAGGCCGACAGTCGACGCTGCCGCCCTTATCAGGTCAGTTTCAGACCATGCTCCAAATTCTTCCCTGCAAAGTTTCGCGATAGATGGATCTATTGTTTGGTGCTAGCTAGGTAATCAAACTGATATGTACAGAGTGTACAACGACTGCAACATACGTGCGTGTACATAGAAGCTTTGCTAATTACGTGTGATACTTGTGATTAATTCTGGGAGCATGTAATGATTTATAAGGATGAATGTTTTATTCTCTTGCACTAGCATTACATTTACTGGACTATAGAAATAGAGGGCTAAATCGGATGGCATTGTGAAGAACCATTTAGTTGATGTTACCTGTGCGGCTAGCTGACAGATTTGAGGATGACACATGAATTCAGTTTCAAGGAGCCTGCTTGATTAAACTGATTATGAAAATAGTCACTCGGCATGAATATACCATGATAACAGCGATAACTGATGGAGCAAGAATGAAGTAGGATTTTAGTATGATGCATGAAGGCTTCTAAATTAATTTAGTCTTGTATGTCTCTGTTACAACGATGTTCTGATGCTTTTGTCAGGTAGTCGTGCTCGCGGGCGGCTGACTCTCAACTATGAGGGGAAGGGTCTCCCTGCAAGCTGCCAGACCCGAACTTCGTTGTTCATGACTTTCTGACGATATCCAACCCTCAGCTGGAATGAAGGATTCCACGATTAAATCTTGATCTATTCTTGTAAATAAGGATAAGACACAAGAACGAAGCAAGGCTGAAGTGTTTGTGTTCTCTACCTTCTCTGCACAAGCTTTTAACAAATTTCATTATATGACTAATCCATGTGTTAAATTCTCATAATCAGGACGAGGCCAAGGGAACACTTATATGCATGTTTATATAGGACAGGCCAACAGTCAGTGTCACGTGCTCAAGGCGTTTAAAGTATGGAACATACTCCGTTTCATTTTTCTCTTTGATCAGTTAATTTTGTGTTCAGGTGTTGCCACATAACCAAGGTTTATCAGCTAGCTTATCTTAAAGATTGCTCAAGTATAGGGGCAGCTAGAGGATATTAAATATGTAAATCATTCCCTATTGTTGCAGCTGCATTACTAAAGCTTTCAATTTCAATATTTTTTTTGGCTGTAAGGTAGCTTAGTATATTAGCTTTTCTACAAGACTCTTTGTTTCTTGGTTAGGTTGCACGAAACTGAAACTTGTGAATTGGAAACCAGAAATATTGATTTCTCGTTCCTCTGTTGGTCAGCCATTTTACTGAAGCATTATGCAGTCCTGATGGATCTCCTTATCTATGACAAAAATTCTTGGAAAGTAAAGGTCTTGAGGGGTAAACTCAATGTGTCAATTGTGTTACGCATGTTATATGAAAGTCTGAGAAAAGTATTGTATACATTAGTTGACCAAAACAACATTTGTATTTTTGAAAAATAGCTTCTAATTAAACACACATGGATGGAGAGCCTATATTAGCATTCATGATATCATATTAGTCGACTGGCATTTACTCGAATTAAACACATGGATGGAGAGACTATATTAGCATTCATAAATTCATATTAGTCGATTGGCATTGACTACAAAGCAACTGGACTGCTTTCTTTGAAGTAATCAAATTGTCTGCTTTCCCGTTATATTTTAGTTTTGAGACAAGTATATCATGTCTTTGCATGGTTTTAAAAGGCATTTTGGTTCAACACAACTTTGCATACACACATATATTTTGGGTGCATTTTGTGGAGACGGGCATTGCACGTGCACGTTAACTAGTTTGTAAAAATTTCCAAACCCGTACGCATTTTGTACCTATTAGTGCTCCATAGCGAGAATACCAGAGATTCTAACTCAGCAGGAGTCGAACTCTGGTTGTTTGGGTGCACCACTGCGACCCTAACCATCTGGGCTATTCCCAGTTCTCGATTCGTCTCCTGATTCGGGACTTATTTCTAGCCGTAGCAAGAGACAAGCACCGGGAGGTACACCGTACAGGTAACTAGGCACGTGATCGAATTTGTGTATCAGGTGTGCACTGCACGAACACAAACTCACCTGCTGGTGCTGTGGTGCATGCTCACATAGCAGAGAGTCGTTCTAAAATCGATGTTCTAATGTTACAGCATTTCACCGAACTGCCAGTTCTCTCATTTGATGATCATACAGGCCAGTGGCGGGCCCAGGATTTTAAGGATGTGTATTCAAAATTTTAAGGGGCAATTTTTTTATAGTCAAAGCCTTATTTTCCATGTAGAATTGATTATATCATAAAGTATTTCTAAATGTATAGAAGATATGAGACGATTTTGCCATAATATGTCGGAGTTGTAGACTTAAATAAGTACAGAATAATGCACAGAAAAAATCGTTCACCATATCACAGAAATAACATCCGAAATACATAGAGACAGAAAATAGCAAAATGAAAGGAAAGCTTACAAGTTAGAGGATAACGTTTTCTTCATCATTATGAAATAATGCAACTTTTGAAATATTTAAAAAAAGATTTATGTCTTTACGACAACTCAGCCGCAGACGCCCTGTTCGTGGAGCCGGAAACAAGGAAACTCGAGGAGGTCCAGCAAAGCGCATGAGAAGTGCCGCCTACAGGCCACAGGGTCGACCGCCGCTGGCGGCCTGCCGCGCCGACGCCAGGACTCCGCCGTCGCCACCTCGCCGGTCTGGTTATGGCGTCCGGCTGGTGCCGTTAAGGGGAATTGGCGGTTGTACAGTGTACATGATGCTTCGCGTCTGATCGAGTGAATGAGTGATTGTTTAGTTAGGCCAGTAAGCTAGTTGGGCCTCAAATTGGAGGGATGATGCCATGATGGACCGATGGAGGAGGGAGTTGGGCTTGAGTACATATTAGTCCGTCTCCTTTCCTATATTCGTACTTTTTTCAATTACGTACACGTTATATGCTGTATATGAGTAATTTTTTGGGTATTCACTTGAATACCCATGAATTGAACTGGGCCCGCCCCTGATACAGGCGCCACTGGATCAAACTTCATAGTTTGATGCCAACCCAATTCTGGTTGGGACAGTACTATAGCCGGTTAGGAGGTTTACCGCGAATGCAATATCAACCCTAGTGCAATTCGCAAGGTACATCGGTGCTCCAGTGACACTTAAGTAGGGAACTTCAGGTCCAAAACAAAATCTCATTTTCTTCACAAGGAATGAATGGGTCTTTATCCGTTTCGATGGATCTTAATTACGACCATGGGGTTCTTACAGGGTGAGTTTAATCCATGTTAAATCTTTCAAGGACCATCTTTGTATAGGCAGACTAGTGAATCAACACTCCTTCAGTGAGGTGCTCAAGCTGCAAGCCTAAGTAAAACTTGGTTTTACCCAAATCTTTCATCCCAAATTCCGTTTTAATGTAAGACATAACTTTCTTTATGTCCTTTTGCGTTTACAATGATATTCAAATCATCGACATGGTAAAAACTGAGATGATACGTAATCCTTTCTATAATTTCTTGATGAATACACAGGGACAGTCATCATGATTGGTGTAACCTTTCTTCCGGAGAAAGGCACTCGGCCGGTTGTACCACATTCTACCGGACTGCTTTAACACGTATAGCGACCTCCGCAATTTGACGCTATACATGTTGAGATTTTCATTTGGATGTGGGATCTTTAGTCCTTCGGGACTTTCATATAGATCTCTGAGTCAAGTGACCCATCACCACATCCATCAACTGCATTTGCATGTTCAGGCTAGCTGCCATAGATATCAAATATCAGAACCCGATGCCACATCACAGGAGAGTATGTCTCATCGTAATCCATTCCTTGTCTCCGCGGAAAATCTTGTGCTACCAGCCTCGCTTTACATCTCACCACCTTGCTATTTTCGTTCCTTGTCCGAACAAAATCCCATTTGTATCCAACAAGGGTAACTTCCGAGGGAGTTTGCACTGCATGGCCAAACACATTCCTCCGACAAAACGAGTGCAATTCAGCCACAATAGATTCTTTCCATTTAACCCATTCTGAGTGCTTCTTGCACTGTGCCATGGACTTAGGTTATGGATCCAGTTCAATGGAAGTAATTATTGAGGCAGAATATATGTCGACAATCAGTGGCGGAGTTGGGGTTTCCTGGGTAGTCAATATAAAGTTGTGTAGTCAAATACATTTATTTGTAATGTTTTAATTAATTTTTGCTTAATTTTTTACTTGTGTTGCCAAAAATCTGGGTAGTCAGCTGACGACAATAGTAGTTTTTTTTGTTATATAACTCTCTAAAATCAATATAATTTATGTTGATTTCATCATTCATTTCCGCCAGCTCGTCAGGATTTTCCAAAACGACCGAGAACGGTTGTTTCAATGTCTTGGTGCCAAAATCGATTTGGGCGCATGATTGTGCACTGAGCATTCCATCTTCAGGATGGCTCACTTTAGGGAGTTTCTCAACTTCAGGTTGAGCTTCTTCAGCTGACTTTGCGTGTGACATATCTGGAATGGGAGTTTATTTCTACAGACTTCTCTGCGAAACTTTGTCCCGTGCACCTAGAGGTCTCCCCTTTTCCTAAGGTTTGGCCCAAATTTAGTCAATAGCCTTCAGGGCTATTTGTACTCTCTCAGAGGCATTTACAACAGGTATATGCGATTTTGTCACCCCACTATGATCAGTGAAGGCATCAGGCAAATTATTTGCTAGCATTTGGAGGTTAATGATCATCTGGACTTCAAGTTAAGCTTAGTTTGTGTGTGGATCTAAGGACCGAAGGCCTTAGGATTTCTTGGCAGTCCTTTTGTACATTTCTCTACCAAATGCCCGGAAATGATAATTTCGGTAAAATACTATCACCGTTCCAAGCCGTGAACATATCCCCAGTCATAGATCAGTGTATTTGATTATAGATGGAGACTCATACTCCACATATACCCCAACTTCCGGTGAGGACCCAAGGTGGTATGCTGAGGTGGTGAGATCGGCACGTACAGATCGTGACCGAATCTTCACATATGGGAAATACTTGGTTTGTGTCCGACACACTAGTTGTAGGGGGGATGCAGAGTGATATGCAGTTGGCCTGAGTTAGATTAATACTGCCGCTTGCATCACATCATGTCCCCAACCACTCAGTTCTGCATGGTAGCCTAGCAATCAATTTAATCCTTTCGACTAATGACTCAGCAAGGCCATTTTGAGTGTGGATATGTGGAACCGAATGTTCCACTTGTATGACTAGAGCTAGACAATAGTCGTCAAATGCTTTGGAGGTAACATATCCGGAGAATTTGCCCTTAGTTTTACTATATGGGCAACCAACTTTGCAAAGGCATGGTTCTGTGTAGATAGTAGGCATGTGTGGCTCCACCTAGTGGAGGCATCAATCAAGATCAGATACCACAAAGTATCTGAATGGGCCTGATACGGGTTATATTGGTCCATAAATATCGCCTTGAATTCTCTGTAGGAATTCGGCGATTCGTCCTTCACCTTCAGGGTGGAGGGTCTAAGGATGAACTTCCCTTTGACACATAAGTGCGCATAGAATCTTCAGGATTTGGTTAGTCTTGTTATGGCCAAGAGAGATGTTGATGGTTTTCCTCATCGTGCCCAACCCAGGATAACCCAGTCTATCATGCCATACCCTGTATGACTCTAGGTTCTTGAATTTTTTTTTTGAAATTTATTCTTGAAAATTGTTAGCACAACATATTCCTTTTATGGGATTTATGTATGTGTAGCACAATCCTGATGCTAAGGAAGGGAGTTTTTCAACCACTTTGTTCTTGGATCTGTTAAATGTAGTCATGAGCAGATATTCAATATCATACTCAACTTCCGTTTCCACATGGAAACCATTTGCACAGATATCTTTAAATCTTAGCAGGGTCCGTTTTGATTCAGGATACAACGAGACATCCTTGATTACTAGTTGGCCGGTACCCATAGGGAGAAGATTGTGTCACTTCCGGTACATATAATATGAGTATTGCTCTAGCAATGGTCACAATATTTTCAGGTTTATTAGTTAGAGTCCAGAAATTTTGATATCTGGAAGAATTTATTTGTGGTGGCACCGTGTATATAAAGGACGTATATCTTTTTTCTGCATTGGATTGACACACCTTTCTCTCTGCTCCTAAACATAGTTGTTCAACCTTTCTTGTTAATCACTACAAGTTTATGAACACAATCACAAGAACACAAGAAAATAGACACCAAAGATTGGAGAGAAAACTGAGAGCTCTTTGTTATGTTGTGTTACAATATAATCTAGGAAACTTGTGTGTTTCTAACTCGAGTGAAGATTATTGGCTCCCGGGCACCAGTGCTCCCTCCTATATATAAAATTCAAAAATCATATTTATAAGTTTCAAAAAATTCTGAAAATAAATGTGTAGAGAGTCAATAATATATCCCATGATCGTGCAAGATATCAACTTCAAATACGTTGTATTTTGAGCTACACAAAAATCATAAAAATACGGATCTAAGTATGCATATTTTCAAATCTCTAAATTCTATCAGATTTGTTATTTTTGTGTAGCCCAAAATATAAGGTATCTCAAATTGCAAATTTACACGTTCGTGGGATATATCATTCGCTACATCTGTATTTTTTTCAGAATTTTTTGAAACTCATAAATATGATTTTCGAATTATTTTTAGTGGCAGGAGCACTGGTGCCCGGGAACAAAAGACAGTTTCGGGTTTCTAACTCTTCTTTCCTGCATTCTATTAATAGTCTCATTTCAGTGGAATATTCTAGGTATATGCCACACAAATCTAACCAGTTTTCCCTAACAAGAAGCCGAGCAAGGAGTACGGCTACTTGGCATCCAAGGAAGCTACTTGTAGCGACGAAGACACTTAGAGAACTTGCCTGTGGCAAGATGGTTAGGAGGGTGGTTGTACCCCCAGCCCACCAGAGTTCAAACCCCAGGTTTGACGCTGATGTTTCTCATTTAAGGCGGAATATTCTTCAGTGGGAGGCGACGTTCCCGTCGACAGCGAGGCGCCCGTGGTGACTTCGTCAATCTCAAGACCCAATCCGCCGGCTCAGTCTCTCGGAGGTGCTCATAGGGGTAGGGTGTGCGTGTGTGCGTTCATAGGGATGAGTGTATGCGCGTGTATGTGAGCGTCTGCGTTGTACTGTGTTTAGCAAAAAAAAAAGCGACGAAGACACTTGGCCACCAAGGAAAATGATCAAGTGTTTCGTAAAATCATCCACTTATTCTTTTCCTTTTTGTCACTGTTCTATTCCAACACTATTTTTTTTTTTAAACAATCCAACCCTATTTCTGTCGAGTAGAGTCTGCGCACAATCCTGTCGACAACAACGGCCGCCGGCGATCTGGGGATGGGATGGACTGCATCAGCGCCCTCCCCGACGAGCTGCTGCACGACATCCTCCGCCGCCTCCGCTCTGCCCCCGCCGCCGCGCGCACCAGCGCGCTCTCCCGCCGCTGGCATCGCGTCTGGGCCCACATCCCCGATCTCGTCTTTGGGGACGACCTAATCCGTGCCGTGGAGGGGGGCGAGGCCTCATTCCTCGACGCCGTCGACGGAGCCCTCGCCGCTTACTCTGACGACCGGGCCGTCCAGGTCGGTGTCCTCCAGATCACCGTCCCCTGCAGATGGGGAAGAACGTCCCCGCCCGCCGCGTCGAGCATTGGCTGCGTTTCGCTTCGCGACGCCTCGCGGGCGCGTTCTACCTCTCCCTGCCGTATCAGCCGAAGTCATGGCCGCGGGTCAAGGACGATGAGGTCGAGCTTCCCCCGTCCGAAGGAGCGACGAAGATATTGCTCGAACTCGGGTCACGATTCCTCCTCCGCATTCCACCGGCTGGCATGTTCGCAGCGCTAGCCGACTTGGAGATACACCAAACCACCATGGAGGGCCTGGAGCTGGGAATCATCTTGTCCTCGCATTGCCCCCGGCTGCAGAATGTCACCCTGAGTGTCACCCTAGTGGCCACTTCCGACGTCTCCGTGCGCTCCACTTCGCTCCGGCGTTTGATATTCCATGCCCGGAACACCCGCCGGCTCGACATCGTCGCTCTTATGCTCGAAATTCTGGAAGTATCCCACGTCACCGATGCCCACATCGCTGCACCGAACCTTGCCGAGGTCGCCTTGAGCTACATTCTCTCCCAGGTTGTCTTCGCTGACACCGGGCGCCATCTCCGGCAGTTAAGCGTCAGACGGTGCTCTGTGATGGCACCGTTGATGCGGCGGTTCAACTCAGTCTACAGTTTGCTGCTTCAAACACCCAATGTGTGATTCATGGTTTGACATCAGTTCTCCATATACTGATCATTTGATCCATGGCTAATTCTTTTGTACTCTTGGTTGGTTTGTTAGGCAAAAGAGGGCTACAGGACATTCTTGGATGACACGAACAACCTTCCCAAGTGTGAGATCTTGGCAGTATCATCCTCATTGTTGAGACATGCCTTTGAACCAAGCTTGCTGCATCTCCTGAGGAGAGGGAATGGTATAAGGAAGCTGCTTCTATCCTTCTCATACCCTCGATGGTAAATTTCTAAGTTTATTTATTACTCCACACAATAATATTTTTTGCGGGGACAATGTTGCATTCAGCTCATAGCTTTTTCTCCACAAATAGTGTACTTTGCTCTAATGCTAGACTTATTACCTCGATGGTAAATTCCTAAGTTTATTTATTACTACACACAATAATATTTTTTGTGGGGGCAATGTTGCATTCAGCTCATAGCCTTTTCTCCACAAATAGTGTACTCTCCTCTAATGCTAGACTTATTATTTAATTACCAGGACCCTTGTTGCTCTTTGAATTGTCCGTGTCGCTTACCAAGGAGTCCCATGACTAATAAAATCTTCCTTGATTCACTTCAAGAGATAGAGATACATGTGTTCGGATTCGGAGGATCAGCAGATAAAGAGGGTACATTTGTGGAATTTCTAAAACAGCTGCTATCCAATATATGGAACACAACAGAACTAGCAAAGCTTAAAAGTATGGAAATGAACATGTTTTCCCACAATTCTGCCCTAAGCGACGAGCTATGCAAGAAGATCTGTGGGATGTGTCCTCCAAATATCAGAATCAAATCAAATGTGTTTCCTGATGGGTTCGCCCAGGATTAGAAACTATTCCTGCAGGATCAGTATGCATGTGAGGCTGGACCATGTCCGGAACATAAATATATGTGGGTTATTGAGAAAGTCATGGTATTTGATATATTTCTGTTCTTGGTCGGTTAATGCTAGTCTCTTTCAAAAGTTGTATGTGTCTTGTTACTCCAGTGAATTTTCCAAGATAGTTTCTCTTCTTTTGTTTGACCCCTGAGTTACATATGATACTCTGTTGAAATCAACACATCTGAATTTTGGGCAGATGGTGTGCGTTATTGGTGAATTTGGATCCGCGGGTTCATACAGATGATATTAGTGTACACACTTTTTTTTTTTGACAGCTTCGTCGTCAATTGGTTGTCATTACTGGAGCAATGGCGATGCACGTCTACAGCTGTTGTGCTCTGCTTGGTGGTCAACTTTTTGAGGTTTTGCTTGGTGGTCAACTGATCACACCATTCGTTAGTCCTGAGCAGAGGTGAAAATCATACTGCAGTAAGCACAGGCAGTGGATTTGGAAGTGCGGTGCTACGTGCTGGAGTAAACAAACCACAGTCTGCAAAACAATGACTACTGAAGGCCATAGGCAATCGACCGATAATGGATGTGCTTCTTCCGGAAAAGCATCTTAAGTTGAAGGGATTGACAATTGACAAAGCCGCATGTACGATCCATTTCATAATTGAATTATAAGAAGAATCACTTCAGAATTCAAATCAAGTGTGTCGAAAAGCTCTAGCTTCCACTTTTAACGTCCTGTGTTGAACAACCTCGGAATACACGGCACAATTCGAAAGAGTATGTATGAATCAACGAAGTAGCTGTATATGGAACACCTGGGCAGCCCAAATATCCCAAGGCTAATTATTTTGTACCGATCATTTGATCCAAGGCTAATTATTTTGTACTCTTGGTTGGTTTTGTTAGGCAAAAGATGGCTACAATACATTCTTGGATGACACGAACAATCTTCCCAAGTGTGATATCCTGTCGGTATCATGCTCATTGACTCATTGTTGAACCATTCCTTTGAACCAAGCTTGCTGCATCTCCTGAGAAGAGGGAATGGTATAAGGAAGCTGCTACTGTTTTTCTCATATCCCTCGATGGTAAATTTCTAAGTTTATTTATTACTCCACACAATTATCTTTTTTTGGGGCAATGTTGCATTCATCTCATTGTCTTTTGTCTACAAATAATGTACTCTGCTCTAATGCTAGACTTATTATTTAATTTTCAGAACCCTTATTGCTCTTTGGATTGTCCTTGTCGCTTACCAAAGAGTCCCATGACAAATAAAATCATCCTTGATTCACTTCAAGAGATAGAGATTCGTGTGCTCGGAGGATCAGCAGATAAAGAGGGTACATTTGTGGAATGTCTAAAACAGCTGCTATCTAATATATGGAACACAACAGAACTAGCAAAGCTTGAAAGTGTGGAAATGAACATGTTCTTCCATAATTCCACCTCAAGTGACGAGCTATGCAAGAAGATCCGTGGCTTGTGTCCTCCAAATATCAGAATCAAATCAAATGATTTTTCTAATGGTTTCGCCCTGGATTAGAAACTATTCCTGTGGAGCCCTATGCATGTCAGGCTGGACCATGTCCAGAACATAAATATGTGTGGGTTATTGATAAAGTCGTGGTATGTGATAGATTTGTGTTCTTGGTCGGTTAATGCTTGTCTCTTTAAAAAGTTCTATGTGTATTGTTACTTGAGTGAGTTTTGCAAGATCATTTCTCTTGTGTTGTTGGACCCCTGAATTGCATATGATACTCTTTTGACATCAGCACATCTGGATTTGGGGGCAGAGATTTTCTCCATGTGCACGTGGATGGTGTTTGTTATTGGTATGGAACCACGTGTTCATACAGATGATATTAGGGTACACCGTTTTCTTTTTGGACAGCTTCGTCGTCAATGTATTTTCATTGCTGGAGCAATATATGTGGTGGTATTGTTAAGATATCACCCTTACATGTGTGCTAAACAAGTGATTTTACATGATTTCTGAGTTGCGACAATAGTAGGGCATATTGCAGCGTAGTAGGGAACTGATCCCTTTGATATTTCTGCATACCGCTCAGCCCTAGTCATTGTCAACGAGCCTTGCTTCAGTTCTACGAGCTCATCGGGCTGGGATGAGAGTCAAACGGCAGTTAGATTCTGGCCACGAGCTCCTCCTTTTGTTCCTTACAGTTGCATTAAAATTTGTGAACGATTTGCGTCAAATAAGGGTGTGTGTTTATGAATATTTCACATATAGTTAAATGCCCGTGCGTTGTGAGTGATAATGCGGTAAATGGAGCAAATGCTGATTAAGTGCCATGGGTAAAGCCAATGGAACCTTTGAGAGTGGCAACTATGATATTGGCGCATTGAGAGGCTAGTGCATTTTCCATTTCAGGGTGGTCATCGAAGGTGCTCCATTCATCCAATAGTATTTGATTCAAAAACAAACTTCAAATCTGAGCCCAATCTGCAACAATCATGTTTTAGCAATTTCTTCGACCATTCAGTGAACAATTATGCACCATGTAATTAGTTGTTATGCATCAGGTGGTACATTAACACATCAGCATATCAATGTTACCCGTACATGAAACTCAACTGAAAATGATTTTAGAACTTTTAGCAAGAACATAAGGCACCAAACAGACATCCATACCATATTGACTCCCCATGCCATATTAACTGCAAACTGATTTGGATAACGGGGAAACCATATTGACTCCCCATGCCATATTAACTGCAAACTGATTTGGATAACGGGGAATTGACGGAGTGTTAAAAGTCACTCAGGAGAAGAGCATATACTTTTGTTATTTTGAGGAAATAAGAAGCATAGTGCATTTTTGGCTCAACATGATCTCACTTGACGGATAGTAAATCCTACTTTTAGGTCCCATAATTAATTTTATATCGCTACAAGCCTGATCCAATCTCATGGATACCATGCCATTGGCTCGTGCAAGGATTGGATTGGCATACACACCCTCGACCTCTCTCAGTGGCCGGCACACACCCTCTCTAGTTGGTGCCTCAAGATGATGGATGGATCTACCTCTAACCGTAAAGTTTTAGTGTCCCCACCTTGCTCATCTCGTGGGAGATTTGGAATGAGTGGAATACGCGTTTTTTCCAAAACAAACATGCCTCCCAACGATCGACCTCGACAAGATAAAAATAGAGGCCCACCTTTGGGTCAACGGGGAACCAAGCGGTTGTAACTTGTAAACAACTTTTATTTTGTTGTAAAACATATTCTTAATTAATCGATTGGAGCAAAACTTTTGCCCCCTTTCAAAAAAGGTCATCGCATGACAAAGAACTACTCATTAAAAAATAACTCGATCGACGCTGAACATGTTTAATACCCCGTAATTTATTGGATATTCTCGTCGAGGTTTTTGTCATCACCGCTGAAGACCATTTTATCTGTCATTCTTGAATTTCAAATCAGAGACGACAGCCGGGGGCGTCTCTCCGAGACATTCGATTGTGGAGTACTCTTTTATTCTAAGATAGTATCGTGAAATTATCTATTTCATGGCCATCTTCTTGTGACCTTTCAAAAACAAGCCTCTTCTCAAAGATCCGAGTCCATGGTTGAATCGGGATCGTCGAGAAAATCGAATTGGACCACTCATTTGCAGAAATCGGATTCCGGATGCATCTTCTGTAATTTATTTCATTCTAATGGCCAAGATTATTTTTGATTTCGAATTTGTATTAAATAAAAGTGGAAAAAACAGGGCTGTACAATCCCCAAGCCTTATCTCTTCCTCAACATACGTGAGGCCACTTTCTCTTTTCTTCCTCACCGTGAGCTCCATCTCTCTCCCATGGTGCCTCCTCCATCTACCTCCCTTTCCTCTTCCCTTTCCCCATGATCTCTCCCAGCAGCTCCACGCTCTACTCTCCACCAAGGGCATCCATTGGATCTATTCTTGGGGAAGGAGAACAAGGAACAAGAAGTGGTGCAAGAGGAGAAGGGAGAAGAAGAGAAGACCCCTTCCCTCCCCCCTGTCCGATTCCTTGTGGTCAAGCACGAAGGGTGAGTTTCTCCACCCTCTAAGATTCCCTCTTATTCAGTAGATGAAGTTATTCATGGAGGTTAGGGCAGGGGACTAGCAGGTCCATGGGGAACTAGGGCTCAAATCGTTTCTACTGCTGTCCTCATGTCTGCAGGCTCAGTAATCATCAATTTCGAGTAGCTATATGCAAAATTAGAGGACCGGTATATGTAATGGTTTGTAGGTCATGTTCCCACTATCGTTTTGAGCTGTCAATCACTCAATTTGGTTCAGCGGTTTAGCCGCAGCGACGAAAGCAAGTTGCTGTTCTGTTTCTGCTAAACAGTATTTTTTGTAGCTTTTGTCCATAGCTTTCCATGCTCTTTGAGGATGATTAAATTGTTTTCTAACATGGTACAGCTACCTGATACCTTATACTTCATAGATCAACTTGATTTACTTAATTCCTTTGAGTATTCTTGTTGTTATGAGTTTTCAAAAATGGCTACTTGTTATTTCAGAATTTTGGAAACAGCAGAGAATAGTGTTTTCCCGTGGGTTTAGGAGCTTTTACCCTTCATCTAAATTGAAGATTTGTTCCTTACTGGCTTGTATGTGATGCCTAGTTTATAATACAAAAGGATTTACTTGATTTCCATTAGTATTCTTCTTGCTATGTTTTTCCAAAGAGAGCTACTCGTTATTCTGAATCTGGAAACAGCAGTCAAGTATTTGTTGGTTATGACCTTTATAGATCCATATTTTGAGCTCGAATAGTAGGAGTTATTTGTGGCCAAGGTCCATATGAATCCATAGGCATATCATTTACTTGTTTTAGAGCTTTCTAGCTCGAGATATGAATTCTTTCGTGAAGGGACAGCAAAGGGTTACCCCCTCGGAAATGTGATTAGCCACATTTGGTGTATGTGCTCTGCATAGTTGGCTTACTCACAGGTGTGGGATTATTCCCAAACAACGTCTTCGTTATCGTAAAGGCAAGTGCATGGCGAACCCTTGTTCTCTATGTTCGTCCATTGTGTGACGGTTTGACTGATTGTTGTCATTGATTGAGATGTCTTGTTCAAATGGTTCGCTTTGTACTTATTCAGTTCTTTCGATTCGGTTTCTTCATCCATGTTCAGAAATAGTTCATTTCTTAATTTCCTAGCTAACTCGGTGAGAAACTGTTCACAAGTGGCTACTCCGATCGGTTCGGTGAGAACTGTCAGCTTGTGAGCTAGTCCGATGGCTATTCTTTCATGTCAGACCGGTGAGAGACTGTCCCGAGTGGCTACTCTGATAGAGTTCGGTGAGAACTGTTAGCTCGTGGGCTAGTCCGGGCGACATATTCACCCTTTCTGTCAGACCGGTGAGAGACTGTCCCGAGTGGCTACTCCGATAGAGTTCGGTGAGAACTGTCAGCTCGTGGGCTAGTCCGGGCGACATATTCAGATGTTCAGTTTCAGTTACATATTCAGATGTTTAGTTTCAGTTACATATTCAGATATTCGGGTTCAGTCTTCTAGTTCATAAAGAGATTATCAGTATTTTCAGGTGGTCCGGGTTGGGTTCAGTGGTGTAGGATGTTGAAAATTGGTAACCCCTAGCTATGTACTTGACACAATGGGATTATTATTCTGACGGTTCTGTATTTTACTTGCTGAGTATTTTTATACTCATTCTTGTGTTTCATTCGGTTTTCAGGTACTAATAAGCGACGAGTATGGGATATGGGGGTAGCACCTCTACTTTTTTGAGCACGTCACATAACTTCAAATAATAATCAGTGGACGCCATTTCTTTTTAGTGGCTTTCTACCGTTCTTGGTGTTTCTTTCTAGTTATTTTACCGCTTTCTATCTTCTTACTGATAACTGCCTGTCGTGGATGTCCGTATATACAAGGAAAACTCTGTCAAAATTCTTAATAATCTCCGGACTTGATAGAATTTGTTGTAGCGCGGTAGCAACTCAGGTAAGGTTGAAATCTGGGGTGCTACAACATGTACATAGCCAAATCTGGATCGACGCTGAACATGTACATAGCCATATTAAAACAAAACTCGTAAACTTATGATCATAATGTAACCAGTCACGCAAGTAGATTTAAAAGCCGTTTTTGTGGTATATTTGCTGGAACAATTAGCATGTCTCGCCGTAAGTAACTAGATTCCAACGGCGCGGCTTGCCGCGCGACACTTGTTGGTTCTTTTAATTTCTTGCCCGTAGTTGTCACATATTATACAGATTATTAAAAGATGTTTTATATCCGATGTTTTATATCCATATGTATAGGCAAAACAGGATGATACTTGATTTCAAAACATATTTTAAGTATCGTCTGAAATCAACAATCACCATATTATACAAACAAAATCTTAAGAAATAGGAAGATCAGAGCAATCTTGAAGTACACAGGAAATTAATATAGAAATTTACACCACATTTACATACGATAAGATGGCATTATGAAAGTCCCATCTATGTGCACATAATATATATACACACATGGAAGTAGTACTAAATACATAAGTTCTGATCAATTCGGAAACACCATTTCAAACACCTAATGAGTTTCATGGAACCGAGGACGATTTGAAAAGTCAACGCAACTGGTCTCAACAGAACTAACTATGAGACACGGTAGAATCAAAATATTAACGACCATATGGCTTGCAGTGGCAGTCATGGACATAGACTATGTACAGTCAAAATAAGTTCATGTTGCAGGAACAAAGTTCAGAATTAATGGAGAGTGTAGTTTTGTTTATAGAAGTCCTCATAACTCAACATACGATGAGTGGATACCACTTACACGAGGTTTAAAGGAGACGCACATACATGAAAATAGTAGTCATAAATACACAAGTTCTTAGACCACTAATTTAAGCTATACAGCAGAGACATGATCTATACGTTGATCAAAGAGATTCATGTAACCACTAATATGGTACGAAAAGGCAAAGACACCCACTCTCGGTGACGCTAACAACTGACATATGGACACCGACAGAACTGGATGACTACGGAGCCAACAAAAGCTAGAGGTAGGCACAACCGATAATGTACACCTAAAATAAGATAAAACTGTGAGAAAAAACTCATAATTACTTGATACATGTTTTCTATATAGTATGGAGTAACTGTAAATATGATATCTAAGTATTTGAGAGAGGGTGGCATTTAAATAGTAAATATGCTAACTAAGTAATCCCAGCATCAGAAGATCCAGAGATATAATTTTGGTAATTCAAACGGAGAAGTGAAGAATCTTGATGCTTATAACAAAACTCATAATTAGTTGGTACCTTCGAGAGTATCTTAGCATCGTACTTCCATTTAACCTTTGAATAACAAATGACCCTGCAAACGCTGATAGATAACCTGTGGCATTATCAAGAAGAAAGCGGGCTACAAAGGGCAGCTCACAAACAGGTTGAGCTGAAGAACAAAAAAACACAACATCATGCTAGACGAGAAGATCCACACCACAAAAATTGTACACAAGGATGTTAATCAGGGTAGCCAAAGAGTGGTAATACAGCCAGCGACTCTCCAGTTTCAGACTTTTTCTAAACGTAATCAGGGCAGTAAAAGTGTGCCAATACAGTACTGTTAAAAACAATTCAGTATAGTTTAAATATCATCATAGGGTCAAAACAATAACCTTAGCATTCTCTTCTAAGTTCAAATGCTGGATTGTATCCATGGATCAAACAATAACCTTCTTTGATATCCAAACCTACCTTCAATAGACATAAGAGTGCACTCCATCAATAAACATATCTTTGTTAGTAATATTTTTAGACTGCATCAACAAAAGAGGTTAAAGGACATGGCAATAAAAACATAGGTCACGTACTGACTATATTTGTTATCACTATGAGGCCAAGTATGGGGGCGTGATGGAATCACCATCCAACTGCTTAAATTACTTAAAAACAGGTCAATTCTAATATATTTTTTCAATCTATGCTCAACCAAAAGAACACAACGATATTAAACAAAACATGAGAAAGTGAGACAAACATGCATCCGCACATGATAACGTTTTCAGCATGCATACATTTGGTCAAATGGCAGGATGTCATGAAAAATAGTAACCTCAATTCAATATCTATATATGGACATGCAGAACATAGGAGAGTTAATCCAAACATCTGAGTCACAAAAGCAGGACACACAGTATAGGAGAAAAACTAGCCTCTTTGGAAAATCCTAGTTCTTTCCATGGTCAAAACGGTCCACGTTCTTGTCCATGTGTTTTTCTGATTCACCACCACTAACAGGACGGGAAAAGAGAATATGTTAGTCTGCCATCGATATTTTCTAATTTTGACCTTTTGAATTTGAAGCAATAGATGGTACCTTAACCAAACCTCAAACAGAACATGATCAACCAGTGGCGGGAAACGGAAAAAGAAGCTTAATAAGGGCAGGTGAATCAAAAGGAAGTTGCAACCCCGTCATAAGACTGAAAAAAAAGAACGGCAAAATGAGCAAGGAATGATTAGGCTGTACTAAAAAAAATTGGATGCCTCAAGACTGCATATACAAATTATAATTACTTGGAAGCTGTGACTATCCAAAGCACAATTATATCATGAATAGAAATTAAATGAGGCAGAAATATTATATAAATTAACATGCACACAGAGCTTTCTGGGAAGAAGAACAATAAAAAACCGAGTATGAAAAAGCAGAGCAGAAAGCGGATGACACCAAAGCTCATTATGGAATGCTTCACCTCAAAGAGGCAAGTGGCCTCAAATAAGTGTGGAAGATAAGTACAACGTACCCGTGCATTGCAACAGGTCAACAATTGATAAATAGGTCTCATCAAAAAATAAAATATAATAAAAGATTAGATAAAAATCAAATAAATAAAGATTCAGTTTCGACAGGTTAACAAATTATAAATAGTTCGCCCGAAAGACGTCGTCTTGTCAGTCTCCAGTTTTCTTTGAAATGGCTGGACCGAAGCTTTTCATGGGAGCATTCTTTTATCTCGCCCAGTGACACAGATCTGATCCTTGATCGATTTATTCAAACGACCAATCCGATTTGCAGAGACCGTTTTTATCTTGCAAAATTTGAACTGGCCTCAAATGCTTACTGAAATTGAACATGAACTCATCTTAATTTTTTGTACAGAGCATAATTAAGCCTAGTAGGATAATATTATGTGATCATACATCATGATACTGCGCATGCCTTCCTTAAATCAACCTGCACTGAAAAATATGTGATCAGGAACACAACTAACTGAAGTTGAATAAATAGCAGAATCTCCACGACAAAGAGCATATTTACCCATAGACGATATATACATATATGCACTTCAATCAAATAAATCTTCTCCACCATAAATGAAACTAAATAATTTACCTAACCCAAAAAACATTCATCCATTTTCCACAGGTCTAGCTCTAGAGGGTACAATTGTCCATGCCTAACTGCCATTAACAGTGACATATTCTAGTTAATGTAGGTGGTGGTAGAGAAGGAAGATGGGCACCTTACCTTTGATATAAACCTTGGATCTAGCAGCCTGGTGAGACCATCGTCAATGTTTCCACCTCCCTGCCGAATATGGGCAGCAGATTGTCAAAAAAGATGATACAAAGCAAGAGGAGTTAATGGAGTCCGCTCATTGCAAAATTTCTTTGGTAAGATTTCCAATAAATAACAAACACAATATGCAAACTTCTCTCCTTGATTATGCACTGATGTAACCCATATAACCAAGACCATTCGTTTATATATTAATTATGAGGTGGACAAAAATGGCTCGCTCTGTACAGTCCATCAGCTCATCATAAAAGTACAGGAATACATATGTTTGATTACTAATATCATTTTATTCCGAGCAAGTATGGCTCAAATAAAAACTGAACACTGCTTCCATTGATTAAGAATTGTTTCGAACATACATCACATGCTATTGAAACTTAAATCTGAACTGCACCATTGTTGGTCCATTAAGGCATACAATGATGCAAATTGATCAACAGAAAAAGGTAATCATCAATGAACACGCATAAAAAGATAGAGAGAGATACATAGATTAAAGTGAGAGTGAGATTAAAATCATATAATGCACAGGATAGAGAGAGATACATAGATTAAAGTGAGGGTGAGATTAAAATCATATAATGCACAGGATAACAAATATATTAATGGATAGCAACGTTAGGCAATCACCGTGGTGCTCTCCCTTTTATATGACGCGGTCAAAACAAATGGAGCATCTTGGAGTATGTCAAGAGGTGAGCGAATCGATCACCAAGGCATTGAGAGCGTACTCAACCTCAAACTCCTCAACAATCTGCTCTATCTATGAATTCTTGGTTCAGATTAATCTGCAGGAACATAATAGAATCAGGTAAATGATTTGAAGAACATAAATAAGAACATTGTATGAAATTATTTGAAGAAACAAAATTAAACAACAATACATGAACTTTTAGTAGGCATCAAAATATCAATGAATCTTTTTAGCAACTTAAAAACACTCAGCGAGGGAAGTAATCACCGACGCATCGGCCAGTGCGTACCTCTTACAATTAAAGTAGTAATGAAATTAGCTAAAAATTACTCTACCAAACAGGAGCTGCATATAACGATGGGGTGCTATATACTGCAGCCCGACAATTAACATCTGTGACACATACACTGCCTTGTTTAACATTTGAACATAAGCAAGTAGGTCTTAACAGTGAGAGTCTAGTTATCCTAAAAGTGTCGGTCTTGTGGGCTTTAATATCGCTTGGTCCGGGTTAAAACTGAGAACACTGGAAAAGTGGAAATAAACTCAAATTCTTACATATTCAATTCCGACTTCGGTAGTGGATGAACATATGGCAGGCACCACTAATAATTAATAACCAGCAAGTATGCATCAGACATTGTGTCTTCTGTCCAGAACATCACAGAGGCATCAATACCAAGTAATAGGTAGTTCATACTTAGGTTTTGCTCTCAGTAATAAGAAGTTAAAGCAATTTGGGCTGAGAGGAGAATACCTTACAGGTTACACCGAAATTCAGACAACCAAAAAAATATATTGCTTTCAGCACCTTCATATTGATAATAAGACCATGTCCTGAAATTATCAATCAAAGAGCATTGTAAGACAAGGACATCAAAGACAAATTACCCAAAAGTCATCCTAGATTTGAAGAAAACAGCAAGAAATTCCAGCAAATGAGAAACTACTACAGCTTTTTTTGCGCTGAGAAAGTAATACAGTGTTACTTAGCAATGTATATAAATTGATAGAAGGCATATAAAACTACTTTTGTAGCGAGAATGCATATAAATAAAATTGATAGAATTACATCCATAAGTCTAAATGGTAAGACGAATGGCATTATACGGGGAGGGCAAATCGGCAGAAGCATATGCCCAAAAGAATCTGATACGTCTCAAACGTATCTATAATTTCTGATGTTCCATGTTGATATTATACCAATTGTTACATGTTTTACATACACTTCATAGCATTTTTATGCATTTTCTGGGACTAACCTATTAACAAGATGCCACAGTGCCAGTTCCTGTTTTCTGCTGTTTTTGTATTTCAGAAAAGCTGTTCTGGAAATATTCTCGGAATTGGACGAAACCTGGACAGGACCTCCTATTTTTCCAACATGTACACGAAGTCCGAAGGAGAGACGGAGGCGACCGAGGAGGGCGCCACACCCTAGGGCGGCGCGGCCCCCCCTCCAACCGCGCCGTGGTGGGGTGTGGGCCCCTCGGGTCGCTCCAGCCGCCGCCCTTTCGCCTATTTATTCATCTTCACGGGAAAACCTAGACACCCGAGCCTCCATCCACGAAAAGTTCCGTAGCCGCCGCCGTCGTCAACCCTAGCTCGGAGGGTTCTGAAGCTCTTCCCGACACCCTGCCGGAGAGGGGAATCATCACCGGAGGGCTCTACATCACCATGCCTGCCTCCGGAGTGATGCGTGAGTAGTTCATTTTGGACTACGGGTCCATAGCAGTAGCTAGATGGTTGTCTCTCCACTTTATGCTATCATGTTTAGATCTTGTGAGCTGCCTATCATGATCAAGATCATCTTATTGTAATGCTACATGTTGTGTTTGCTGGGATCCGATGAATATTGAATACTATGTCAAGTTGATTATCAATCTATCTTATATGTTATTTATGATCTTGCATGCTTTCCGTTACTAGTAGATGCTTTGGCCAAGTAGATGCTTGTAACTCCAAGAGTTAGTATTTATGCTAGATAGTGGGTTCATGCCTCCGGTAATCTGGGAGAGTGACAGCAACTTCTAAGATTGTGGATGTGCTGTTGCCACTAGGGATAAAATAACCGATGCTTAGCTTAAGGGTGCGCCGTTAGGTCTAATGCATTTGTTTACATTACGCACATTACTTAATGCGATTATCCGTTGCTTGCAACTTAATACCAACGGGGAACTCGGTATGACAACCTGGAGGTGGATTATTAGTCATAGACGCTGTTGGATAACGGTCTATGTATTTTGTCGTAATGCCCACATGAATATCATAGTAATCATCATGTCATATATATGCATTGTCATGCGCTCAATATTTTGTCAATTGCCCAGCTGTAATTTGTTCACCCAGCATGTTAGTTATCTTTTATGGAGAGACACCACTAGTGAACTGTGGACCCCGGTCCATTCTTTTACACTGATAATACAACCAACTGCAATCATTGTTCCTTTTCATTCTCTGCAATTAAACACTATTTTCCACACCATACGTTTAATCCTTTGTTTTCAGCAAGCCAGGAAGATTGACACCCTTCCTGTTTCGTTGGGGCAAAGTAGTTTGATTGTGTTGTGTGCAGGTTCCACGTCAACAGCCGAACTCCCTTCCACACGCAAGTACTTTTCTGGCACCGTTGACAACCTTCAGAAGTGCTTCTTGCTCCTACTGGATCTGATAACCTTGGTATCTTACTGAGGGAAACTTGCTGCTGCACTGCTTCATACCTTCCTCTTGGGGTCTCCCAACGAACGTGTGTCCCACGTCATCAAGCATTTTTCTGGCGCCGTTGCCGGGGAGTAAGAGGATTTCTGCAAGGGGAGTCTCACGCTTCCAATCTCTTTACTTTGTTATTGTCTTGCTTAGTTTATTTTTATCTTGTCTTGTTTGCTTTATTATCAAAAACAAAAAAAAATAGTTTCTGCATCTAGTTTATTTCGGTTTGTTATTATGTCTAGTTATTTATTGCTATCAATGGTTTCTCTCTTTGAACAAAATATTATTGGCAAGTGGGTTCACGGAGGAACACAAAATTATTATAAGGAATACCGCTTGTCTCAAAAAGGGAAACATTATGGAACAAATAAGTAGATTGAATTATTTTGCTAAGAACTTGTGTT
Organism: Poa pratensis; assembly: GCA_947311845.1. Lineage (NCBI taxonomy): Eukaryota > Viridiplantae > Streptophyta > Magnoliopsida > Poales > Poaceae > Poa > Poa pratensis. Next base: position 11,250,182 of record CAMZMU010000104.1, on the reverse strand, counting down.
CTACTTATGATGAATCCTACTGCTTTAATGAATCTTTTTGTTGTAGAAGGCATAAACACCTCCCTTTCCAATGTGATTATAATGATAATGAAACCTTGGCTGCTTATGCTAAAGGAAACTATGACTTTGGTAATCTTGAACAAATGAAGAATTTGTTGTTTTTAAGGGTGCCTATGAAATTGCTGGTTATATTCAGATGATGATTCTCCTTATAAATCTGAAATTTTGCTATACTTGGTTATTGCCTTGAATATTACAATGATAATCCTTATATCACTGAATTTCTTGAGAAAACTTATTCTCCAGAACAACTTGCTACCTTTCAGGAACCTGTGGGAGAAGAAATTGCTGAAACTGAAAGCTCATTGGATGAAAAAGAGGAAGAGAGTGATGAACAAAAGGAGGATCTACCTTCTAATGATAGTAACTCTTTAACTCTTACATTATATGATTACCCTCCATGCCTACCTAAGGAGGAAGAATGCTATATTGTTGAATGTCATGATTCTATTGAAATATCTCCTTTTGATAAATTTGAAGTAACAAGTCCTTGACTCAAAAAAGGAAATTGCAGAAAGTAAAAATGTGCTCCCTAATGTTATATATGATAATGCTCTTGATGATGGTCCTATATTGCCTAATGATATTTATTATACTATTATTGTCAAAAGTGGGTTTGATAACCCCACTGTTTTTTAGCTTAATAAAAATTATGTGTTTGTAGATCATGAAAAGCATGCTTTATGTGATAGTTATATTGTTGAGTTTGTTCATGATGCTACTGAAAGTTATTATGAGAGGAAAATATGGTTGTAAAAGTTTTCAAGTCACTAAAAAATTCTCTTTATGTTGAAAGTTTTGAAGTTGTATTTGTTTCATCTTTCTATGCTAGTTGCTTTATGCTTCAATAATTTATTTTGTTACAAGATTCCTTTGCATAGAAGTGGGTTAGACTTAAATGTGTTTGATATTTGCCTCTTGATGCTCTCTTTTGTTTTTCAACTCTTATTCTTATGAGAGCATCATTAAAATCTTATAGCCTAGCTAAAAGGCATTAAAGAAAGCGCTTTTGGGAGGCAACCCATTATCTTTTGTTTTCAGTTTTTAGTCAAGGTGTTGTTTACTTCTGTAACAATTCCTTTGTATCTTTATTTTTGCATTGTTGTGCCAAGTAGGCCTCTAATAGGAAGATGATGCTAGATTTGGATTTCTGCGCAGGAACAGATTTCTGCTGTTCACCGTTTTATTCTGTAAAATCACAGAAAAATTATTTAAATCTGAAATTTTTGTGCGTGATCCTCAGATATGTACGCATCTTTCGTTAGTTTAAAGTTTTTCGATCTGAGCAACGTAAGTGCCTCGAAAAAATTCGTCTTTACGGACTGTTCTGTTTAGACAGATTCTGTCTTTTATTTTTCGCATTCTCTCTTTTACTAGTGTTGAGTGGAATTCTTTTTTAGGGTGAAGAGCTTCACATAACATCAGTGGCAGTAGTTAATGTTAAAAGTAACGGTCATGTTTGTGTCCTTATAGAACATGTGAGTTTTTGATTGTGCACTAACCCTCTAATGAGAATTACTCTGAGTTTGGTGTGGCGGAAGTTTTCAAGGGTCAAGAGAGAAGGATGATATAATGTGATCAAGAAGAGTGAAGAGCTTAAGCTTGGGGATGCTCCCATGGATCACCCCAGCATATTTCAAGAAGACTCAAGCGTCTAAGCTTGGGGATGCCCAAGGCATCCCCTTCTTCATCAGCAACTTATCAGGTCATCTCTAGTGAAACTATATTTTAATTCTTTCACATCATATGTGCTTTACTTGGAGCGTCTGTGTGCTTTTATTTTCAGTATTTTATTTTTCTTATGGTCAACTTGATTGGACCCTAGCATTCTTGATTGGGAGAGAGACACGCTCCGCTTTTTCATATGAATACTCCTATTCTTCACTTATACTTGTTGAGTATTCTTATCTAGCTATTGCTATGCTTTTAGCTCCTGTTTTGCATGCATCTCTTATTCAGAGCTGTTAGTTCTTTTAAAGAAAGTACTCTCTTGCTTCACTTATAATTGTTTGGAGAGTTTATGTTGAAATAAATTGATTGGTGTTTGGTTGGAACAGAAAATGTTGCATGTGGTAGATGGTATAATGGAAAAAGCTTACATATTCTTGTAGATCACTGTATTGGATAATTTGATACTTGTCAATTGTTTTGAGTTATCAAGTAGTTCATGTTTAAGCTTTTGTATCATGTAGTTAAAACCTATTAATGAAGAACTACCGTAAAGCTCGTTGAAATTTGGTTTGCATGATTGGTATCTCTAAGGTCTAGATATTTTCTAGTAAAAGGGTTTGGTTAACAAGGAAGACAGTGTAGAGTCTTATAATGCTTGCAATATGTTTTCATATAAGTCTTGCTGTGTCGGTTGATATCCTGTGTTTGCTTCAAATAACCTTGCTAGCCTAAACTCTGTACTGAGAGGGAATGCTTCTCGTGCATCCAAAACCTTGAGCCAAAATCCATGCCATTGTGTCCACCATAACTACCTATATGTGGTATTTCCTTGCCACTCCAAGTAAATTTTTCATGTGCTACCTTTAAACTATTCAAAAATTATTACTCCTATTTTGTGTCAATGTTTACCAAGCTCATGAGGACGGGGTGGATGTCTTTATGTCAACTGTCAAACAGACTTTACCACCGGACTAGCGGCATATACATCCGCTTATCCATTAATTTTGCAAAAAGAGCTGGCAAATGGGGTGCCCAGTCCCAATTAATTACAACTTTAACCGCTTAATTCTCTTCACATTTTTGCCCTGATTTATCAGTCAAGCAATGACAAACAGTGAAATATCTGCATGTGTAAACAAAAGAGAAGAGGGATGATCTGCCTTGCTGGTAGAAATAACGTCCTTCATGGGAGCCGCTCTTAAAAGTCTGGTTGGCAGGGGTCATATTGTACTTTCCATTTTCTGATTCGTTGACAATTAACAAACACCTCCCAAAACTTATTTTTACTCTCTATATGATTTCAAAAACTTAAAAAGCTCTAGCACATGATTTAATCCCTGCTTCCCTCTGCGAAGGGCCTTTCTTTTACTTTTATGTTGAGTCAGTTTTCCTACTTCTTTCTATCTCAGAAGCAAACACTAGTGTCAACTTTGGTGCAACAATTTTTATATGCTTGTATATTGCACTTATTATATTGCTTTGTGTTGACAAATATCCATGAGATATATATGTTGAAAGTTGAAAGCAATTGCTGAAGCTTAAATCTTCCTTTGTGTTGGTTAAATACCTTTTACTTAGAATCTATTGCTTTATGAGTTAACTCTTATGCAAAACTCTTTGATGCTTGTCTCGAAAGTACTATTCATGAAAAGTTTTTGCTTATATGATTCAGTTGTTTGCTCATTATCTACTTGCTAGCAAACTATAGACCATTGACCTGGATCACTTCATTCATAACATGTGCTTTACAATACTATTTGATCAAGATTATGATTGTAGCATGTCACCTCAGAAATTATTTTGTTTTTATCGTTTTACCTACTCGAGGACGAGTAGAACTAAGCTTGGGGATGCTTGATACGTCTCAAACGTATCTATAATTTCTGATGTTCCATGTTGATATTATACCAATTGTTACATGTTTTACATACACTTCATAGCATTTTTATGCATTTTCTGGGACTAACCTATTAACAAGATGCCACAGTGCCAGTTCCTGTTTTCTGCTGTTTTTGTATTCAGAAAAGCTGTTCTGGAAATATTCTCGGAATTGGACGAAACTGGACAGACCTCCTATTTTTCCAACACGTACACGAAGTCCGAAGGAGAGACGGAGGCGACCGAGGAGGGCCCACACCCTAGGGCGGCGCGGCCCCCTCCAACCGCGCCGTGGTGGGGTGTGGGCCCCTCGGGTCGCTCCAGCCGCCGCCCTTTCGCCTATTTATTCATCTTCGCGGGAAAACCCTAGACACCCGAGCCATCCACGAAAAGTTCCGTAGCCGCCGCCGTCGTCAACCCTAGCTCGGGAGGGTTCAGAAGCTCTTCCCGGCACCCTGCCGGAGAGGGGAATCATCACCGGAGGGCTCTACATCACCATGCCTGCCTCCGGAGTGATGCGTGAGTAGTTCATTTGGACTACGGGTCCATAGCAGTAGCTAGATGGTTGTCTCTCCACTTTATGCTATCATGTTTAGATCTTGTGAGCTGCCTATCATGATCAAGATCATCTTATTGTAATGCTACATGTTGTGTTTGCTGGGATCCGATGAATATTGAATACTATGTCAAGTTGATTATCAATCTATCTTATATGTTATTTATGATCTTGCATGCTTTCCGTTACTAGTAGATGCTTTGGCCAAGTAGATGCTTGTAACTCCAAGAGTTAGTATTTATGCTAGATAGTGGGTTCATGCCTCCGGTAATCTGGGAGAGTGACAGCAACTTCTAAGATTGTGGATGTGCTGTTGCCACTAGGGATAAAATAACCGATGCTTAGCTTAAGGGTGCGCCGTTAGGTCTAATGCATTTGTTTACATTACGCACATTACTTAATGCGATTATCCGTTGCTTGCAACTTAATACCAACGGGGAACTCGGTATGACAACCTGGAGGTGGATTATTAGTCATAGACGCTGTTGGATAACGGTCTATGTATTTTGTCGTAATGCCCACATGAATATCATAGTAATCATCATGTCATATATATGCATTGTCATGCGCTCAATATTTTGTCAATTGCCCAGCTGTAATTTGTTCACCCAGCATGTTAGTTATCTTTTATGGAGAGACACCACTAGTGAACTGTGGACCCCGGTCCATTCTTTTACACTGATAATACAACCAACTGCAATCATTGTTCCTTTTCATTCTCTGCAATTAAACTATTTTCCACACCATACGTTTAATCCTTTGTTTTCAGCAAGCCAGGAAGATTGACACCCTTCCTGTTTCGTTGGGGCAAAGTAGTTTGATTGTGTTGTGTGCAGGTTCCACGCCAACAACCTTCAGAAGTGCTTCTTGCTCCTACTGGATCTGATAACCTTGGTATCTTACTGAGGGAAACTTGCTGCTACACTGATTCATACCATCCTCTTGGGGTCTCCCAACGAACGTGTGTCCCACGTCATCAGAATCGCCTCTAGAACACCGTCTCCTCTGGAACAACAGGAACCTGGATCTCTGCCCCTCGCAGCAGGGAAACATCATTGGCTACCTCACTCACATAAGAATGGAAAGGAAATCCATTTTGTGAAGCAACAACGTCCAACAGATGCATGCAAAAAAATGAACAACGGACATCCTGTGCAAAAATCAAATTGGCCTGAAACACAACATAAGAGTATTCAGGTTTCAAATTTTTAATAGCAGGAAACTGAATCAATCTCATGATTGAAGAGGGGGATATTCTACCTTCCAGTTGGCCTCGTTACTGAATTCTTTTTTGGCCTGAAACACAAGCATCCCACCGAAATCTAGCATAACACCGTAGTCTCCTTGTGCATCTTTTCGGCGGCTCTTGCTCATGGTCGTGATCCTTCTGCTGAGGGAAGAAGAGGATGAGAAAGTGCGAGGAATATGAGAAAGATGGGGGATGACAGCAGGTAAATCAGCGACGGCGTACCTAGGCATGTCGTCCTCGGAATACCGGCGTAAACGGAAACAGTGAGTGTCGCGCCGGTGCAGCCGGCTGCTCCTCCCTTCGACGGCACGGCGCGCGGCGGCGGTGCGAGCAGCTGGCTCCGCTGCTTCCGACGGACACTAGCTCCCCCAAATGGAGGCGGACGGCTGGGCGAAGGAGGAGCTCCCCCACGTGGTCTTCCTCGTGGCTGTGGCCGCGGATTGAGCGTCGGCGACAAAGGCGCTCCACCGCATGGTCCTCCTCGTGGCTGCGAGTGCGGATCGAGCGCCGGAGAGGAAGGTGGGAGGACGTGAGAGCCCAGCGAGGAGGCGACAGGGAGGAGGAGGAGGGGCGCGAACGGAGGGACGCGGGGATTGGGAGAGGAGAACGCGCGAGGGATTGGGTGGCTGGCGGCTAGGGTTTCCACCGCGGGGCTGCTGCTTTTATAACAAAGCGGTGAAAAAAGGACGGCCAGGATCGCTGATAATTCCTTATCAACGGTCAATATTGTCTAAACTCTGAGGAGCCCCATGTTTCACCCAAGAATGTAATCTCAAAAGAATCGCTTCTAGAACACTGTCTCCTCTGGAACAATAGGAACCTGGATCTCTGCCCTTCGCAGCAGGGAAACATCATTGGCTACCTCACTCACATAAGAATGGAAAGGAAATCCATTTTGTGAAGCAACAACGTCCAACAGATGCATGCAAAAAAAAAAGAACAACGAACATCCTGTGCAGAAATCAAATTGGCCTGAAACACAACATAAGAGTATTCAGGTTTCAAATTTTTAATAGCAGGAAACTGAATCAATCTCATGATTGAAGAGGGGGATATTCTACCTTCCAATTGGCCTCGTTACTGAATTCTTTTTTGGCCTGAAACACAAGCATCCCACCGGAATCTAGCATATCACCGTAGTCTCCTTGTGCATCTTTTCGGCGGCTCTTGCTCATGGTCGTGATCCTTCTGCTGAGGGAAGAAGAGGATGAGAAAGTGCGAGGAATATGAGAAAGATGGGGGATGACAGCAGGTAAATCAGCGACGACAGGTAAATCAGTGACGGCGTACCTAGGCATGTCTCCTCGGAGAACCCGCGCAAACGGAAACGGTGAGTGCCGCGCCTGTGCAGCCGACTGCTCCTCCCTTCGACGGCACGGCGCGTGGCGGCGGTGCGAGCAGCTGGCTCCGCTGCTTCCGACGGACACCAGCTCCCCCAAATGGAGGCGGACGGCTGGGCGAAGGAGGAGCTCCCCCACGTGGTCTTCCTCGCGGCTATGGCCGCGGATTGAGCGTCGGCGACAAAGGCCCTCCACCGCGTGGTCCTCCTCGTGGCTGCGAGTGCGGATCGAGCACCGGAGGGGAAGGTGGGAGGACGTGAGAGCCCAGCAAGGAGGCGGCAGGGAGGAGGAGGAGGGGCGCGAACGGAGGGACGCGGGGATTGGGAGAGGAGAACGCGCGAGGGATTGGGTGGCTGGCGGCTAGGGTTTCCACCGCGGGGCTGCTGCTTTTATACCAAAGCGGTGAAAAAAACGGACGGCCAGGATCGCTGGTAATTCCTTATCAACGGTCAATATTGTCTAAACTCTGAGTAGCCCATGTTTCACCCAGGATGTAATCTTTAGATAACAGCGCCATCCGTTGACTCATTCTAGGGGCACCGGACGTTCCTGCCGGGCCCGCCGTAGTAAAAGTAGCTGCCCCACCGGCCGCCCTGGCCGCCGGCGATGTCGTAGCACCCGGGGTGGTCGGCGAGGAGCCGGAGCCCCGCCGCCGGGATGAGGTTATTGTCCCAGTCCACCACCTGCACGTTGCGGAAGTAGGCGGCGTGGCCGTACCCTTCCCCGGGGAACCGCCCGCTGCCCATCTGCGTGGGCGTGTGCGACCCGGACGGCCGCGTGTTCACCGCCTCGCCGCCGAACTGCACCATGTCGGCGCCGCCGCGGCCGCGGGAACCCAGGTGGGTGAAGAGGGACGACGGCCAGTACCCCACCAGCGCCCCCGAAGGGCCCAGCTGCAGCCACCAGTGGCCCTGCTTCGGGTCCTTCCAGATCAGGAGCGTGATGTCGAACTGGTGGCCGCCGTAGGCCGACACCGGCGAGATGGCGGCGCCGATCGCCACGCGGCTGTTGGTCTGCACGAAGCCCGCGCAGTGCAGGTTGTAGCACCCCGTCTCCTGGTACGCGTCGTTCTGCAGCCACATTTCACAGCAGAATTAACTCTGTCTCATTTTTTCCCCTTTCATGTTTGAATTTCATGGACGAACACTCGTAAATAAAAGAACTTATTTAAATTTCGTCTGGTGAATTGAACTTACGGTCCAGTAGGTGAAGAACCTTGGGCTGTTGTCCCCGTATAGCTCAGGGCTTACCTGAAGACAAATGACAGACACAGATCACGAATTCAGAGGGTTTTTTCAGCCAATGCAAGTATTTTCAGAAACGCAGGATCGCAAGGGCGAGCAGAGCAATGTTGGGTCGTGTACCTGCCATCCTGCTTCGATGGTGTTGAGATCGTTGCCGAAAGAGCCGGAGATGACCCAGATCTGGGACAGGCTAAACTCCACCGGCGACGACACCTGCGCGGGCCACACGTTCAGGCTCGCCTTCGCGCCGTAGAACTGGCCGCCGGTCACGTACCCCACCGCGTGCTGCATACCAGGACACAGCAACAATGACCATTTATCCAGTACACTTGTACAGTGACGGTATCCATTTGTCTGCACCCGTGTCTGAATGACTAATCGAGCTCTAGCTATGGATTCTAGCAAGTTTTATTATTATCAGACAAAAGGAACATCCATTTATTCAGGTAGATACTTTGTCTAAAGAATAGTCATGGAAATTAGAGAAAGATTGCAATTATTGGCGCATGACAACAGTGTGGTTGTGCTCTCATATCCTAAATTGGGCGGTGACTGACCTCATGGCCGTTGCTGGTGGAGTCCCTCCGCACGGCGGCACTCTGAGTCTGAGGCTTCATCCCGAACCTCCCAACGGAGCTGGCCCTGAGCAGATCGTCCTCTGTCGTCCGCCTCACCGGTATCGTCCCCTCCGGGCACGACTCGCCGGAGCTCTTCCACGTCTGCGGCAAGGCCTCGTCGTCGGCCCCCACCGGTTCAGCATCGCCATTCCGTGGCCTTGACGCGGGTTCTTCCTGCAGCCGCAGACCAAACCATTGCTGATAACCTCGACAACGCGAGAACACGATGCACATGACATTTCAGTCAGTCAGTGAGAACTCAGATGTCAGAACACTAGGTACATACCTCTGGTTTCTGCCCTCTCAGCTTGGGATGGTCGAACGCGGGCTGCAGGTGAGAAGGCACGCAGTCTATGACGTCGCCGTCAGGGCTCTGCAAAACATTGATCAGATCATCCATGAAATGAAACTGAAAAGAGCAGCAGCAAGATCAATTATGTGCCATGCATACCTGAATCGTCTTGACGGAGGCTTCCCTGACCCGGGCAAGCCGGGCCTTCATCCGCTGGAAGCTGAGCTGCTCCTCCCCCGAGCGGAGCAGCACCTGAGCCGCCGTCGTGCTGCCATTGCCAGCGCCACCCGTCGTGGAGGCCGAGGAGGACACGAGAATGGGAACGAGGAGGAAAGAGACGAAAGCGGCAATGATTGGGCAGCAGCAAGAAGCCATGGATACCAGCTGCCCGAGTTTCGTAGCAGCCTAGGATTAGACGAAGAAGAAGCTTTAATGCTCTTCCGAGGCGTCAGTATGTGGCTATGTGCGCAGCATCCACATCGCCGTGGTTGTCTTCTTGCTGCTCTCCTGCTTCCTATAAATACACTGATAGATAGATAGATTCTAGATGGATACCTGGGAGCATGGCACTAACGGGCTCGCAGTAGAGAAATGGCATTTGCATTCTGGTGGGGTGGCTGGTCACACCAACCTGGAGGCCTTCTTCTTTTCCGTACCAATGAGGACCAGCATAATGGTCTCGAAATGGTAGCCACGCTTCCATCATTCTGCCTTCTACTCCAGCTACCATGGCTATATGGCTATCAAGGCCTTGATGGCTATACGCCGCTCTTGTCCCCTCTCCTAATCCACAATATGGCCTTTGGTCCTTCTTTTAGATCTTAGTGGAGGCCAGTCGTCACGCATGCAGTAGCTTTCTTTCTGTGGCTGATGAGGTGCCTTTTCTGGGAAATTCTTGCAAGGGTAATGCTCTCCATGTGCCAAGGGATTTAGGCAGAACTGTACTACTAGCATCTTTCAGCATTTTCAGCGATGCATTCCTTGGCTATGCTACATAATTGATACCTTGAGTTCAGTGTCACGAGCCAATGCTGAGGTTAATTATCACTGGTTCTGAATTGGGTCACAGAATTTACTTACCCTGTCCAAAAATGTAGATATTCTGACTTTCCATGGCAAATGCGCCATCATTCATGAATCAAATAAGGTGTCAAAGGATATTAATCTAAGATCCAGCTTTTTACAGAAATAATATTACAACCTCTGAAAACAATAAGCATGGAAACCATCCAAACTGCACGTGCTGGCCATTACATATTATCACTCTTTATGTTTGCAACCTTCTATGTTCTCTCTCCTTTTTTCCCCTTTTCATCATCCAAAGCAAGACTACGGTTAGCCAGAGGACACCCATGTAACTGCAAAACCTTGGTTTATGCTATGTAAGCTAACAATCATTAGTACCCTGATCGATTATAGGACTAATGGAAGACACATAATGCATGGACTTGATGATTGGACTTGAGCTGCAAAGAAGACGACACCATTGCAAAGTGAAGTAGGACCATCGCAAGCACGGTCATTCTCCGGCCTGCACCGCCACTAGGGCTTGTCATTTGCCAAGTGCATCCTCCTCTTTTGGCCGCTCTATGCACCTACCTACGGGTACAGGGCCCCAGGGAGACACTAGCCACACTGCTCCTGCTGCATTGTTGGTGAAGGGAGAGGTTCACGCTGCATCTGCCTTTTGGAAAGAGTGTGGTGTGGAGGAAAGAGTAAAGATATCTCAGTGGAAGCAATTGCTGCTGCTAATGCTGGGGTGGGTGTCCCCCCCCCCCCCCCTCTCTCTCTCTCTCTCTCTCTCTCTCTCTCTTTTCTTTTTGAGATAGGGTGGGGGAATGACATCCTAGCAACAAAAATTTGAACAAAATCAGAAATGTCGGAATGCACAGTGCACTTTCTCCTCGGAACAGGTTGCAGGCTGTGGACTAATGAACAATTCGCTCAAAGGGAATGGACTTATGAAAGGTTGACTACCAAGGAGTTGTTGCTGGAACTTTACTTGGTGCAATCAACTACTGCAGTAATTAGGAAAAAGTATGTGTTGGAACTTGGAAACAGGGCTTAGACAATGCTGGTGTTTTTCATCGATCTTTTAAAAACGAGTGCACAGGTCTTTTGTCTCGGGGGAATTAATCTCGCTTGAAAGTTGAGTTAATGAGACACCATCGCATTTGGAGTCATGTTAGCCATATATATTGATATATATTGGCTCCTCATGGCATGTGCAAATAATTCTCCACGAGGCTTACTGAACTCCACAAAAATGATCTTCCATTTGGTACCTTTCCACATAGCATAGTTAGACTTAGTGAGAGAAGGTGCGGGGCCGTGTTGAACTGTTCACTAAATGCACGCTTTGGTTAGATGAGCCATAGTCATAATTCACATGGTTGTAACTAGGAGCTTCCAATTTAGGGGTTTTGGAGGTAGACGAATTGCCTTCCTCCGCATTTCCACTAGGAAGCTCTCCGGTCACACCCTTGGGAGCAAGAGCAATTTGCTCTTTCGCATCCTTGAGCTCTTGTGACAATGACTTCACCAAAGCGGTGAGTTTCTTAATTTGACTAGCCATCTCCTCGGGTTCCATCTTTACTCTCTAGGCGGTAAAGCCTAATAATGAGAGTTCGTGGCTCTGATACCAATTGAAGAATTAAAAACTGGCACCTGGGGTGGGTGGGTGTGTGTGGTGGGGGGGTGTGAATAGATGACTACAAATTTTAACCAATTTTGTTGATTTTAGGGATAATTGCGGATAAATGAGGTGAACCCAAGATGCAACTAGATGAACATTCCTATATAATGCGATACAACATACAAGTAAGTTACCAAAATAGCTGCAAACGGAGGGAGAGGAAGACACGATGATGTATCCTGAAGTTCAAGTCCTTGGGGGGACTCTATTCTCCATTAGAGAGGTTGTGGCAAACCAACCCCACACGATCCCCTTCTGGATCTAGCTTTCTTCTCCAATGAGCTCTCCACACCAGGTGAGAGCCCTTACACTAAGCGAGATATTGAGATGATCCTCGCACCTTTACAAACTTCCCGGAGCGATTCCACACACCCGAAAGCTTCCGAGCAACCCTAACCGCCCAGGGTTTCTCAATAAACCCAAGAGTAACAAGATCTCAATGAACTCAAGGGGAAATCAACTTTTGGTTGGTGGAAGTGCGGATCTTGGATTCCTCTTTTGATTCCTCAAATATATGAAAGATTGGTGGGAGAAATGACCTTTTTAGGTGTAGTAATGGTGGGGGAAAGCTTGGTGGTCGCGGTGAATGTTTGGAGTAGGAAGAAGCAATTTATATACTCGGGGCCAATTATACACCAAATTAGCCTTCAGTAAAAATTACAGTGGTCTGTGTTTTGTCTGTGGTTTGTCCTCATGTATTCCAATACAATTGTGGACAAATGGCGAATAGACTACAGACTGGCCATGGCTTATGAACAACGCAAAAAGTCCAAAACAATGGTGCAAAACATGATTCTATCAAATGGGGTTGGCAAATATGTAAACAAGATGTGGAAAAGGCCAAGTGTCATCCAAAATGAGTTCAAAGAGAGTCACATCTTAATATTGTGGATCTTCCTACGACTCAAGAAGTATAAACAAAATCGAAAAATAAACCTTCAATCTTCTTTTCCCCTTTTTCAAAATATGGGGAGACTCCATCTGTCAAGCCCCTTTCTTTTCTTGACGAAAACCTATCACAAACTCATTGAAAAATATTAGTCCGTTTATCATATGTCATGGCAAACAAAAAAATCACTTAGGGATGGAGTTGTCCCTTTAGAATGTCACGGGGTACATGTCGGCCCAACCATGAGCACAGGACGGCAACTAGATTAAGCTAAAATATCTGGCTGATAGCTTGTAACCGAACTCTACCCAATATGTACACCAACATGGGATATGTAAACCTACCTTGTCCCAACCAACTAGATAAGACGGGCAGGGGCCTCGCCAATCAGTATTTCATCTCACACCATCGTAAACCCTAGCGCACGCATACACATATCAGTTTCATCCACCACAAATATGAGTAGGGTTGTTACCTGTGGCATCTCATGACTCGAACTTTTTTTGGTGTCTTGTATGTGCAACCCATCAGATCGTGGCCACATACTACCCATAACAAAATATTTCTGCGTTAAAACACCCACATTTTTCTTTTCAAGATAGCCACCATACAAGTACTAGTCTCAAAGAGTCGGTGCAAAACCAACCCTAGATTAGGGATGTCAATTGAGACCATTCACTGCAAAACCATGGGAAATTCACCTTTTAGACCCCTCTTGGATGGTCGTTTTGGGTTCGATTACTAGCGTAAAAGTCAGGCCCGAGAGTTTTTCGAGCAAGGGCCAAAAACCTGCTTGGTTGGCCTTTACATTTTCAACCTCTCCTTATCATACCGGGTTATGGCCACTTCAGGTCGAAAAATATCACGTATCACAAGGAATCACACTTATTTTTCATATAGGTTGGTATGATGAGAGGGGGAGGCCAAAGAAATACCCTAGCAATGGCGGCAACAGCTTCTGCGAGGGTGGAATCGATCTCTACGACAATGGTAATGAGCCGGTGATGCTCGCTCGCAATGAGAGTTAGAGCATCTCCGCGGGAAGGCCCCCAAAGGGCTCCTAATAGCCTTTATTGGGACCCGAATGGGAAATAGCCCCTAGCGGGGAACCCCATTGGTCCGGCACACCAAAAATATGTCCTACACTCCCTTGTCTTCCCCCATCTTTCGAGCCTGGCTCGGGGGGCGCCGGACAAGCTCCGGACACAACCCAATATCTGCCAGACCTACGCGTCAGCACTAGTCCGGGTTATTAAATACCCACATGTCCCCCACACATCCTCTCTCTCTCTCTCTCTCTCTCTCTCTCTCTCTCTCTCTCTCTCTCTCTCTCTCTCTCTCTTACTTTGTCCGCATGTGAAAGGGCAAAATTTAGGGGGAGCCGGTCTCATCAACATGTCGAACTTTTTTTAGGGTCACTGGTGGAGATGCTCTTAGTAGCACGCCAACAGGCCGACTGGCAGTGATGATGGGAGCAACATCGCCTTGGCAGGCGCCGGCAGGAGAAGAGGCATTGAGGCCGCAAATCACCTGGGAGATTGGATCTAGCATATAACATCTGTAAGAGCCGATTCATCACTGTTACCGGCCGCATCGGCGCAGCCTTCCCCGGTCTATGAGCTAATAGACTAGATCATACGCCCCCTCAAGTTTTCTAACGGTTTTGCAAATTCTAAGTCGTCTGAGAATTAACTAAATCCCAATCGCCTCTCCTTCATCGTTGGACCGCATCATGATTCGTGTTGGCATGAGAGCTACACATGAGTTGCAACTGCGTGCAATCGAAAAAATGTGTGTATCTAAATATCAGTCAACTACCTAACCGTTGGATTTTGCGTTGTGATCCGTGCTAATCTGTGAGTTGCACGTGGTTTGAACTGTATGCAACTAACTGCAATTTTGTTAATTCTTAATCGACTTCTTAGCGGTTCCATTTGCGTCGTCATCCGTGTTTGACAAGGAGTTATACATGAGAACAAATTGTGTCCAACTGATTGAAGTTTAGTATAAATGTACAAAGTATTATACAGTCCTATTTTTAAAAAGTATTGATCATGGTTAGTAAAATACCCTAGAGAGATATTTATAGGAGAATATATTTCAGACTTTCCAAGCGGCCCCTAGGGGTATGCGAGAGAAATAGATCTCCGTTAGCTAATATGGGCAACGCGACCGACAATTGTTTTATTATATATTAACATAAAAATGGCTATGTGTCAATGTCTGACACAATTAATTTAACTCTGTCACATACATACATACAGTTAATTTAACTCTGATACATACATACAGGTTATGTACATTCTATTTACGGCTGGTCTGTACATGTATTATACATACATACATTTTTTTTCCTGCTGTTGTCTACGTGCCGTAGACAACGAGGAACGAGCTCGCGTCATTTTAAACGAGTCGCACAATCCCACGATTAGCGAGGTGGTCCTATTGAGAACTTGCCTTGGGCAAGATGGTTAGTTGGGTGGTTGTACCCCTAGCCCACCAGAGTTCAAACCCCAGGTTTGACGCTGGTGTTTCTCATTTAAGGCGGAATATTCTTCAGTGGGAGGCGACGTTCCCGTCGACAGCGAGGCGCCCGTGGTGACTTCGTCAATCTCAAGACTCGACCCGCCGACTCAGTCTCTCGGAGGTGCTCATAGGGGTAGGGTGTGCGTGCGTGCGTTCATAGGGGTGAGTGTGTGCGCGTGTATATGAGCGCTTGCGTTGTACTGTGTTTCGCAAAAAAGCGAGGTGGTCCTATTTTCACGGCGCCCCGCCTCCATGGGCGCGAAGGAAACGCCTTCCAGTTATAAAGAAAACGCCTTTGTCGGCTTGTCGCGCGCCTTGGATGATCCTGTTAGGAAACCAACGTACGCACCACGTGCGGGTCCCACCTTTTCTTGGGATGGGGGTTTCCCTCTAGATTGGTCCTCAACCCTAGCCCCTCTCCCTCCTATATATACCATGTATTGTATTGAGAGAGACACACAATTAATAATAAAGATCAGTCCCGCCTATATCTCTGTGTCCTTTTACTTTTCGCATCTGTGATTGTGCCGCGTGTACGACTCCTTCGACTACGCTCTCGCTGCACGCCCTTGGACCGGACTCGCCAGCAAAGGTTGTGTAACACGTTATCAGCACGTACTGTTCCGCCAACTGATCTACATCGAGTCTCCCTCAAGCAGGCTCTCGTCGTTCATCGCGAAGGTATAATCCAGATCCGATCGCAACAACGGTTTTACATCTTTCTATGTTTCCGTTTTTGCCATACGTTTTATACGGATTATGTATTACCTACGGTGTCGATTTCCCTCCCGAGAGCCGAGCTGACGAATACGTCGCCGACCAATGTCGATGCTCTCGGATTCATGGGGGATTTGTTGACGGCACCGTAGGGAGTCGGTATGGACGTGATCCAGATGATCACGGTACCGCCGCGATGCACCAGCTGTGCGACGCGCCGTCTCAATTCCAGATGAACGGACGATGAAGATTGTCATCCGAAGTGTTTTCTATGTCGGCGTAAAAGACGTCGTCGGCTGACTGCCGTAGAGCCGCTCGCCGTGTGTTGCATAGGTCGGCAAGCCGCCACGCAACACACCGAGCCTTGCACTACGTGGCGCCGCCGTCGCTCTTCCGCGCGAGAAGGTCCAGATGACCGTGCTCGCTGTGTACCCTGCTGACCGCACCTGCGCGTCGGCAGCGCCGTACCGTGGACGACGGCCCTGCTGGCCGTGCCGTCCGAGCACGCACGCCCGAGGGGCGCCGCCGACCGCCGCCTGGCCCTGCTGGCCTCGCGCCGAGGCCGTCGCCGCTGGAGCCCTGCTGGCCGTCCGCGCTCGCCGTGCCCGGCAGCACTGTGACCGCGCCGCTCGCATCCGCGCCATGGCCGCGTCGACGCGCCGTCCGCGTACGAGCTCCAGGCCTAGTCGGCCGAGCCCCGCGATGTGCGAGGTCACGCCACCGGCCGCCCGTCCGCCACCCGCGCCGAGCCTGCGCAAGCGCGCCCCGCCACCCACCGCGAGCGCGCGGCCCCACTGGCCGCCGCCGCCGTCACAGCCCGCCGCCGCCCCTTGGTCTCGAGCCAGGAGGTCACCCGTGGCTGGCCGTCACCACGACCAGAGTTTCGACCTCGGTCAACGCGTGAGGCGGCCGACCCTTCTAGGGTTCGGTTGGGCCGCTGCTGGGCCCTCTGGACCCAATTCGTACGGTTATGCGGTCGAAAAAAAACAAAGGCCAGCGCTGGGCAGAGAGGAATGATGATGGGTCGTCGGACGGTTTGCGGCCCAGTTTCGGCCTGCCGATCGGGCCGGACCGAATGCGCGTATTTTACATTTTAGCACTTAAACTTTTCCAGAATTAGGTATAACTTTATTCCTGTTGAATAAATTTACCAGTCCCTGGTCAAGTCTAATTTTGCTGAAATTGTATTTTTGTGCATAAAATAATTTCGGAAGGTCAATTTTGGGGCCATTTTTTTCACGTTAGTGATGTGCTTAACATGTTTCCGTCATTATAATGCTTTGATTATATGTTTTCATTCCTAGAATTAATTGTTTATTACCTTTAATCGCTTTGAAATCATTATTAGCATGTTTTTACATATTGGAACGTCATGTTAATGAACAATTGTATCTTCATCGCATTTGTGCAATGGATTACCTGCTGTAATCCGGATTACCTGCTGTAATCTAATAAGATTTGCATAAATCGCAGATGGCCGGAATCGTCAATCGTGAGTTCACTGAGCTAGCCCAAAATGGGCTGAACTACCTGACATGGGCATCGGACGTTGAGATCTTCCTCACACCCGGGGAGCTGACCAAGGCAATTGGCCCGGGGACCCAAGCGGTCACCGGCGCTATCACCTCTGTTCAGAATGTCCAGGCTCTGCATTTTCCGCGTCACCACCTCTGCAGTACTCTGAAAAATAAGTACATGGCTGAGCGGAGTGCTTTGGACGTCTGGAATGCTCTTAAAACAGCGTTTCGAGCGACTGAAGTACACTGTTCGCCCGCTGGTGGAGGCGGAGTGGATACGTCTGAGGTTTCAGGACTTCCAGACGGTGGGAGACTACAATTCGGCTTTGCACCGGATTTGCACCTCTCTTCGGATGTGTGGTGTCACTATCACCGACACCTAGAAGATTGAGAAAACTCTCTCCACTTTCCACCCCAATCCGCTGTACAGTCCTCGCGAAACTACCGCCAGGGGCAGTACACGCAGTATGCAGAGCTTGTGGACATACTCCAGGTGGAGGAGACGCAGGATGAGCTCTTGTGAAAAAGAACTCTCTCGCGCAGCCACTTGGGGCGAGTTCCCGTCAGGGGGCCATGCTAACGTCTAGAAGGCCCATGTGCCTCTCAAGAAGAAGAGAGGTAGGAAGGGCAAGAAGGTGCCTCACCCCCCCCCCCCCTCGCCAGGCTCAGCAGCATCAGCCAGGCAAGGGGGAGCAGAGGCCCCAGGAATGCTATCGGTGCGGCTCTACAGAACACTTCTCATGCCAGTGACGTGCACCTAAGGACGTTGTGGCAACGTACAAGGCTAGTAAGAAGGTGCATGAATCTCACCTCGCCTCAGTACAGGGGAGGCACCTCCGACACCCATGGTGGTGCCTGAGCTCCTCTCGCCGCCTCCACCTCCGCCTATTGCTGCACTTCTAGTTGCGCCCATGGAGATAGCTCCGACGGTCCCATCGGACGTCGACGTCTCTATGGAGGTCGATCACTTGGCGTGCCCTTTTTGCGCCTCGTGTAGGCACTGATGATGATCTTATAATCAGTGAGGAGCAGTTCGCACAGTTGGAGTTTGAGTGTGAAGTGAACGGCGCGTTCACTACGCCCGTCTAAGCTTCCACTACTTCATTTATCATGATTCCTTAGGCTATTTGAGATACATTTGGTTTTGTAAGCTCTATAAGAGCAAGACATATTCATTATTTCGACGGTTGAATGATATTTGATTATCGTTCATTAATTCCTCTATTTAAATATGATGGCATGTTATGTTCTGAGATGTATATGCATTTGTTCTGTAATGTCGCTACTTCCTCGCTTCATTATTTTAATTACATGCAAATATCTTAGAACACGTGTGGCACACCAATGGAGTAAACATGTCTCGTGGAAAACGATACACAAATACCATTTTGAGACAAATTGTGTGCTTTGAGTCTGATAAAATCTCGAGGTAGTGTTATGAAAATCGCCGACTGCGATCTTATATAGTTGGCTCCGGAAGAGCCACTATGATACTACCCATGGGAACAACTTTGATCATTAACGATGCATTGTTGTACCCCGAGTCATTCGCACCCCCTTAAGTTTCAATGGTTTTCACGCTAATAGTCTCCAGCTGAGACCGGTGTTATGAACGGTATGGAATGCCTACTAATCACCGGGCGCGATGAAAATGGTAAACATGTTCTTGGAAAATTTTCCTCCATTGGACAAATGGCTATGCTACATGGTAATTGTAGCACTGCCTGTGTACACTACCTTCCGATGCTCTGAACTATTTTGCCTATGGCATGATAGATTAGGCCACTCAGTCTAAGTATGATGAGGAATATACAACTCAAACGGTCATAATGTTAAAGTGAACAACTTCCCAAATCCTGATGATTTCGTATGCTCCGCATACGCTACGGGGAAGTTAATCATTAGACCGCCCCCCCTTAATGGTGAAGGATGAAATCCATCATAAGAGTTGTACTTCGCCAACCAGATGTTGGGGCAAGCTGTGTTACACGCTGCTAAACTCATTAACTTTAGACCGTTGGCCTACAACATCCATTCTCATGTGCAGCTTGTGCAGGGGTCAGCACCGATATTTTCCCACCTTTATAGGTTCGGTTGCCAGGTGTATGTACCGATACCACCACCCCAGCGATCAGCAAAGGGCCCGCTCCGTAAGTCGGGGATATACGTTGGTTATGCGACTGTGTCCATAATCAGGTATTTGGACCCCATGACAAGTGAATGTCATACGGCCCGCTTCGCTGATTGCATTGACAAGGATCTCTTTCCGACTTTAGGGGAGATAATCAACCCCTTGATGATAAAAGTCGAGAAATCACGTGCCAAGTCACAGAGATCCACGCTCATGACCCACGCACTGCCGAGACAAATAAAGAAGTCCAAAAGAAATTTGATTTGCATGCATTAGCGAATCAACTGCCTGATCACTTTAGTGACTTGTAAACTGTGACAAAGTCGCATATGCCTGCGCGCAATGCACTGGAAAGGGTTGAGATACCGAAGTTAACTATGGTATGCCCGCTCCCGTCCAAAGGCCTAAAAGGACGGGAAATCCGGTTTCTCAACTCCTAAGTACTCGGGGACGCCTGAGGAAGAAGGATAAGAGAGATTTATCACAGACAGTCACCAAAGCCCCTAGTAAGAAAAGGGGAGCCAATTGAGACCTGGCACAAGTACGGAAAGTCCTGTGCACGGGATTCCGGACTTGAACGTCCCTATTGAGGGAACATCCAGCGGAGATGTGAGTACACACATCGGCGCGAAAAAGCTAAAGGACCTCGCTCCTGTAATGGGAAATACGGTGGAGCAAGAGGTAGCGCCAGATGCGCCCCATGACGAAATGGCCATAAATTATATAAATAAGGGAGAGTCAAGGAACCGAGCAATGGCAATTGTCGACATTAACTTTGCTATAGAATTGCCTCAATCATAGATCCAGGCCCTAGGCCTAACAATCCCGCTGATTGTAAAATAAGGTCGGATTGGAAAGATTGGCAGGAGGCAGTTACCTCACACATGAGGTGGATCGGTACAGAGCAAGGCTCGTCGCTCAAGGGTTCACTCAACGACATATGTCGATATTGAGGAAACTTACTCCCCAGTCATGGCTGGTATAACCTTTAGATACTCGATCTCGATGGCAGTAAATCTGGACTTAACAATGAAATTGTTGGATGTTTCAATGCTTACCTATATGGTAACCTTGATTCGGACTTTTACATGATGGTACCGGAAGGTATCCCCATTCCGAACCAAGAGAGCAAATCGGGTTCTATACAGTGTTCTTCTTTGGAAGTCATTGTACGGACTTAGAGAGTCTGGTAGGCTGTGGTATCATCGCTTAAGCGATCTCCTTCATCAGAAGGGCTACACGAGCAACGAAGATGGATTCTGTATAATCTCGGTGTACGTGGACGATTTGAATATAATTGGTACACCTAGAGATATTGAGGAAGCAAGTTCCTACCTGATGTCGGAATTCGAGATGAAGGATTTGGGTAAAACCAAGTTCTGTCTGTGTCTGTAACTTGAACATTCCCCTGCTGGGATTCTAGTGCACCAGTACACCCAGAAGGTGTTAGAGAGATTTGGATTTCATAAGGCATATCCTTCGAAGACCCCAATGATTGGGAGGTCTTTACAGCAAGATAAGGACCCGTTCAGGCCTAAGGAAGAGGGGGAGGAAATTCTGGGACCGGAATTCCCCTACTTGAGTGTCCTTGGAGCACTCATGTACCTCGCGAATTGTACATGGCAGGACATCGCGTTCGCTGTCAATTTGCTTGCTAGGTACAGTTCTGAGCCTACCTAGATATTGGAAAGGCATCAAGGACGTCTTCCGATACATGCAAGGGACCAAATATCTTTGGCTGTTTTATAGGAGGAATCAAGACCTATCATTGGTAGGCTATGCTGATGCAGGGTACCTGTCGGACCCGCACACTTCCAAGTCATAGATTGGATATGTTTTCCTTTGTGGTGGAACTAATGTTCCCTGGAAATCGTCTGAGCAAAGTCTTCTATCGACTTCGGCGAACCAACTCTGAAATCATAGCACTATAAGAAGCATCACAAGAGTGTGCATGGCTTCGACGGATGATTTGCCACATTCAGCAGACGTGTGGGCTGAACACCGTACAAACCCCCACCATTATCTATGAAGATAATGCAGCTTGTGTTGCACAAGTGCAGTCAGGGTATGTGAAGAGTAATCTCATCAACCCCAAGTTTTCTATGCGCATGAGCTGCAGAAGACGAACGAGGTGAGGATCTTGCATACTAAGTCGTGTGACAATCTTGCTGATATGTTCACTAAATCATTACCGGCATCATCTTTTGAGAGGTGTGTTCGTGGAATCGGTATGATGAGACTTAGAGATATGCCAGACTCTGGGGTAGATTCTTCACACCCCCATCTGAAAATCTTGATCCGGATGATCAAGTACTCAACCTGATGTTGAGTGGATTGTACTCTTTTTCCCTTATGTGAGTTTTCCCGATGTTTCTCACATTGAGGTTTTTGATGAGGCAATTCGTGCAACATAAGGAGACGTATGCTATGCGCTCTTTCTCCATATTTTTCCCACTGGGTTTTTCGGAGTTTTGAGACATAGACAATACGGGATGTCGGACCAAGGGGGAGTGTTAGGAAACCAACGTACGCACCACGTGCGGGTCCCACCCTTTCTTGGGATGGGGGTTTTCCCTCTAGATTGGTCCTCAACCCTAGCCCCTCTCCCTCCTATATATACCCATGTATTGTATTGAGAGAGACACACATTGATAATAAAGATCAGTCCCGCCTATATCTCTGTGTCCTTTTACTTTTCGCATCTGTGATTGTGCCGCGTGTACGACTCCTTCGACTACGCTCTCGCTGCACGCCCTTGGACCGGACTCGCCGGCAAAGGTTGTGTAACAGATCCCAGCTTGCGCAGCCGGTTACGCAGGGCGCGCTATTCAGTGTTCAATCCTGCAGGTTGGCCGGCGATGCGACGACTCCGGCAAGGCGGCAAGGTAGGAAGTTCATAGCCGCCAACGCCAAGCGCCGGCGGATGGAAGGGGAGCTGCTCAACGCATCTGTGCGGGAGTTGGCCTAAACTATGTCTAATATATCCGATTCAACGATACTTAATATGGATCAGATGGGTATTAATTTATTCAATAAAGTTGAGCAAACGATACGTCAACCTGAATCCACTTTTCTAACGTCAACACCAACAATACCACAAGCCGTAAAACAAAAGACTGAACAAAAACCAACTCTTCAACAAAGCATTCAAGAAGGATTTGTTGCACATGTGCCGATGATGGCAAGTCTAACCTAAGTCGAACTTGGGATTTTCATCTCTGACCCTCAGACAAGCCATCACCTTCAGTACGGATACAACACACGTGTGACGACATTGTCTGATTGCATATCTTTTGTTTCCACCGGAGTGAGAGCATACTTGTCTTTGGATTAGTCATTTCCATCAACCTTCTCGGTCCGCTCCAGATTGACTTTCGCCACATCTTCAAGCTCGTCGATGGGGGTGGTCATGTCTTCGGGGTGTGTGCCCTAACCTCATCCATCGCTGCCTCACCAGCTAGATCCGGTGGCATCACCAAGCTGCCACGTGGCAAGCCGGGAAACCATATCTGATGTAGGAGACACTCAACGTGAGAAGCCGCCGTCGTGTTTCGTCGACCCATTTTTAGGGTCAAGATCCACGCAAAGACCTCGTCAGATAGTCATGCGCGCACTCATCTTCAGACACATGTTCGCCGCCGAGGCTCCACTGCACTGCGCAACCAAGTCCCACCGTCTATCTGCGCAGGTACATGTAACCGCCGCTCCATTTCCTGTCCACCGAGCCGCAAACCCTCGATGGTTGCAAAGCGGCCACTCCAGCGTCCACGGAGCTGGAGTGCCGACGACATACCGCCACAAGCGCACGACGCCGACCAGCAGCCAACCATAACCACCCCATCAAGAGGAGAACGCTCCACCGCAACCATCCTTGATGGGCTTCACTGGCGATGGAGGTGATGCGGGGGGGGGGGGGGGGACCGTAGGCAACATAGTGTGCTCTCCGCCGGGCCGTCCTAACTGATGACATGGGGTCATTGAGCTGGGAGGGTAGGTGGGAGAGGGTGCCGTGGTGGCAAAGAGTGAAGTAAGAGACAAAGAGTGAATATTGCATTCGAACTTTCAAAAGAGTAACCATGAGGTTACCCACATATTTGATTTCCTCCATAATATGTGGAAACTAATCGATATCGTATAATATCCCTTTAGTGCCACCCTAAGATAAAAAATGGAGTAAGAAAAAATTGCTTAGGTCTGTAAGTTTCTTTCCGTCCATATTCCTTTGTGCAAAAATAGGCCGTTGTCCAGAGCAACTTGTGGGTTTGCTTGGTTCTTCTTTTTACCTATGTTCTCACATTGTGATAACGAAGTTGAAGATGATGACGATCATTTTGTGTTGTGAGTGCCTAACTTTTGTGTCCATGAAACTAGCAATTTCGTCCAACCTTTGATTGCTTTCTGTTGATTCTAGGTTTTTTTAACCGGTTTCTCTTGACTTGATTTAGATACAAAAAAAAAAAACTATAAATAATATTGGTCGGGGCTGTAATGGTTTACCCGAGAAGTCAATCGATTGTTTGATCCTGAGTTTCTTCCCAAACTTTGTTGTCCTCTAGTTTAGAACTTGGATCCAAGTATCCAACCTACAGTTGATGCTTGAAATCTTGCTGTAGGAAAATGGGACATATATCCTCCAGCTTCTTTCACTTCTGTGTCAGAAAAACACCACTACTACTTGGAAAGAAGAAAAATGCTCTTCTCCACTTTATGCATGACAGAACAAGGAAGATCTGCCAACTTTAAAGGTCTGCTTGCAAAATTCAGAATATAATTCTCAACAAAAAGAAAACTCGGAATAAAAGCTGGCACATATGTCTTTCGAATGATAAAAAAAGGCTTGCAAAATGAACAGGGACAGACACAAACGACAGCCACACCATCATTTCTCACTCAGGCTCTCAAATTTTCTTACATGGTACCACAAAAATCATCATTTGGATCCACTCATAAAAGGAGACTTGGAGGTGTATCAAAAAAAAAGGAGACTTGGAAGGAAAAAAATGCCAGCCAATGAACTGTAGGACTAGGGATCGGACATGAGAGCCAAAATAACAAACAGATGAAAAGCTGCTGGAGCAACACGCAAATATGTTTGGGCATGTGACGGAATATCATTTTACCTGCAAGGGCCATGGTTATGGAAGGATCTGATGATGTCTACAGGTCCAAAGCAGCATGGATTATGGTCTCCTCACACCTTACTAAGTAATATGCCATGTCAACAACTCCCCTGATGATGTTAGATCGCTGGAACAGCCATTTGCATAGTGAAGTTTACAGCTCACGCCATTGACATGTACCTGAATACTTTACTTTACTTTGTAAGTCTATCAGCACAATCATAATTGTACAAGATCTCTGATGTAATGGAACTATCCAAGTGTGTTCCGGTGAAACAGAATTCTGACCATCTAGATCATTGGCAAATATGATATGAATCGATGTTAACCATAGGGTTCAGTATGTTCGGTGTGCATAAAGATCGCCATATCATACTGAACGAATGCAACATGGTGCAAGAATGCAAGATACAACAAGCTTTAAAACTTACGTGGTTCTTCCAGATCCAACTGTGGATCATTGCTTACAGTTCCAGTTACAGTGCTGAGCTGCGAGCTAACGTGTGTACTAACCTAGGCACTAAACGAAGCAAAAGTTTATCACTTTACAACACCTATTGCACTTTCCAGAGTGCAACAAATTATACCTAAGACTCAAAAAATCGCTGTTATTTGCTGTTCCCTCCACCGTTTTCCTGTAAGTAATAGTATTCTGCTTGCAACGGAAAAACCTTTACATGGCATATGCCTCCTGGACTATATTCATCATCGTGCTGCTATAAATGACTGCACAAAGGAAGTATGAAAAAGAAGTCACATAAAGAAAGCTCAATGTGATTTCTTAGGCCAACATACAGAGTTTGCCTATTGTGCATGCTGTCGCGGAACAGAAATAAAGGTCGTGAACTCACAGAGTTAAGAAGCTTCAGACCAGCTCCACGTGTAAACTTCCTTGCAAAAAGGAAGCAAGGTGCTGGCTTTTCATTACTTGTACACCACTCCTTTCTATATTCAGTCTCATAATATATATTATCAATGTCCTACAAAATTGTAGAATAGATCAGTGAACAGTTACGTACTGTCCTATGCACTTCTAACAAGCAGTTTATTTTTTACAGGCATGCAGCTTACTGCAGTTTAAAAAAAAAAATCTGCACGAACAACAAAATAGGTTTTAGAAGTGACATATACTAATGTGTCTCTCAGTATTTTCTCATCTTGTTGCTAGGTATTAACTTTTTATTAAATGGCATGACTATCAAACAAAAGCAAATTGGTAACAGCACCATTGGTTTTCATTTTAAGCATAAAACCATATTATCATCTTTTTAGGGAATGAAGTGTTTAGATTTTAAGAAAACAAACCTTAATGGATTTTATAAGTGCAGGAGTAGCATCAGAGACTTTGTACGTTACAGGATGCCATCCACGCCTTTCACGATCTTTAGAAGATGATAGATCCCATGCACTATGTGTAACCGATCTCCGTGTAAGTTCTTCTTCAAGACCACTTTGCTGTAACCGAAAAAGGTCATGTGCATCTGTGCAGAGAACAGATTTTCAAGGCATGTTGCAATTATTATTGACTTACTGCAAGCAATGTTTGAACATAGTGCTCATCTGGTATGCAGTTGTGTGCCTTCCATGCTTCGGCAGGCTGGGCAAAATGGGCACATAAAACACGTAAGAACCAAATAAACTTTTTTATGTGAAACCACCGCAAACAGATGTAGATATTGTGTTCATTAGCAGGCTTGGGTTAAGATAAGAAATGTAAGAATAACAGTATATATATGGGAAGTGCTTCTGTGCAATCTGAAAAAGTTAAAATCTAGTATTATGTGCTTAAGTTTTGGTTTTATTGGCACAAATATGGGCATATGGCAGTTATTACAGACGCAACACAGATTAATGTAACTTTTTGTTTCCACTTCTGTATACTTGATCCTTGTGAGCGCATCAAATATCACATGTAATTTTATCTATCTCAGGTATAAGTTTAACTTCTCTATCACTTCAGAATTCAATGCCTCTTGACTATTGCATACTGTTGACAAACAAAAATCTATTCACTTGAACAATATGAAATAGAAACAGAGTGGAGAAGTCGCGTGTCCTGCTTTCCCTCTTGCTACAGTAGAGAGAGGCAAAGAGAAGCCGAGGTTTCGCCGGCGGAATCCGCTGCTTCCCTCCGTCTCCGGCGCCGCTGCGGCGTCGTGAGGCGGGGGGAAGCTTTGGATCTCGGTCGCGCGAGTAGATAGGTATAGGTTTAGCTCTTGTTCTGTTCTTCCTCGCCGCCGTCAGTCCAGAGTTGGCGGTGGTTTTGAAGAATAAGGTGTCTACCTCCTCTCTCCGGTCCGGCGAGTTCTTCGTCGGGGAGGCGGTGGATCTTGTGTCCTCCTTGCAGGTGGTCGTCAGGGCGACGGCGACTGCTGAGCGTGATGGAGTTTCCGTCCTTCGGACCTGGCGCCTAGATCTCGTCATCTTCCTCAGTGGCGAGGCATGGTCCGTGAGGTGCTGTGATGAGGATGCGGCTGTGGCGGTGGAGGTTCTTGGGGATCGAGGTCGAAGGCGAGCGGATCTGGTGGCAGTTTTGGATCCGAGGATGGAGAAGAGCAGGGCGTTGCCCTGGCCGACGTTCCACATCGACGATGAACTCCGCGTTCTTGCGGATGTTTACTCTAGAGGTCCAACAAAGCAAGTTCTGTTGCGATGGATCTTTCTCCTTCTAGGGATTGGCGTCGGCGGCGCTGTTCCGGCGACGGCGAGGTCAGGAGGTGTGCTGACTTCGAAGAAGACGACTTCTAGGGACCTATTTGCTATTTCTTTGTTTTATGAGGGTGTCGTTGTAAGTTCTGGTAGACTGGTAGGTTTCTACTGCCTATCTGTTGTATTCCTGCTCTGTATTCTGTATTTCCGATGAATACAACAAAGTCGCTTGTGTCAAAAAAAAAATCTATTCACTTTGATGCTTGTTATACAACACTGAAGAAAATACATGGAAAGGATTAAGTTCAGTCGTGCAATCCATATCACAAGAATAAGACCAAACGGCAACTTCAATGCCCCGTAAAGCAGAGCCTCACACTGAAACCCGATTGATCACAGCAAATAGCTTCATTTTTTCTCTAATCTATCATATGTATCGTAAACATACCCCAGGTGATAACTGAGTTCAAGATACTCTAAAATGTAAATGGATCTCCATTATAAACTTTCACTACACTTACAATAGGTTTGTCCCAGTCCCGCCAGAACTCAGGTAAGGGCCTTCTCTGTGGTACATAAAATATTTAATTTCATTAATAAGAACAAACATAGAAAAGGGATTGACTTCCCAGGTATGTACATATGCAAAAAACTGTCATTGTACATACATAGAGGAAACCATAGCACTATATCTATACACAAATGCAAAAACTGTCATAAGAAAGTAAAATGATGAGAAATGTTGAACTATTTAACCTCCATTACAAATTTTCAAGTTGACAGCAAATGTAAACTATGTTACTATACTGAACCTTTCTTCATATAGCGCATAAATTTATTGAAGCACATACCCTGCAATGCTTCCGGAATT
Organism: Poa pratensis; assembly: GCA_947311845.1. Classification (NCBI taxonomy): domain Eukaryota; kingdom Viridiplantae; phylum Streptophyta; class Magnoliopsida; order Poales; family Poaceae; genus Poa; species Poa pratensis. The sequence continues at coordinate 11,222,160 of CAMZMU010000104.1, read as the reverse complement.
CTGGTAGCACCACGTCATCATAAACCACAACTTCAGCATGTTTTTTAAGTAACACAGCCCACTGCATGGCAGAGAGTTACAGCGGCAGAGGTACCAGAAAAAGTTAATAGAGGCAGAAAATTAAGTCGAACTCTTATATTTTTATTTCATCAGTACAAACGGAAAGGTACCTGTGAGCCTTTTCTCCAGTTCTCCACTGGGATAATTGGGTCCATTCGTGGATTGTACCGGCCCTGTTTATTATCGGCAAAACTGCCTCCAGCATTACACAATTGGATGCTTTTAGTACTCAGGTTATGACATAGCTAAAAGAAAAGCTGATGCATTAATATGCAAATCTGCAACGTGCATACACCAAATATAACAGCTTATACACCTCCAAAACTCATTTTTAACCAAGGCCAGGAAACATAATGCAAAAGTGAGATGCTTATACCTGTCCACAAAGCTGGTTGATGCAGACATTATGTAGTCGTAAGTGTAGTTGAAATTATACAGCGGTACACAGCTGGCAGAGAGAGAAGATCCTAGTAAGCACGATTTAATATTAAGATAGGTCCATAGATGACGAATGCTTGGCAAGCAAAATGTTGGTAAAAATATATGTCGAAGTGCGGAGTATTGAAAATATTGAGGCAAACATCAGAGCTGCAGTCCTGTAAAACATAGCTAAATATGCAGCGCGCCCAATTTTGGTAAAATGTGTACAGCTAACATGCTAATTCCTGTTATAGACGGTTATCCCATATATAACCAATGGAAAATCAGGACAATAAAACAACAGTATAGAAGATCCAGTTCCACCGACCATAAGGTGTCCAGCTATTTTTAGTAGATGCTGCCGAAGGCGGCGGGGGTGAACCAGCTCTCGGACCCGGTGCTCCGCACGAAATGCCGGTCGCCGTACGCGTCGATGGGGATGACCTCGTGGCCCGCGTGGTGTGCGCAGAGCTCGGAGCAGAAGCCGACGCCACAGTCGATGCAGAACGAGTCCCTCCGGTGCCCCTCAGGCGCCGTCGAGACGTCCTTCTCCTTCGCGGTGGCGGCGGCAGTGTCGTGGCCTTGGTGGTGCTCGCCGCAGCAGTGCCCGCAGAAGGCGGCGCCGCCACAGGTGTTGCACACGCGGTCCCGGGCGCACGACTTGTAAAAGTTCACGGCGAGGAGCAGATACATCCAGGATGGGCACTCTTCGCCGTCCTGCAGCTTCACACCGTGCATGCGGCCCGGCTCTGGGTACGCCATCTCCATCTCCCTCTGCCGCAGGAGCACCAGCAGATTGCCATGCTCGTCCTCGAAAGTCTGTAGCCAAACAAGCGGAACCCAATCATTTTCAACACGATCCATCAATTCAAAGATTAAACAAACAGAACGTACTCGATCGATCGAGTTACCCACCGGGGAGCCAAGGAAGGCGGTGAAGAACCACCACTCGGACCCGGTGCACCGCCCGCAGTACCACATGTCGAACTCGACGATGGGGATCACCTCGTGGCCCTCGCCGTCACCGCCAGCTGCGTGGTGCGTGCACAGATCGGAGGCGAAGGCGACGCGGCAGTCGATGCAGAACGAGTCCCTCTTGTGAACCGTGGCCGCCGCTGAGTCATCGGTGGCAGCGGCGGTGGCGTGGCCTCGGTGGTGCTCCCCACAGCAGTGCTCGCAGAAACCGGCGCCGCCGCAGGAGTTGCAGACGCGGTCCCTGGTGCACGTCTTGGAGTAGTCCGCGGTGACGACCTTAGAAAACCACGAAGGGCACTGTGGGAATGCCGTCCGCTTCTGCTTCAAGGGCACCAGAACGTTGCCACGCTTGTCCCGGAAAGTCTGCAACCAAACCAGCGCAGCCCACTCATCAGAGAACTAGTACCATTCCAGATCGATCAGGAATGGGTCGATCTTCGAGTCACCAACCTTGATGCCACCGAAGGCGGCGAGGAACCACCGCTCAGACCCGGTGCATCGTGCGAAGTGCCAGCCGTCGTAGTGGTCGATGGGGATGACCTCGTGGCTCTGGCCGCCACCGCCCACGGCGTGGTGGTGCGCGCACAGATCGGAGCAGAAGGCGACGCGGCAGCCGATGCAGAACGAGTCCCTCTTGTGAACCGCGGCCGCGGCCGTGTCATTGGTGGCAGCGGCGGTGTCGTGGCCTCGGTGGTGCTCCCCGCAGCAGTGCTCGCAGAAACCGGCAGCGCCGCAGGTGTTGCAGACGCGGTCCGTGAGGCACGCCTTGGAGAAGTCCTCGGCGAAGAGCTGAGCCACCCACGCACGGCACTCCGCGTCCGGGACAGCCTCCGGCTTCCAGTGCAAGGGCACCAGCACGTTGCCACGCTCGTCCCGGAAAGTCTACACAGCCAAACGAGCGCAACCGAATCAACATTCAGCAGAGAAACTATCTCCGAATTAATTCAGGATTTGAAACGAGTCGGAGCCGATCGATCGAGTCACCAACCTGGACGCCGTCGAAGACGCGGAACCAGCGCTCCGACCCGGTGCACCGCGCGCAGTACCAGCGGTCGTAGTCGACGACGGGGATGACCTCGTGGCCCGCGTGGTGCGCGCACAGCTCGGAGGAGAAGGCCACGCGGCAGCCGGTGCAGAACGAGTCCCTGCGGTGCGCCGCGGCGTGGTCGTCAGCGCCAACGGCGGGGGTGTCGTGGCCTCGGTGGTGCTCCGCGCAGCAGTGCTCGCAGAAGGCGGCGCCGCTGCAGGTGTTGCAGACGCGGTCCGCGACGCACGCCTTGGAGAAGTCCGCGTCGGCGAGGTGGGACATCCACGAAGGGCGCTCCGGGCGAAGACGGATGACCGGGAGGGGGCGCGCAGGCTGAACAGCGGTGCTCCGCAGTGGCAGGTGCAGCAGAGGGACGGCGGCGGCGGAGACGCCATCCCCAGGGACCCCATCCCGGCGCGGCTGCGATCCTCCTTTGCGGAACTGTTTTGGTCTCAGAAATCCGAAGGGTGGCTTGACAGGCAAGATGATGTGTGGGATTGGTTTGTTTTCTAGCGGAAGATATGTAGGGGGCCCCAAATGGTGGTGGGGCCCTGCTTCGTGCTTTGAATTCCGGTTGGAAACGAAGCTTCGAGAGTCGACACTCAGACATGGGCTGGGCAACTTTCCTTCGGCGTTCGAACGTTTGTAGGCCTCTTTGCGGTTGTTGGGCCGCTCGCCCGCTTGGCACTGTACTGTGTACAGCTGTACATTTTTTCCCTCAAAACAAAAAAAAGCTGTACATTTCGTGTACGAGAACAAATCTTCTAACACTAACGCTGACAACGTCTACACAAACACCATCAATTGATAATTTTTCCAAGATTTTTCCATCTTTCTCCATGCTTTGGTTTCCGAATTCTCACTGTTCTTTTTTTTTACTGTAGTACTAAATATTCTTAAGCAATAAAATTGCTCCTAAGCCCTAACTCCTAACCCCGTCAATTTTCTTGGTTGCGCTAAAAGACAGCCGTCTGATTTTCAGATAACAGGCTCTTGATTTTTCAGCTGTCCTATCTAAAGAGCGGTTTGTGCCAGGTTATGTTTCAATGAAGAAATAAAAGATGTCTATCAAAGACGACTTCACAATCCGCAGCTTAGTGGCATACCAAGATATTAACTATCCATGGTCACATTGTGAGGGGAACGAGCTTAAAAGTAAGAAGGAAGTATAACTTGTGACAGTGGCGAGGGTCTGGCACCTTCCATGGTCTAATGGAGACACTGATGAGTACATTTAGATTTATCTTTTGCAAAGTTTGACCATATTTATCTCAATATTTTATATTGGTGTATCCCTATAAATGTCGAGTGAATAAATTCCATATAATATATAACAAAAGGTGATATAAACATGATTTTAAGATAAATAAATATAAAAAATAACACAAAAGGTATTCCCCGTTAAAAGGCAGGCAATTCCTATTAGACACCTTAAGCACCAATCATGGAGGTGACACAAACACTATTCCGCAGGGGGCAGCCAAGGTTCTTTTTTCTTCGCCTACTATGTTTTCTCCTTTTCTTTTCATTTCTTGTTTGTTTATTCATGTGCATTTTACCTTTTTCATTTTTTCTTAAGCACATAAACGGATAAGCCTACACGGTACTCTACTCACACATAGTGGAGAAGGATGAAAGACATGGCGATGAAGATTGACTCGGCGATGATGACAAGTGCTTTCAAATCCCCCCACTCCCCCCCAGGCTCCGAAAACGAAGATCGTGACAGGAGTGACTCTTTGTTTTGCGAAAAAAAGCCTATAGACAAAGGTTTTCTTTTAACACGTAGTCGTGTGTCCAAGGGAGAGGGCGAGTAGAGCACCTATTGGAGTTGTGGGTCCCCCTTTGGCCTGCTAGTTTTCTTGTTCCACGAAACTAAAAGGATAATGATGTCGCCTAGAGGGGGGATGAATAGGCGATTAAAACTTTTCCGGTTTAGGCTTGATAATTGCGGAATAAAACTAGGTGTTTAAATTAACAAGCCAACAACCTAAATAAACTAGGCTCACCTATGTGCACTAACAACTTATGCTAAGCAAGACAAGCAACAAGGTGATAGCAAGATAGAATACTTCAAGCACGAAGGCTATCACAATGTAAAGTGCATAAGTAAAGAGCTCGGTTATAGAAATAACCGAGGCACGCGGAGACGAGGATGTATTTCCGATTTCCTCCTTTTTAGGGGAGTACGTCTCGTTGGAGAGGTGTGAGGCACCACAAAGGTCGATCTCAACGCCACAAAGGCTCACCCTATTCTCCGATGAACCGCACCACAAAGGATTGGTTCACCTTCCACTATCGGAATCCTTCTAGGTGGAAACCGGAGCCTTTACAACAACGATCCGGGGCACACACCCACAACCGAATTGGGGGCTCCCGAACAGCTACAAGTGACCACAAAAGGTCTCAACCACCACACGGACCTCTAGGGTCCAAAGACCCAAGAGTAACAAGTTCACAAGCTTTCAACTTCCACGAATCCTCGTGGAGAGCACAAACCGATGCAACGAAGCAATGGCAAGAGCACAAGTGCCCACATCCTTCACTCTCAAATTCCAACAAAGCAACAAATGCTTATGGGGGAATAAGAGAGGAAGAACAAAGAGGAGATGCACCAAGAACTCCAAGATCAAGATCTACTAGGTTCCCTCACTTAGAGGAGAGATGGATTGGTGGAAATGTAGATCTTGATCTCCTCTCACTTTTCCTCAAAGATATGCAACAATCATGGGAGGGATTGAGAGATAGGCAAGCTTTTCCAAATGTCAACAACGGAGGAGAGAGAGGGGAAAAACGAGCTCAAAGGGTTAGGGAACCATTAGGGGAAGAAAGCCCCTTAAATAGGTCCCCTCAAAAAGTGCCCGTTGGGCAGTGCAGGGAGGCCGGCCTGCACGCGCTGCTTCAAAGGCTGCAGAGAAGCTAGCCTTGGAGCCGACCACCCAACAGAGACAGCCGGCCACCCATCTGAGACAGCCGGCCTGTGAGCCGGCCACCCATCTGAGCCAGCCGGCCTGGGAGCCGGCCAGGCCGGTCTGGGGGCTGACCACCCAGAACCCAAAAATGAAACGCCCATAAGTTTTGCGAGAAAACTCCAAACGAGATGAAACCAACGAGGTTAGAAAGATAACGACAAGAGCTTTCCTACAAAAACCGATAATCTTGGGCTTGCTCCGAAGATAATCTTGGAAATATTAAGAACCATAAATAAAGTTAAGTTGCCACACATGGGAAGGTGTGGAGCTTTCCTCAAGGATAAACCGATAATATTTCCAACAAAAAAACGCAACAAGTTTTTCATCCAGACTCTGTTTTCTATGATCTTGGGCTTGCTCCGAAGATAATCACAAGCACTACAAGATCATGCATATAAACATCATAGTTCATCATGTGAGGAGGATAACACAAGAGGAGAGTTTGACCTCTCTACAAGAGACGAACCGGTAAAACCTCCAACATCAAAAACACCACAAGATATTCAAATGAAATCCGTTTTTGATGAACTAGAGCTTGATATGGAGAAGAACACAAGCTCTAAATTCTCACATGGATAAAAGCCAAATAAGAACCAAGAAAGATGATATGCCAAATATGCAAAGGTTTGAGCTCTCCACAAAGATGCGATCAAGTTACTCACTTGAGAGCCCCTCTTGATAGTACGCCGTCTATCCTATAACCCGGTCTCCCACTAACACCATGAGACCGGTAAAATTGAAAACCTATCAAGATCATACCTTTGCCTTGCGCATTCCACTTGAGCTCGATGATGACGATCTTGACTCTCTCAAGTTGGAACACCTTTCTTGATTGTGCTTGCTAGCACATGCTTGATGAAGACTTCTCCAAATACTCCCCCATACACCATGATGGGATGGGAGAGCCTTGCTAAGCTCCGTCTTCATGAATCCACTTGAACTTCATCTTCTTATCTTGATATATATGATGGCTTGGAGATAACATGAATGTTTACTCAATCTTCTTTTCCAAGCCATGCTTGCAATAAGCTCAACTCTTCACATGACCATTCTTCATATAATCCCTTGGATAGAACCTTGGTCATCATGTAATCTTCTAGAGTCCAACACATGAACTCCAATCTTTTCCCATGGACAAGATTTATAAGGATAACTCAATACAAACATTAGTCCATAGGGATTGTCATTAATTACCAAAACCACGCATGGGACAACACATGCACTTTCAGAAACTCTCTAATATATTTTTGAGTTTAAAAGCAGTCGATCCTGCCGCCCGATTAGATAGAATGAAAAGTTATGTACATAGTTACAAGACGAGCCAAAAGAGACTCGGAGAAACAAAGATCAAAGATTACAAAGAGAATAAACTCTCTAATATATTCTGCTTTATTTTATGTCCGTCGTTTCCTGCGCATAAAAATACATAATGGTGTTCCAGCTGAAAACAACATGAGTTTTGATAGTTATATTCTAAATTTGGTGACACTACAGACTTCTCTTGAAGCAAAGTGGTTTGGAATGTATCAGAGGTCCATGACTGGGTATGCTCATTTCGGCGGTGCCTTCTCTATGATTTCCAAAAAGAAAAATGAGGAGGCGCAATGAGGTGGAGGAGCTCCGTTGGTCGGCGGAGGCGACGATCGGCATCAGCATGACCACACGGAGGACGAAAATGGGTCAGAGACTCAGCTCGAGCTGAAATTTTACGGCACCAAAAAAAGTGTAAAAGGGCTTCACAACATCCTCGTAGGAGAAGGGGCTCAAGGGAGTGGCGTTGTGATAGGGTCTCCTGTTGACCTCATTTTTGTAGTGGCACAATTTAGGGGGCATGCTGGAAGACGCGGGCTTTTGACACATGGAGACACGCGAGGAGCGAATCCAACGAATCCTGGTAGCTTCGCGATTAGCAAACAAAGTAAAGTAGCGTTTCCGGGCGGCCGATCGTATAAATACGGAGCGCTGACGTCATAGAGACAACATAGAACGACATCTAGCAGGGTGCATTTAATAGGTGGCTTTAACATCCATGTGCATTAAAAGTCTGATGGACATTAATTAGTCAACTTAAGTATGGTGACATTAAATTAATTTTGGTGAAATTGATTAGGCAACTTAAATGTCGTGACATTAATTTAATTGTGATGAAATTGATTATTAGATTAAAAAATAATTCAATAATTCAAAAAAAGTTCAAAAAAATCCAAAGTTTCAGTCGGGCAAATATTATCAAATACTGCACCTGTAAAAAAAATCTATTTTTTAACTATTAAAAAATGAATATGAAATTTTTTAAAAACCTGAAATTTCTTTAAAAATTAAATATTTAATATGCATATTTAACTAGCATTTAGAAAACATTTAAATTATTTAATTGGAAAATATTTGAAAATATTTATGACATATTGTAAAATTAAATATTTTCTAAATATCTAAAATTTTGGAAAAAATAAATATATAATATGAATATTTAAATAGTATTCAGGAAACATTTAAAATATTTAATTGGAAAATATTATAAAAATTATGACATAATGCAAAATTAAATATTTTCTGAATATGCGAAATATCTAAAAAAAACTAAATATTTATATTTATTTAAATTTAAATTTCTAAATATGAATATTTAACTAGTAATTAGAAAATATTTTATTGGAAAATATTTGCATTTTTATTATATATTGCATTAAAATATTTCTCTAAATATCTGAAATTTCTAAAAATAATAATTGTTAATATTCATTTAAATTTAAAAAAAATTAAATATGAATATTTACCTAGTATTTGGAAAACATTCAAAATATTTCAAAAATATTTGACATATTGTAAAATTAAGTCGTTTATAAATATCTAAAATATCTGAAAAAATAAATATTTAATATTTATTAACATTATTTATATTTATCAAATTTGAACAATTTTCAAATTACGAAAAACTTGGTTTTTTTTCAATTTTTCAAAACATTTATTTATCACCAGAGCTAAACTTTCAAATTTTATGAAACATTTATTTATTTTCATGAAATTTCACTGAATTTTTTAAAATTAAAGTGCACATGAAAATGTTTTACATATGTGAAACTTTATGAAATATTTGTGATGTCACAAACAGTCATAATGAAAATATTCATGAAATATTTGTAGTTGTTCAAAGAGTCGTTTTTTGAAGTTTTTAAAAACATGCATGAAAAATGTCCAATATTGATCTTGTTTTGAAGATCTCCTCAACAAGTTCTCGAATATAAAAAAATATCAAAATCGGACATTCGGTTTAAAAGATATAAGCAATACAATGTTGGAAATAAGACAGAAAATGATGGGTGGGTGAATAGAATAACATATAATTAATCTCTTGATTAACTTAATGGGAAGTCATTTATTGATGGGTGACGTCACCACGTGGTTGTCTGGCCGGCCGGATCGTATTATATGGTGTGCATACGCGCGGGATACATCTGGTGCGTTGGTTAGGTGTGAAGGCAATGATGAGATATGGGGTGGATGCGTCGCCGGGTTCTCCTAGCCATTTTTGCCCTGCTGGATATTAGGATATACTCTAACTATGCACTATCACCGTGATAATTATTTGTTGTTAGTTTGATGACAACGGTAATATAATCTGGCAGCTGATGCGACGAAACCAAATTCGGTCAAGCATAACAACATGAGTTCTTTTTTTATTTTTATTTTTATAACAACATGAGTTCTAGTTGCTCTAGTAGGGGCAAACTCACTGGTGAAGACATATCAGTAGTAGTAGCAGTTTCGGAGGTAAGCCGTTAGAATTCGATTTAACAAATGATGCAATTATATCAGAATGATGTTGCAAATTCTTGCATACATGTAGGAAGACAGATTTGCATACTTGTGTTATAATTAGGTTCCTTCAATATAGTGTATTATGAAATTCGTTGAAATCTAATAAAAAGTCTTGTTTTGACTCGCAACCGAACCTGAGTACGTAGGACGTTCTACGTTCCTTCGCTTAATACAACGCCTCCCCGGTGCGCCGGCCACAGGCCCACAACGACATTCGAGCTCCTTGTGGAGCTCCTATGTGGCACGAGAGCGCCGCCGGGCGTCATGGCGAGCTTTTGGAGGAAGCGGGTGACCGTGCGCCCGTGCCTGTGATGCTTGCCGTTGAGGAGTTTCCGGTGGGAGATCAGAAGCTCGCTCAAGACTCAAGTGCGCCTGTATAATAAGCAAAGAAGACAGATTTGCCGAATCGGAGTTGTCCTGAAATGTAATACTTCAGATTGCACACTGTTTAAATAGGTCGACAGTTTTGCCAGTGACAAGAACCAAAGCTTAGACATCCATATGCAAAGAGCCAAAGACTGCAACTGAGACATCCTGTAGCATCTCCAAACATACCACGGAGTAGTCACAAATACCGCAATTTGTACAGAGCCGGGAACTACAAAATAACCACCAGGCTCCAACAAAAGCGTTCTCAAAGGCGCTGCCATGCACATATAGTTTCAGGTTTCAGCCGTGGTCGTTGTGACTAGCTACATTAGGAGTCTGCCTTTGAAACGTATTTCTGGCCTGGAGAAACTTTTAAACATCTTGTAGAACTTCTTGGCCTTGCTTTCATCTACAGAGCGATCAAAAGTTACTATCATGGTTTCCAGCACTGTTGCCCAATCGAATAACCGTTTCACAAGAACAGCTTCATGTTTGGTTCCTCTCAAGCTAAGGAATTCTACTTCCCGGAGGCAATTGAGTGCAAGTTCATTGGTTTTCCAGTTTGGTGGCTGATCACAAACACAGCCTGACGGACAGGCAGTCTCTGCCTGAAAAAATGTACATAGCAGCTTAATAAGATTATCGATGTGGTTTAATGAAGTAAAGAGAATGAAAATTTTAAGGCTCAGCATGAATATATAAGATAAGTCTTCAACAAATTTACAAATGAAGCCAACATATTGCAGAGAATATGATTGTTCTATGCAAATAAAGTTAAAAATAAATGTTATTTAAATATTTACACGAACAGGTAATCTGTTATCAATAAAACACAGTGAACGAGATCTTTAATTGACCTTACTTTCGATGGTCTGTCAGTTGTTGCTTCTGCGATCATACATACATATAGGATTTGGGTCACAGCTGGGCAAAGATGGAACTACAAACTTTAAGAATTGCATGAACATATCAGACATGTGATGATGCACGGATACCTGGCCGGAAGTCCGTGTCCGTGTCAGATACCTGGTCAATACGTGTTGGCGAAGTATCGGCTAACCATTTAAAACAATTAATGTTGATTCGGATACCGAAGTGATACTTGACGGATACAGATCTGATACGGCCCAGCCCAGTTAGTATGGCGTAACCCTACATTGTTGCCCCTCTCCTCTCCCATTCTCATTTCCCAACATCTTCCCCTGACCCCCGTCCCTGACTACCCAGCCCCAGATCCAACAGCCGGCAGCGACCCAGCAGTAGGTTGCCGGCAGGAAGCAGCAGCTCGCCAGCAACCTCTTGGGTGGCACCACCAGATCCAGCAGCCGATGGTGACCCAGCAGTAGCTTGCCGGCAGAAAGCAGCAGCAGCTTCCTCCCTCCCTCTTGTAGATTGCTATCTAATGGCAGAGCAACCTACAAACCTTAAAGCTCCATTATGGAGTCATGTTACTGTATTAGAGAAATCAGCGGGCCGGGGCAATACCAAATTGAGATGTAATTTCTGTGATTATGTTGGAACCCCTCAAGGCTCTAGCTACTCTATAGGGTGCAAGTCCATTTTTGAAAATATCAGGACAGAAAATCACTCCATGTAAGGTCACAGTTGATATTCTGACCTCCCTTAGAAGCGAGGTCAAATAGAACTAGAAAAATCAAAGGGGAATCATGTGTCTTTGCCATGTAGGTGTTGGATCTGCAAGACTGCAAGCGGTGCTTCATCTAGTGCCAACATCAGTAAGAAGAGACCACATATATATATTTTTTTTTATTTAAAAATTAAAACGTATTGACGCTTTTCCAAAATGTCGTATCTATCCGTATCGCCCCGATACGGATAACATGTCTTCAACAAATTAAAAAAAGAATAACACCTGAAACACGGCTTGAATCGAACATATTGCAGACAATATGATTGTTCTATGCAAATAAAGTTAAACAACAAATCCTATTCAAATATTTGCACAATCACGTATTGTGCCTTCGATAAAACATAATGAACGAGATCTTGAAGTGACCAGTGTCACTGATTCGTGAGGCGTCGATCCTGCGATCATAGACACTGTACGATTTGGGTCCCAGACGGGCAACACGGGTGGTGTACCCCATAGAGGACTTCGGAGACACGATTACCTAGATTCAGGCACCCGTGATGGGTAATACCACTATGTCCTAATTTTCTCTTTGTTGTTTCGAGGATTGCAATATGGAGGTATAGCTAATCGAGATGCGATCTATCCTTTCTTGGCAGCGATCACCATGGCTCCTCAAAAGACTAGGCTTGCTTGGGCAATCTGAGTTCCCTTGGTTCCTTTGTATATGCACCTTGTCTTAAGGCACAAGTCTCTATCCTTTGCCGAGTTGAGCTTATAGATGTCACCATCCTAAGGGAATATTTCATTTAGGTTTAAACGATGGATACTGCAAGATATATGTCATATCCTTAGACTAATACGATTGGGTAAGGTGTTCAAGAAGATTCTTTAGGTCTCATTTACGAGTACAAACATGCCATCTCGTACATATTATGCGGTATCTTTGAAGGTAGTTTCCACTAGACATCATCACTTAGGTGCCACTGTCATTAATGAAACTTTAAAAAACACATGACCGAAGAATAGTAGTATATTAATATTTTCTCCTAGACCCTAACTATATTTTATAAAGATTGATTGTGCCATGTGTTATGAAAATGGTGGGTGCTAGGATAGATGGTCCTGGACAAGTGAGGTGCGACGACCAGCCAAGGGGTGGCTGCCACACAACAAGAGCGGGGAAGAAATAGAGAGAGATAGTTGGGATAATTTTCTGCTTGTCTATTGATCGAAGGGAGCTAGGCATTATAAAGCCAGCATACAAATTGGAGGCTAAGCCGAACTAACAACTTAAGGAAATAACTAATCTTGAGATTCAATAATTATCTGTAAGAGAACTAAACTGAATTCTCCGACGTGGACCTCTCCCTGGTGGGCCTTATTGCGCCTCCTGTAGGTCTGGCCTCATATAACCCCATGCAGTGACATAGTCAACTCACATCAATGCCTCATATCCTAGTGGGAGCTGCCACACAGCTAGCTCCTGTTGAGATCCTTTCTAGAAGGTCTTCTCCTCTAACTCCGGCCTCACGGCCTTGCAAAGAGGGAGGGAAACCTGAGAACTATCTTAAGAAAGAGCAGACAAAACAAAGGAGGTATGCTATGACAACTTAGATTAAGATGCATTGTCACTTTTCGTTTGAGGAACAAGATGCATAAGATGCATTGCCATTGGCAGATACATAAGACACATATTAATTATATATTTAACTTGGAGCAACGCATCCAATATCAAACCAACACATAAAGTGGGCAACTAGCAACTCAAGCTAGGCATGTGAAACATAAATGCATACACATGTATTAGATATAAACAAAGAAAGGATAGTATTACCTCTGGGGAACCCGTATCGTCAAGAAGTTCGAGATATAGGTTTCTCACACCAGTACACATCCTGAGAAGATGGTACAAACTGGGTCCACATGAATGTCCATTTGCCATTATTTGCACTGTCAAGTTTGTAGTGTTTGGGAACCTTGCAATGTCTTCCATCAAGTACTTGTAGTTTGTAATGTCCTTCTGCAGATTCGTGGGATGTCACAAAAAAAGAATTGTTTCTGATGGATAGTAATGCACAGAAAAACATCTTCTTCAAAATTCAATAAAACAAAAGAAATACTCCCTCCGTTCCCAAATATAAGATGTTTAAGGTTTTGTCCACATTCACATGTACACAAGTGTATCTAGACACATTTCATGTGTATGTTCACTCACTTTAGTGTGTATGTGGACAACATGTGTGTCGTGTCTCGGCAGACGGACACCGGAGGTAAAGGATACCCCTTTTTAGGTTCGACACGGGGCGCGAAGGAGGCTGGCAAACGTCTCACCCGGGTGACCCACGTCGAACTCTCCGATCCGACGTTCAAGCAATCAACACAGATACGCAGAGAGTTTACCCAGGTTCAGGCCGCCCAGAGGCTAAAAGCCCTACTCCTGCATGTCTGGATTGAGGTGTTCATCATGGTGTGGCTTACAAGGATGGTCACGGGTGTGTACCCGGCAGGGTATCGGCTAGAGGTAGACGGCGAGCAGATCCTACCCGGAGGAGATCACCTCTCGCTCTACCGTCCCAGCCCTAGCTAATCTTGCTGGTGCTCTGCCTTGGTTCCGATCTAATCCGTCCCCCCTCCTCGGTGGCCTTGGTCCTCCTTTTATAGGCTAAGGGGATGCCACAGGTGTCACGCGAGGAGCGTGGGGGGTTTTAGGCGGGAAAACCCCCCGGTGGTTTTGGAGGCGACGTGGCCTCTTCTCCTCCAAGTGTTCTCCGCGGTTAGGTGGGAGTCGTCCACCTTTAGGGAAAGTAGGGTGGACAAGGACTAACTCCCCCACCGACCACGCTCCATGGCGACGTCACTGGTTCGCGGCCTTCATCTTGGCGCCCAAGTCTTCTACGAGCTTCTAGCACGTGCTGGCGTGCTTATCCTTGGCGTTGTACGGAAACGGACCCGAGAGGGGCCTGGCCTCCGGCCGGGTGCTCGGGCTCTCGGGTGTCTTGACTTGGTGCATCAGAGGAAGGTGGCCCCGGAGAAAAGGTCCCCAGTCCTTAGCCGCAGGATGTCGATGTCGAGCTTGCGAGGTTCCCGCGAGGTAGATGGGCGGACCCACCTACCGGTCTTATCACTTGGCCTTGTCCATCTTCTTGGTGGGCCCACAGGTGGTGGACCCACTTTGGCAGCATAAGGGGAACCCCATGTTCCACTGTTGCGACAACATGTAACACCTAAAACATCTTACATTTAGGAACGTAGGGAGTAGTTCTTTTATGTAAGCAAGTCTGAGCTCATGTGTCCCATGGAACAACTGATATACCAGTGAAGTGGAAGTAGTTTGTAACTGTAACGCTAACTATTTGAATGCAGAAAAAAATAATACCATGTCAGAGGACAAATAACTACTAGGAAGGATAAACAACTGCGTATGCTACTCCATGTTTCGGGACTTCAGCAAAGAAAAACAAGTGAGAATTTTGTACGCCTATGATACATTCCTTAATTAGGACACCAAGTTTCTTCGATGATGGCATAAATCACATAAGAATGAACTCACCGCTACAAAGGTAAATATGACTTTTAGATTCTTGATGCAGCGCCATTGTCGTAAAATGTCCGTACAATAGCTATTGCGTAATTTATACTTAGACCCAACTCTCGCATATACAATAAAACAGCTTGTGGACAACGAATTGAGATTTTCCATCTTTCCAAACTTGGTGAATCTTGGATCATAAGCATCAATCCAAGAGAGGGACAGTAGCTGAGGAGCACAGATGTCTGCAGCTGGTTGATTATAACTCCGACCTTCAGCAAAGCATGACATTACAGCTAACAGTCTAAGTGCCGGCGCCATGATAGTGAGCTGCTGCAAGCCATGCAGAAGATGTAGCTCGATTTGTAGGAGGGAATCCGAGTGGATTGCCATGTTGCCTACACCCCAGGCATCACGGATAGTGAGCTTCCGTAAGGCCGGGCACCGTGGCGAGGAGACAGCATCACCGAGCATGCACGGATCATATAGGTCGACGCAAGCCAGGAAGAGATCGGTGAGCCGAGCGAATATGCCGACAGGTGGCACAAAGAGGCCAAGATACTCTAGCTGTAGGCGGATCGAAGTGGCGTTCCCGAAGCAGGGTAGCTCAAGGTCACCTCCTTCCGCGGCCTCGTCGCTCTGTGTCGCGCGGATGTTTAGATGGCCGGAGAGGCGGCGCGCGGCGATGGGAAGCCAGTCAGCCACGGACTCGGGAGAGGCGCACTTGAAATCGACGGCGAGGCAGCTTAGGGCCGGCGCTTCATGGGACTCGAGGACGGAGCGGATGGCGAGGGGATCAGTGGAGGAGCGAAACCAGAGCTCCGGGAGCAGCTTCCAGAGGCGGCGCCAGCGATTGGAGAGGACGCTGGTCCGTGCAGCGACGGCGGCGTTGGGGAGCTTGAGGAGGATGTGGATGATAATGTCTTGAGGAAGCGCGCTGAGGCGGTCCTCGCTGCTGCCGCCGCCATCGGAGAGCTTGGGTCGCTTGGCGGGGGTCTCCCCGTCGCAGTGCTCCATGGAGGATCCCAGGATGAACTCGGTGCGCCTCACATGGAGTTTACGCTTGGGAGTAGGGGAGCGGCCGCCGTTGCCGGTGGATGGGGAACGGGAATGGTCGCAATCGCCGCCGATTCACTTGTGCGAGTGTGGAGGGCTGGCGCTGTCGGCTGTCGGCTGTCGGTCTCCAATCCTCCTAGGTTAGAACAAATCAACGGGCTACGAGGGCTGCTGACAGCCCACGGGCCAGTACACAGGCCGTCTTTGTGCGAAAGCAGCTGCTTTGAGCGGTCAATAGGACATCCTGACTCCTGACTCATCTCGGCTCATTAAACCCGTTCTGGCCCAAACGATAAAACTGCACGGCCTTTTGATCTCGCCCGGCTTTCTGCCCCGCTTGCCGCCGCGCCAACTGTGGCGGTTTCCGGCTCGGGGTCTGACGGCCGCCGATCACTGTGGCCGCCGGGCTGCATCTCACCCGCGCATACGGGCGGAATTACTCCCCGGACGTTTTTGAGGGAGCCGTTTCGTGGAGAACTAACGTTGCTTCTTTTCGTTTGAGCTACGTCGTTATGGGCACCGCGGCTGCCGCCCACGGGGTGTTCGACATTATGTCGCTCAAGCGGGCGGGCGAGCGAGCACCAACAACCGGGAGGCACGGCGGCGGCAGCGCACGCACGCTGAGGCTACCGTAGAGTGCCCACAATGTATGTTTCCCTCCGGAGGCGGCAATATGCTCGGACGTTGGCCATCGATGGGCTGGAGGCCGCACAGAGAAGGGATTTCCTGTGGCTTGAGGATGAGTTCAGGGTGAACGATTTGCTGTCACCTATGATGGATGGAAGACTCAAACTGGCTGCTGCTTCTGATCAGGAAACACATCGGATGCCGATTGACGAACCAACCCATGGTAAAAGTATTACATTTTATATGCACAACATGAGCCGAACGCGGGGCAGATCGAGCTGCAGATGGATCAAGTTATCCTGGTTCTTCCAAGTCTTCTACGTCCTGTAGTCTGCGACCGGATGGAGCAATCGAGCTGGCAATCCACGGATGCCGATCTAGCTACCTCGGCGAACTTGGTTGCTTCCTTGACACTCACAGGCTCACAGTCTCTGACATGACATGGGTTGGTAATGGTTACAGCGGTTCCTTTCCCTCTCTTGCACTGCACATTGTCAGCTCGCCACGCAGTGTGTCCCTGCATCAGCCGGGTTGCTAATCTCCTGCTAATGACATGGTGGAGTCAACGACCGATCATGCCAGCAAAAGCGCTTTTGCCGACAGATTATCTGAAAGGAGGTGTGCTTTCGGATCTCCTAACTGAAAAAGGTATCCAGTATCAGCTGATTGGGTGCATCGTTTGCAAATATAAGTCCTGCTGTCTACATACTGCGCGGGGGAAGGTGCGGCTTATTTGCTCAAGCACATGGTTGGCTCTACAAATTACATCTTGCGTGCCATTACAGCTAGGTTAGTCGCTGTTCACTTGATCTAATAATCATTGCAATGCATTGTATGTAGATATTTGGCATTTCGGATATTTTTTCTCTTTTTGGGGGAATGAGGCATTTTGATTCACAGTAATAAAATAATGCAACATAGAATTAGGAAATGAAATGGCTGGGCTGGGCAGCATGATCAGTAATGACCAGAAACAAACCGCTACTGAATGCACAAATAGTATGTAATGTAGAGCATGTTAATATACTTACAATATATCTTAAAATAGCCAAATTGTTGTGTTATGTTGTGTTGCATGAAGATGGAAGTAGAGTGAAGTGTATCATAATTAGAAGATTCATATGGCATGCTGTGATCTTACTTAGACCCGTTTATATAGAATCCTAAAATCCTTCCTTTGTGTTTCCTATGATAAACGATGCCTCTTCTTGATCATATTTTTCAAGATATTCCCTTGAGAATAGCGAAATTATTCAACTAGACGACCACGTGTTTTGCCTAGAATGATCTGAATATATATAATATACAAATACTATGGATTCTGAAGGTAGTCATATTAGTACTTCTTCAGTTGAGAATTGCTATCACAAGGGTAAGGTCCGTATGCCCTTATTTCCATGTAGCAAATGATTGTTCCACTTCCACATGTATCATTCAATGGCATGCAGCCTGGATTTATCCATTTGTCCAAGAATTTTGTACTGACATTTATAATCTATTCTTAAGGCGGCTTGTTCTATGGTATCTTATCTTAAAAATATAGCTCTTCATGATGCTTAATTAAATGGCTCGTTTTAAGAACAAGAAGAGAGTACACACTATTGTACACTCAAATTTTGTCCTATGATTCATGTCCTGTCCGATAACCCGAATCCCAACCCCCGTGAGTGAGCAAGTGAGAAACGTGCAAGCAAAAGGCAAAGTGTTATGGAAGCACAAGTCAAACCCAGCTCAATCAAGACCCAGTACTAAATTGTTTGAATGCAGAACAAAGTCAATCTTGGACCAATGATGTAACCATTACACCAACAGCACATCATTGTCTTCATGTCACCGACTGATGAGTAGTTGGAGACTTTCATCTACTGCCCTTTTCAATTCTCTTCTGAACCTCTATTATTGCATAGAAAGCTCTTTACAATGGTGGTTTAACAGCTGAATGAGCAATTAACTAACTACTCCCTCCGGTTCACAAAAAGTGTCGGACAAATTGTACTAGTGTAGAAGAAACTATGTACACACTGGCGACACAAATTTCGGATCGGAGGGAGTAGAAAATTGCTGAACAAAGCTTGCTCACCAGTAGGAAGAGCAGGTTTGCAATGCAGGACTTTCACATGAGCAGCGGTCACAGTTCAATTTTCGCAGGACCTAGAAAAATTTATCGTGTTCTCAAACGACCAGAAATCTGAAATGAGATGCCATTTCTTGTGTTCCAGGATTCAGTCTAAACCAAAGAGGTGGGCGTGGCTCTTTCATCTACTGCCCTTTTAAATTCTCTTTTGAACTTTTATTCATGCATACAAAGCTCTTTTCAATGGTGGTTTAACAGCTGAATGAGCAATTAGCTAACTAGAAAATTGCTTCACAAAGCTTGCTCACCAGTAGGAAGAGCATGTTTGCAATGCAGGATTTTCACATGAGCAGTGATCACAATTAAATTCTCGCTGGACCTAGAAAAATTTCTCGTGTTCTCGAACGACCTGAAATCTGAAATGAGATGCCATTTCTTGTGTTCCAGGATTCAGTGTCTAAACCAAAGAGGTGGGCGTGGCTGTGCATCATTAGGATTGCTATGCTACTTTTGTATAACCGGGCAACTATATGTCCTTATCTGATTGGACTTGCCCTCCCCATGGAATCCCCGGGACGTGCAGTTGAACTGAAGGAAACAAAGCAAAGTGTGAGCTGGTGCGGCCCATGCATGCTGCTGCGCTGCTGCCTGGCATGGCATGGGGGTGGACAGAGCTCTTGTGGTGGTTACTGTAAGTTTTTTCGTCTCACTTTTTTTTGGCTTGCTGTGGTCTCTTGAGATTCAGTTATGTCACTGTCACTCCAATGCAAAAGTCACTTTCCCACTAACTTATAATTGAAATGCCACTAGTGGCTCACTTGGTGATTGATCCTTCTCTGTTCATATGGTCTATTCAGAATCATACATGTCATAGATTATCTCTTCATAATACAAGTGCATGCGCTGTCTTCAGTTATATGATGTTAGTAGTAGATCCTCGTTGTTCATAGCATGCAGTATGCCTTTGTTACAGTTACGGAGCTATCAGTGCCTCCAGTAGTTGATGGTTGCCAAGTTAGGCGACCAGAAGGAATTTCCCTATGGGCGAACGATGTAACTCATGTAAGTACACCCTGTTAGGCTTTCTGTCACTAAACCCAGCGATAATACTATTTAATCAAGCATGGAAGCATCACGTAGTTGTCCTTATGCCACCAAATCAAGGAGAGTAGTTGAACTGTTTAAGCATGTACGCTCTGTAAAGTGCACCAGTTTACTAATTTCCAGTGCCCTTTTCATTCTTGTCACTAGAGATCACGCAGAAGAAGCTGAAGTAACAAGTCAAAGCAACAAGGTTAGGCTTTAAAATACCTGATAAGCTCTGCATTATAAAAAGCTACTACTCTGATTATTCAATTTTTATATCTGTAAGCGGGATTCTACGTGCCATACCTTCTCCTTTGGCTTGTAGTGCATTTTCACTACTAGGAACCCAGAACATTCAGACTGATACACAGGGCAGGTAGTGTTTGACAACTCCCTTTTCCTTTGGCAGCTCAGGCTCCTACCACACCACAGCAATGGGGGTTTATACACACCTTCTCATCTCGAGAGTAGCAGCCCTGTAAGTTCAGTTCCTCTTTGTAGCTTACACAGAGTTGGATGATATCATCTTAGCAATGGCCATTCAGCTTGCTCTTCTATCCCTACTCTTTGGCATCCTGCTTGCACCAGGATGTGTAGCCACACCGGACATGGCTCCTACCACTCTCCTGCAGATGAAGTCCAGTCTCATCGATCCTCAAGGCATCCTCTCCGGCTGGTCGCCGGAGGCTGATGTGTGCTCCTGGCATGGTGTTTTATGCCTGCCAGGAGAGAGCATTGTGGTAGGCCTCAACTTGTCCGGGTACGGCCTATTGGGAACAATATCGCCGGCGATAGCCGGCCTTATATCTGTCGAGTTCATCGACTTGTCCTCCAACTCCCTCACTGGGCCAATCCCGCCGGAGCTCGGCATGCTTCAGAATCTGAAGAAGCTGCTCCTCTACTCCAACTTCCTCACCAGTACCATCCCAGCGGAGCTGGGCCTCCTCGGGAACCTCAATGTTCTCAGGATTGGCGACAACAGGCTGCACGGCGAGATACCACCGCACCTCGGCAACTGCACGGAGCTCGAGATGTTAGCTCTGGCCTATTGCCAGCTGAGTGGCACCATTCCCCACCAGATTGGCAACTTGAAGAACCTGCAGCAGCTGGTCTTGGACAACAACACTCTCACCGGCAGCATCCCATCGTTCATTGGCAGCCTGAGTGCTCTCCAGTCTCTCAACCTTGGAAACAATCAGTTTTCTGGCGTTATTCCGGCAGAAATTGGGAGTCTTTCCAGCCTGACATACCTCAACCTGCTTGGCAACAGCCTCACCGGCGCCATCCCGGAAGAGCTGAATCAGCTGAGCCAGCTGCAGGTTCTGGACTTGTCCAAGAACAACATTTCTGGAGGGATCAGCATCTCTACATCACAGCTGAAGAACCTGAAGTACCTTGTGTTGTCTGACAATCTCCTCGATGGTACCATCCCTGAATGTCTCTGCCCCGGGAACTCAAGCTTGGAGAACTTGTTCCTTGCCGGGAACAACCTTGAAGGAGGCATCGAGGGTCTGCTCAACTGTGTTTCTCTGCGATCCATTGATGCGTCGAACAACAGCTTCACCGGAAAGATTCCATCGGAGATTGACCGGTTGTCGAACCTCGTCAACCTTGTGCTGCACAACAATAGCATTACTGGTGTTCTTCCACCTCAGATAGGAAACTTGGGCAACCTGGAGGTACTGTCCCTGTACCACAATGGCCTCACCGGCATGATCCCACCAGAGATTGGTCAGCTGCAGAGGCTGACGATCTTGTTCCTCTACGAGAACCAGATGTCTGGGATCATACCTGATGAGATCACCAACTGCACGAGCTTGGAGGAGGTGGACTTCTTCGGCAACCATTTCCATGGGACTATCCCTGAGAGGATTGGGAACCTCAAGAACCTGGCAGTGCTTCAGCTCCGTCAGAATGACTTGTCTGGCTCGATTCCGGCAAGCCTCGGGGTGCAGGCAGCTCCAGGCCCTGGCATTGGCGGACAACCGGCTCTCAGGCGCATTGCCAGACACGTTCAGCCATCTCACCCAGCTCAGCATCATCACCCTGTACAACAACTCGCTCGAGGGCCCTCTGCCAGAGGCGCTGTTTGAGCTCAAGAACCTGACGGTGATCAACATCTCGCGCAACAGATTCAGTGGCAGCGTCGTCCCTCTCCTTGGATCGAGCTCCCTGACCGTGCTGGTGCTGACTGACAACAGATTCTCCGGTGTCATCCCAACGGCAGTTGCACGGTCACGGAACATGGTCCGGCTCCAGCTGGCTGGCAACCAGCTCGCAGGTGCAATCCCGGCCGAGTTGGGCAACCTGACGCAACTCAGGATGCTTGACCTCTCATCCAACAACTTCTCCGGCGGTATCCCGTCGGAGCTCTCCAGCTGCTTGCAGCTCACCCATCTGAATCTTGAAGGGAACAGTCTGACAGGCTCCGTGCCTTCTTGGCTTGGCAGCCTGAGCTTTCTCGGAGAGCTCGACCTCTCATCGAATGCATTAACCGGTGGCATACCAGTGGAGCTCGGCAACTCCTCGAGCCTCCTCAAGCTGTCTCTCCGTGACAACCATCTCTCCGGCAACATTCCTCAGGAGATCGGCAGGCTCACATCCCTGAACGTTCTCAATCTCCAGAAGAACAGTCTCACCGGCATCATACCACCGACGCTCCGGCAGTGCAATAAGCTGTACGAGCTAAGACTGTCGGAGAACTCGCTGGAGGGGCCGATCCCACCGGAGCTCGGGCAGCTGTCTGAGCTGCAGGTGATGCTGGACCTAGGCCAGAACAAGCTGTCCGGCCAGATCCCAACATCCCTCGGTAACCTCGTGAAACTGGAGCGGCTGAACCTGTCCTCCAACCAGCTCCACGGGCAGATACCATCTTCGCTGCTGCAGCTCACCAGCCTGAACCGCCTGAACTTATCGGACAATCTCCTCTCAGGCGTGATACCTGCCGTGCTGTCGGGCTTCCCGGCTACGTCCTACGCTGGCAATGACGAGCTATGCGGCGCGCCGCTGCCGACGTGCGGGGCGAATGGGAGGCGGCTGCCGAGCGCGATGGTATCTGGCATCGTGGCGGCCATTGCCATCGTCTCGGCCGCAGTGTGCATGGCTCTGCTTTACATAATGCTCAGGATGTGGAGCAACTGGAGGGAGGTATCGGTGTCGAGCTCGGACAGCGAGGAGCCGCCGGTGCACGGCAAGGGAAACAAGTGCGGCGCCAGGGACGGGAAGTACTGGAAGGTCGGCTTGGACTTAGTTGTGGTATCGTCGGAGGAGAAGCACAGCTCGTCGTCGGAGAGCAGCGTTCTCCATGGAAAGTCGACGGAAGCCAGCGCCATGAACTTGAAGGGCTAAGAGTGCACCTTGCATGCTATGTTTTCTTCTATAAAATGTTTTATGTATCAGTGACTATTTCTTCTATGGAAGTAACAATCGCCTCCATTAAGCTTTTTTGTTCTTGTTTCTATAATATATTCTGTTCAAGTTTTATTTGTTCCATTGAGATTATGCGTTCTTGATCTGAAGCTAAGCAAATCCGGGAATTAGGGATATTAAAACTGAACCATCTAGGAGGCTAACCACGCCATTAGCGATTTTATGTGTTCCGGACGTTTTAGGCCGTTCGATGCACCTTTTCTTCCCGCATGGGCCGCTCTTGGGCTGAATGTCCCGAGGGCCGCTATTCTGCACATCAAATCGGTGGCCTCTTGTTCGATCACGTATAGACGGTCCTGATGTGGCCATCTAAGCATCAAAAAAACTGGAGGCAACTCAAGCGATGGCCTCCGCCCTCCCCACGACCAACGCTCCCCGCACCCGTCCTATCTTGGCCTGGCGAAACCTAGGCGCGCCGCCGCCGTCATCCTCGTCATGGAGAGGGTGAGGGGAAGATAGGAAGAGGGAGAGTGTGGCAATGGCGATGGCGGACGACGACGACGACCCAAGATTTTGGCGCCCAGGTTCCTCCACACTCCTTAGTGCCCTCATGATAGCAACACCTCTGGGGCGACCTTCTCGGCGCCGCCATCTCTGATTATACTAGTGCCAAACGGAAATATGTCGACAAGATTAGCAGGATGGAGGGGAGAGCACCAATCCTAGGTCTCGACACCGGCGAGAGCAGCAGCGTCACGCAACGCCGTCATACGCGTTTCCCACGTATGGCCGCCACTGCTGGCGTGTGGTCAAAGGTGATGACCATGGCCCCAACCCTCCCCATTTACACCGCATCGGTTGTGATCGGCGGCGAGGCTACAGACATGTTTCCATCTCCGCTCTCCGGCGCAGCGGCCGGCAACGAGCAACGATTTGTTAAGTAATCTCTCCTATCTTTTTCCTTCCGTCTATTTCCTCAACGATCTCATGTCAATAACCGACCGAAGATTGATTAATTATATTCCTTCCCCTCTAGATTAACTTTAGAACATGCAGGACTAAGCTAGAAGGGGGCCTTCGCACGAGAAGCTGGAGCAAGAAACATTTAAAACTCCTTGCATTAGCACCGGAGGTGAGTATTTAGCGTATTTAGCCATTGTTGACTACAGTTTTGCTATCTTACTAGCTAGCTTCTACCCATTCTGCGCCTACGGCTATGATTCAAACTATAGCATAACTATGCTCTATTTTTTCCTAACTGCACAATTAGTGTAAATCCAACAATTCCGCAAATCTGAGATTGTTTCCTCATTCTATTTTCTTTACAGCTGTATACTGCATTTCTTAAGAACAATGCAGTAATTTGACTTACCAAGTTTTTTCTGAATGTATGAGAAAATAAATTCAGGTAATAATAATTTTGCTTTTACCCATTCTGCGCCTACGACTACGATTGAACTATATCATAACTCTGTTCAGATTATTCAAACCCACACAAGTAGTGTAAATCCAACAATTCCGCAAATCTGAGATTATTTCCTCATTATATTTTCTGTACAGTTGTACACTGCATTTCTTTAGAACAATGCAGTAATTTGACTTACCAAGTTTCTTCTGAATGTATGAGAAAAGAAATTCAGGTAATAAAGATTCTGCTTCTATTTTAAGGGCAGTCCTGCCTAAACTTCTGGCTCGTTTTGTCCTTCTTGCTTGGCATCAGGTTTGCATTGTATGATAAATCTTTCATTTCCTCTGCTATATTCATATTATGCAGAGAGCTTGTTAGAGGAAAATGATTGTGGTCCTAAGAGAGAAATGATTTCGAAGAACAAAAGGGGTAAAGGTGTTGGAGGGACTTAGTTAGTATGTGAAAATATGTGAAGGGGCTACTTGTAAATGACTAATGTATATACTGCAGTGAGAATCAATGGAAAAGTGTAGTTGAACTTCCAGAGAAATCGAGTGAGCACAACATGGTATCAGAGCTGATGGTGCCGGTCGACTGTGGCCGGCGGTGAATCGGCAGGAGCTCGTGGAGGAGGACGGCTGGGGCAGGAGGGGAGCGAGGCGGAGAGAGCCTCTCTCCGAGAGGATCTGGTGCGTGCTGCTGCTGGGATCTGCTGCGGTGGAGGAGGAAGCTGCGGGGAAGAAGGTGAGCAGGAGCTGCTGCGGGTGGCTGCTCGTGCAGGGGGAGAAGAAGGGCCTGCGGGCAGCTGCTGCGTGAAGGGAAGAAGGAAGAGGAGGCGAGCTGTTCCGTTGCTGCTCGCCAGGGAGAGGAGAAGGCTGTTTCTGCTAGCTCTGTGTGTGGGTAGAGGAATTGTGCAGAGGAGAAAGTGAAGAGGAAGGCTTCTTGTGGCTGCAGACTGAGCGGCTGTTTGAGTTGAGTTGAGCTTCCTCTGCGAGAGGAGGTGGAGAGGCTGATTGCTGCTGGCTTGGTGCGGCAACAAGGTTGAAGAAGAAGTGCTTGTGCAGTTGTGCCCGTGAAGTGAAGGTGAAAAAAAAATATTGAAGTCAATTTGTGCTCGTGCTTGAAGCTGAAGCTGTGAGGTATCTGTGGAAGGGATTTGTAGGTGGTGTTGTTCTGTGGAGAAGAAAAGGTGTACGAGTAGTGGTCTGAACTTGAGGAAAAGAAGAGAGTTCAGCTTCTGAAGATAAAAGGCAGAGGAGTAGAGACTCTAACCTGCAGAGAATTTGCAGTGCTATGGACGGCAAATATCAGGCTCGGTTTTCTGGGATTGGTAAGCAAAGGGATATTGGTTTATGTAGAGCCAAGGGTGTGGTGGTAGTACTGCAAATCATGGCAGAGAGATGGAGATTGGCTGTGTCCAAATGTAAACTGTGGAAATGTAAATTTTGCTTTTCGCAGAATATGCAATCTTTGTGGAGTTACACGACCAGCTGGTGTTAGTGGAACCACACAGCTTGTGAGTGTGAGGATGACGGTAGAAGATATGGTGAAGTGGCAGTGGTTTAAGAAGATGAGTTCGACTGAAAATTCTTCAAAGGAGGCGTCCGTTTCTGCTGGTCCGTGGACCAATGTTTCTAAAACTGTAAGTTGTGATCGACCATGGTTAATTGATTCTGGTGCATCAAGACATATGGTAGGATCCTATGAGGACTTCTCAAAATATGCACCTAATGTGATGGGGCAAGATGTGAAGTTGGCAGATGGCTCTACCCAAGCTATTATGGGATCAGGGACTGTCATGTGTGGATCTAATATGTCTCTTTCATCTGTTTTACATGTTCCCTCGTTCCCAATTAATCTATTATCTATCAGCTGTATTACAAAAGAACTTAATTGTGCTGCAGTTTTCTTTCCAACATGGTGTTTGTTTCTGGAACTTGGGACATGGAAAGTCCTTGGAACAGGAATTATGAAGATGGTCTATACTACTTGGATGATGATATGGCACCTATGGCTGCTGCTGTGCTGCCCCGGTCTCCATTGGAAGAATTTCTTCTTCATCATCGCAGGCTAGGACATATGTCCTTTATCACTCTGGGTAAACTTTATCCTAGTCTCTTTAATAAGATTGATAAGGAAAAGTTGGTATGTGATGCTTGTGAGTTTGGAAAGCATATTAGGAGTTCCTATTTGTTATCTGATAATAGAAGTGCAGTACCCTTTCTGACTATACATTCTGATGTTTGGGGTCCTAGTGGAGTTACATCAATCAATGGTTATCGTTATTTTGTGACTTTCATTGATTGCTGCACTAGAACAACATGGTTATATGTGCTAAAGAACAAAAATGATGTGTTTGAATGCTTCAGAGATTTTCATAATTTGGTTATGAATCAATACAATGCCCGGCTGAAGATCTTTCGCACAGATAATGGTACAGAGTATGTGAACAAGCTCTTTGATGAATATTTGTCAAGCTTTGGCATTATTCATCAAACTACTTGTCCAGATACTTCAGAACAGAATGGTCTAGCCGAGCGAAAGAATAGGCATCTGTTAGAAGTTACTCGGTGTCTGATGGTGGAAATGAATGTTCCCAAATTCCTATGGAGTGAAACAGTGATGACTGCAGCTTACTTGATAAATAGGATGCCATCAAGGGTACTTGGTTATAAAACACCTATAGAATGTTTAACTGGAAAAACAACTTATGTCGTTCCACCAAAGGTGTTTGGATGTGTATGCTTTGTAAGAGATCACAGGCCGACTGTTGGTAAGTTGGATCCGAGGGCTTTAAAGTGTGTATTTGTTGGGTACTCTAGTAAGCAAAAGGGTTATAAATGTTGGTGTCCATCAGAGAGGAGAATGTTTGTTAGCATGGATGTTACTTTTTGGGAGAATATACCATTTTATGGGGAACCAACCGACCTAACTGATGTGTTCCCTGATTTGTTCAATGATGATAGCTCAGATGGAGTTCTTAGGACAGGGGGAGATGAGAGAAGAGAAGACAGTGGTGCGACATCAGAAGAGATGATAGTTGGAGTGATACCTGGAGATGATGTGGGTGTGATAGATGAAGGGCAAGAAGTGGAGCAGGGGGAGCAACAAGAGGAATCAAACGATGTTGTTGGATGGCCAAAACCAAATGAGGAAAAAGAAGTTCAAGTGTATACACGGAGAAAGAGACTTGAGGAGGAGCAAGTGCAGGGGCAAGACACTAGTCCACCGAGGGGTGATACAGAAACACAAGAACATGCAGATACACATGGTTCGGACCTACACACTTCAGACTTGTATGATGGTACGCTTTCTTGTCCACATGATGATCTAAATTTTCCTATTGCTATTAGAAAGCAGCCTCGTGTTACTGCTGGAAAACTACCATCAAAGCTATCTCCATATGATGTTTCAAATTATGTGTCATATGCTCCTTGGGTTCCCAGTACAAGTATTTTTTAGTATCTTTGGATTCTGCTGTACCTATACCACGTGATTGGCATGAGGCTAAACAAGACCCAAGGTGGAGGCAAGCCATGCTGGAAGAAATGGCTGCTTTAGATAAAAACAATACTTGGGTAGTTACATCTCTCCCTGCTGGTAAGAAAGTGGTAAGCTGCAAGTGGGTGTTCACCATAAAGCAAACACCAGAAGGAAAAGTAGAGAGGTATAAGGCAAGACTCGTGGCACGAGGGTTTAGCCAAACATATGGGGTGGACTATGACGAAACATTTGCCCCAGTTGCAAAGATGAGCACCATTAGAGCCTTAATCTCAGCAGCAGCAAATAACAAATGGAATTTGTTCCAACTAGATGTGAAGAATGCTTTTCTTCATGGAGATCTGCATGAGGAAGTCTACATGGAAATTCCACCTGGTTTTAATGGGCCCGAAACAAAAGGAAAGGTGTGTAGATTAAAAAAATCACTCTATGGACTGAAGCAGTCACCGAGAGCTTGGTTTGGTAGGTTTTGCAAGGAAGTTTGTTCCTTGGGCTTTCAACAAAGCAATGCTGATCATACTCTCTTCTTTAAGCATCATCAAGGTAAAGTTGTTATTTTGGTGGTTTATGTTGATGACATTGTGATAACAGGAATGATGATGAGGGGATACAAAGCTTGAAGAAGATGTTGGCCAAGTCATTTGAGGTTAAAGATCTTGGCTTTCTTCACTTCTTTCTTGGAATCGAGGTCGCTTATGGAACTCAAGGTATTCATCTTTCTCAAAGAAAGTATGTACTTGATCTTCTTGCTGAAACTGGAATGCTTGAAAGTAAACCTGCCGCAACTCCAATCGAACCGAACATTCGTATTACAGCCACCTCAGGGGAACCTGTTGATAGGGGGAGGTATCAAAGATTGGTGGGCCGATTAATTTATCTATCCCATACGAGACCTGACATCGCATATGCAGTAAGCCTAGTAAGTAGATATATGCATGATCCTCGATCAGCTCATCTTAATGCAGTAAATAGAATACTGCGATATCTTAAGGGGTGCCCAGGAAAAGGAATTCTTTTCTCAAACCATGGGCACATGGAAATCGAGGGTTATACAGACTCTGATTGGGCTGGCTGTTTAGATGATAGAAAGTCTACCTCAGGATATTGTACGTTTGTGGGAGGAAATTTGGTGAGTTGGAGAAGTAAAAAACAAAGCGTGGTATCCAGATCCACAGCAGAAGCAGAACTACGCTCCTTGGCATCCGGATTATGTGAGTTATTATGGCTTCGGTTATTATTGACTGAACTTAGACTGTTCAGAGGAGGTCCAATAAAGCTTAAGTGTGATAATCAGGCAGCAATCAACATTGTAAACAACCCAGTTCAGCATGAAAGAACGAAGCATATAGAAATTGACCGGCATTTCATTAAGGAGAAGCTCGATGAAGGAACACTTCAAATATATTTTGTTAGAACTGGAGACCAGTGTGCTGATGTATTAACGAAGGGTGTAAGTGTAGGTTTATTTGTAAACCTGTGTAACAAGATGGGGCTAATAAATATATTTGCCCCATCTTGAGGGGGAGTGTTGGAGGGACTTAGTTAGTATGTGAAAATATGTGAAGGGGCTACTTGTAAATGACTAATGTATATACTGCAGTGAGAATCAATGGAAAAGTGTAGTTGAACTTCCAGAGAAATCGAGTGAGCACAACAAAAGGTTTGTCTGCCAAACTTTGGTACCAAACTTTCTGAATTAGAAATAAGGCAGCCGATGGAGACAGCATTTTAGTCTCATAGCATTGATATTGAACGTTTTCTTCATTTTCCTGTCTCTATGTGCTTACCTTATTTCCATTGTATGCAGTAACTAGCAGCGTGCATTCTTGCAACATGTACATAACCGTTGTTGAATTGGATCAAGTAACGAAACAACAAATATGCAATGCAAATCTTCCCTTCGATTGCTGAACAACCAATACTTAATATATTGGTATAATCGTTTCTTTCTTTTCTTAAGATTTTATGGGCATAACCCACCACTTTTCTATACTAGACAGTCCAAGGACGATGTGAATGCTGCTGCAACATATGCTTCCAAGAGCACTAACAACAAAAAAATCCAGAAAGATGTCACTAACCAGATTGTAAAAGTCAATTTGTTTAAGATCTATTTATTTAACGTACATATAAGCTAATGGCAATGTACATATGATTTGCAGGCATGCGAAAAACCTATTCTGACATGTACAAATTGTAGCTTTGCGAGGCAAGGATGGCTCGTCAGCTTCACTTCACTAACAAGGACACGGAGTATTCTGCGGACCTCCCTAAGATGGAATGCTTTAGCTTTCTGCTAATAATTATGTCCATCATATTCGAAGGTTATGTCAAACTTTGTGTTGGTCATTTGAGGCATGTTCGTAGTATGTTTTGAGAAAACCATTCCTATGCAGCAAAATAATCAAAGACTTTGCATATTTATGTTCAGTGTTTCCAAAAGATACTCCCCTAGGCGACTGTTAGTTTTATGTGAAACTCTCTGCCTTTGTCTACAACAAAATGTACTATATTTTTTTCCTACCCAATATCGACCATTTATTTTGTACTCAAGAGAGTAATCATAACTGTTTAAATTTTAAAAAAAAAGCCTAGCAACCTTTCATCGTTATTTCGAAACTTTGTTCGACCACTTGGTTCAACACTTCGGAAAATGTTAAATTCAAAGATATTTTTATCCACTCCAACCAATCTATTTAATTAAATGACGGGCGCGGCAACACCCGCCTAAATGATCTAGTACTTTTTATTTTTTGACAGTAGGGGAAAACTTTTTTTAGTGTAAATATCCGGGAAGAGCCAGTAGTGACGTCCATTTTGTGGCTATGGGTCTACTTTGGAGGCCCAAATATATTTGGTTTCTTCGGCCCAACAGGCAACCTTTGTGGAGATACAAGTCGGGGCTGCAACACATCAGAAATTAGAATCCATAAGAAATCTCCAGGAAAAAAAATCAGAATTCATAAGACGAAACTCTTGGAGTTTGGCTCACTTTTTATTTTATGTTTGCACACTCTGAAATGAGCACCTGATTTGCAGTACGTTTAAACAATCATGTTTTCCGAGATCTTGAAACCGGGACCAATGATGAATATACTTCGTCTTCTCTTACAACAGAAGAATGTTTACATGTCCTAGAGTTGTAATTATTTTTCATCGTTATCATTATTTGGAAGAATTCGTAGCCAAAGCATCAATTTTACTCGGCCCGCCTGATATATTGGAACATTGAACATGAAGTGATAAACATTTCCTTCTATCTAGTGGAACATACTCTCTGACCCCCAAACACCCCCTCCTTGTTGTCAGATGTACGATGATGGTGGGCTCTATTCCCAAAGAAAGGGCACAAATAACGGTGTCGGGGGTGGCCCCTGGTGGCTCTAATGGGAGAACTGGCTGGCTGGGATCATGATGAACGGCGTATTGAATTGACATACTAGCTAATTATACCAACAGTCTAAACTAATGAAAAGGGTTACGCAATATATTTATATTTTAACATTCCCTCTCATGTTTAGGTTATTTTAGTCCTTAGAGAGAGTTTGGTGCATGTCGCAAAATCTTTTTTAATACAACGTGAGCAGTGTCTTGAACTTGAAACTAATTGGCTCTAATACCATATTGAATTGATGCACTATCCAATTATCTCAAAAGTCTGAAGTGACGTAAAGGGTTAGGCAATATATTTATATTTCAACATGTGTAGCGGGCTGTTGCGCTCGAAATGCGTCACACGAACACGTCCTCGTGTACCCGTGGTGCCGGGGGAGATACTCCACAACTCGCCCCGCGGGAGGCCTGCTTCCAGCGCGATACGCAAGACAGCAAGCAGACGCTTTTTAGACCAGATGCCCCAGTCCTTTGGGAAGCCCCGTCAGAAGGAGTCGGCGGCGATTGGCTTAGCCCTGCCGGTCTTGGCCGCTCCGGGATTCGGTTGTCGATATCCGGTTAACCTCAAAATGAGATCGCCGAACAACGAAAGCAGGAACAAGGGTAAAAAGGAGTAAAAAGTAGGGTTAATTATATTGATGTGTGTCGATTGTTTGCTTAATTTCAATCGGCCATCACCTCTCACATATATATGAGGCGGCTGGACTTCCCGTACAAGCAAATGACTTCTACATGGATTACAATTCGCAGTACAAATCGGATTCTATCCCTAAAACTAGGCAAATTATGGTCGGCTTCGTACTGAACCTGGACCCAAATGTCCTTTTCCGGCTCCTTTAGCAAGTCGCCATTTTGTCCTTCCGTGTTGACATCAAACTTGCCTTCCCTTCGCTTTTGAATCGATTTGACTTCTATGTCCTTGGGCGTCTTCGCGAGTCCCAATTCAGCTGGCTGCCAGGTCCTTATTTGATCCGCCATCTCTAAGTTTTCTGGGTAGTCGACTTTGCCGAGTCCTTTTTATGCCGACTCCTTTTGAGTCGGCTCCTTTATTGAAGACTCCTTTTCTGCCAGGAGAAATGGAGTTGATATCTAGCACAGGAATAGGTGGTCCATCAAGTGAGGTCTCCTTTAGTGACGACTCCTTTAGTGAGGACTCCTTTAGTGATAACTCCTTTTAGTGAGAACTCCTTTTAGCGAGACCCCCTTTAACGAGACTTCCTTTTAGAGAGACCTCCTTTAGCTAGACCTCCTTTTAGCGGTGACTCCCAGTTTTGCTGGATTCCCTGTCCAGATTAGCAGCCTTTCCTGCTTCTTGTCGTGGCCATAGAATTTGCATACTAACTCGGATGAAAACGAGCCAAACATCAAACTTGTTCGTCTCGACGAGACAAGCAACTCTACGCGGGCCAATTCTGAAAAAGAAGTCGCCTTGATGATTTTACAGGGTCCTTTTCTCTGAGGTGCTTTTCCGGGTTGCCAATCCTTCCCGGGGCGAGTCCTAAACCTGGAGTTGACGACCTGCCAAAAACGGGTGCTAACACATGCCCCCCTGTTTTCTAGTAGAGCTTGCGTAGTACAAAATATTCAATGTAGAAGTTTTTTGTCTAAGGGCGATGCTTAAGCTCATCGGCCATATGCTAAGGGCGATATGTGTATATCGGCCATACATGCAACTCATGCAGTTTGCCACACGCTTGGGTGGAACTTTTTCAGGTATTTCCCATTGATAGCTCGAGGCAATATATCGCCTTCCAATGTCTCCATCAGATAAGAGTTGTCGGGTACTATCCTCACGACTCGCTGTGGTCCTTCGCAACTTGGGGACCATTTGCCAAATTTCCAGCTCCTAGAGCCAACTGGCAGTATCACTTTCCAGACCAAGTCGCCGATTTGAATGTCCTTTAGCCGGCCTCTCTTATTGTAAGTCCTTGCCACCCACAACTTTTCTTTCTCTATGTCCTTTAATGCAATCACCCGCTTGTCGGCTACTTCATCAATATTGTCCATCATCAAACTGCAGTAGTCCTCATATAAAACGGCTTCATCAATATTGTCCATCATCAAACTACAGTACTCTCTTATTGATCAGTCGACAATTCGTTTTGCCTAGCGAACCTCAAGGCGGCCAGATTCACCTCCACTGGTAAAACGGATTCTTGTCCATATACTAACTCAAAAGGAGTCGCCTTAGTAGCTCCATGCCTTGAGATCCTATGAGCCCACAATGCTTCAGACAGTACTTCGTGCCACCTCCTTGGATAATCCTGTACCTTCTTCTTGATCAACTTGATCAGGATTTTATTGCTTGATTCGGCTTGTCCGTTGGCTTGAGCATAATATGGAGAAAAATTGAGCATCTTGATCCCAAACGACTCGGAAAATTGTTTCACCTACTTAGCCATGAAGGAAGTACCTTGATCTGTAGTGAGAGTCTGCGGGATGCCGAATCGGTGAATTATATGCTCTGTGATAAATTGAATTACCTCCTTGTGGGTCATGTTTTTTAGAGGTACTGCTTCAGACCACTTGGTGAAATAGTCAGTAGCAACCAACATGAACCGATGCCCCTTGGAAGAAGCCGGGTGGATCATGCCGACGAAGTCAAGCGCCCAACCCCGAAAAGACCACTGTTTTATGATAGGATTGAGTTTAGAAGCCGGCACCAAATGAATATCTCCAAATCTCTGGCAGGCTTCACAACCCCTGTAGTATCTTAAGCAGTCATTGATCATCGTCGGCCAATAGAACCCGGCTCGGCTGAGCATCCATTTCATCTTATGAGCCGACTGATGTGTCCCGCATAAACCATCATGTACCTCTCCCATGGCAACTCTGGCCTCGTCTTTATTCAAGCACTTTAGAAGACGGCCATCAGTTGGTCGACGATACAAGGAGTCATCCACCAGCATGTACTTGAGAGCTACACGCCGAACAGACCTATCTGTTTTTCGACTTGGATCTTGTAGATACTCAACGTAAGGCTTTCTCCAGTCGTCTGTCGGGTCACCATCCGACTCCTTTTTGGAAGACTCCTTTAGCAAGCCGGCTTCCGACGATTCGACTTGCTCTAAACTGGCAACCTGGAACATCGGCTCTTCTCTGACGAAGAGCACGCCTCTACTGATGTGATAGCCAGATGCTTCTTCTGCCAGTTCGTTAGCAAGCCAATTGTCCTACCTGGGAATATGAGATATGTGGAAGTAATCCAATGTCGAAATAACCTCCAGCCACTTATGGAGAAACACGTTGAGCGACCCGCTGTTGCACTGAAATATCTTGGCTACTTGTTGGACAATAAGCAATGAGTCGCCATATGCCTCGACATGAGTTACCCCTGCATCAATGAGAATATCTAGCCCGAATAGAAGTGCTTCGTATTTGGCTTCATTATTAGTACAAAAATATACACCACGCCGACTCCTTGTCCGCTGCTGCAAACTGAGCCGTCAAAATAGAGCTTCCACGGTACAGCCGACACAATATTCAAATCGGCTCCTGGTTCTATGTCAATCCAATGTTCTACGATGAAGTCAGCAACGATTTTTCCTTTCATAGATTTAAGAGGTTCATACGCCAAATCATACTCAATCAACCCGTAGGCCCATTTGCCGATTCGTCTGCTGAGAATCGGTCTCTGTATCACGTGACGAATTAACATCGGTCTGACAAGCTACCACGCACTCGCTTGACAACAGGTAGTGCCGTAATTTAGTGCAAGCAAAGTACAGTGACAAGCACAACCTCTCCACAAAAAAGTACATGGACTCGGCATCCAGGAGTCGCCGACTCAGGTATGTGATAGCGTACTCCTTTCCTTCGGCTTCCTGCGTCAGGGCGGCTCCAATGACTTTCTCCTTAGCAGCAATATAAAGCCAGAATGGCTTCCCTCTACTTGGCGCTCTCAGGACAGGATGAGTCATCAAACATGCCTTTATTCTATCAAACGCTTCTTGCTGCCTTGCCCCCCAGTTGAAATCATCATTGTTCTTGAGCCGAAGGATCTGGTTGAACGCATCAACTTTTCCAGACAAGTTAGTAATGAATCTTCTCAAATAATTTACCTTGCCCAGGAATTTATGCATGTCCTTTTTGCAACCCGGCGCCTGTATTTTCTAGATAGCTTCTATCTTCGCCGGGTCAACTTCTATGCCATGTTCATGTATGATAAAACCAAGGAACCTCCCAGCCGACACGCCAAAAGCACACTTCAAAGGATTCATCTTGATCCCGTACTTCCTCATCCTTTCAAACGTAAGCCGCAAGTCGGCCAAATGACTGGACTCGCCGGCCGACTTGACTACCATGTCGTCGATGTACACCTCTAGTACAACTCCCAGGAGATCGTGAAATATTAAGTTCATCACTCTTTGATATGTGGCTCCAGCATTCTTAAGTCCAAAGGTCATCACTGTCCATTCGAAGAGACCGACAAACCCGGGGCAGCGAAACGCCGTTTTGGGCGAGTCCCTTTCAGCCATGAAAATTTGATTGTACCCCGCATTGCCATCCAAGAAGCTGATAACTTTGTGACCTGAGGCATCATTGATAAGCATGTCGTCTATTGGCATAGGATATTCATGTTTGGGCGTAGCTCGATTTACATCTCTGAAATCTATGCATGCCCTGATTTTGGCGGATCCTTTTTTCTCAACTGGCACAATGTTGGAGATCCACTCAGCATATTTGCAAGGCCGAATAAAATTGGCTTTAAGGAGTTGGCCAATTTCTTCTTTTATTCGGTCATAGATCACCGGGTTAAACTTTCGAGCCGGCTGCTTGTATGGCCTGAAGCCGGCTTTTATGGGAAACCGATGCTCAACTAGCTCTCGGCTTAACCCGGGCATCTTGTGGTACTCCCATGCGAAGCAGTCCACGTACTCCTTTACTAGCGCGGTTAACTCAAACTTGTAACCGGCTTCTAGATTCTGGCTTATAAAGGTCGGCCTGGGGACAGTGCCATCCCCAATATCTACTTCTTCGAGTGGGTCCGCCGACGTGAAACCTGGTCCCATCTTATCCATGTCGTCTGGTTATTCAATTGCTTCGCACATATCGTTCCTCTCAGCCCGATACTCCACCAGACGCTTTTGCAACCATTCGTCGTTGGGACTCATTTACTTGAGTTGCAGCCGATTACCACCAATCGGCTTTAGAGATACTGGCACGAATCCATCCCTGGTTGCACTCAGGAAATCGAATCCGGATAAATCACGCCCGGAAAGGCATGTGACTTTGGAGTGCTGCCAATCAACAATGTACTCGGCTAGTGCAATGCATGCGGAGTCGTCAGCATGAACGACCTCAATCTCGTTCTCAACCCATTGAACAAGTTGCTGGTGCATGGTGGACGGTACACACTGATTTGCATGGAGCCAATCGCGTCCTAATAGCACGTTGTAATTCCCTTGCACCTCAGCAACGAAGAAAGCAGTCGCCAAAGTCTTACTTCCCACTGTGAGTTCCAGACTAATAACTCCTTTGGCTTCTATTCCTTCTCCTCCTTCAAACCCATTTAGCACCATGTTCGTCTTCATCAAGTCATCATCATCTAGCTGCAATTTCTTGAAGACCGAATATGGCATAAGATTTACCACATCACCACCATCAACCATCATCCTGGTGACCGGCTTCCCATTGATATGTCCTTTTACGTACAATGGCTTGAGGTGCTTGACTGGTCCTTCGTGTTTCTCGAAGGTAGCATTTTTGGGTCTGAAGTCGATTTGCGCTACTTCTCCTTCTTCATCAGCAGCGCGGAACTCGGTAGGCAAATAATATACCATGTTGATGTCCATGCCCGTTCGAGTCGGCGTATCCTCATAATCTGGCAGATCTTCATCATCTGTCAAGTTGTCTGACTCGTTCATTGCCGATTCCTCTTCTATCACTTCTTCCATGGCCGAGTCCTTTTGGGCCGACTCCTTTTCTGTCGGCTCCTTTTCTGGCAAGTCCTTTTGTGGAAACCCAGAATCTCTCGCCAAATCCGCTGCTTCTACTTCGTCAGCCCAGGACGAATAAGTGATGGCCACTGCAGCCACCGACTCTGTTTCCTCGTTAGCAGCAGGACTCGGCACAGCTGATGTAGAAGCCGCCATAATCACAGGCCTGGGCACCCATATTTGAGAAGTTACCAATGGGCGCTCAATATTGAAGATAGTATCCCTTGATTGCTCGACCTCCTTTTCCGCCTTCTCCCGGTTCCTAGCCCTTTGGAGCTTCCGCCTTTGTGTCTTCGTTATTCCTGGCAGACACCACTTTGGCAGAGTATACTTGGGGTCCCGGGGTTGGCTTGCTGCAGCACGGCTTGATCCGGCTTCATGATCATTGGCTGTCACTTTAGGCGCGATAGGACGTATCAGCCCGTCAATGACAGGGTCCTTCAATTTCAGCACGTGAGTTCCAACGATCACCGAGTCACCTGAGATCCCAGGTTTTGACTCACTTGCCATAGTACTTTGCGTCTTGACCCTCCAATATGACGAGTCGCCGGGATAAACGAGTCGGCTATGCACTGGTAGCCGGGTCACTCTCGCCAGTCGGCTGCTGTTCCGACTCCTTTTGTTAGTGGAAGGAGACCTCTGTCTTTTCCTATACTGCCACTGGCTTGATCTGGACCCGGCTTGGCGTACGTACTTGTTCAACAACATATCGAAAGTCAGCTTTATCCTTCTTGGCTTATATTTAGCTTGATTCGTCTTCGATTTGCCTACTTCTAGGTTCTTGGGCTTCCTAAATCTTGGAGGCGACTCCTTTATTTGTCGTCGTTGCCCCCCGAGTGCAGGATTCTTGATGGTAACTTTGATGACTTCCTGTCCGTCGGGTTGCTGGCTCACTGTAACTTGTCTTCCTGTCACCTTGTTGCCGGCTTCTTTCCTGGGCTCACCAACAACAATGTTAGATTTATTAGCGGCTCCTGCCGCTTCTGGCCGAAGTAGAACCTTCTTTCCCTCCAGCTCTAGCACGTTCATTGGGAACTGTGTATCAATTGTCATGCCAGCAAAACTAAACCATCCATCATTGAGGGCCGATTGGATCTGTCAACGAAAGACATTGCAATCGTTAGTAGCATGAGAGAAAGAATTGTGATATTTGCAATAAGCCCGTCACTTTAATTCATCAGGCGATGGTATGACATGGTTAATTCTTATCACTTTATCCTTTAACAAGGCATTAATTATTTTATCACATTTGCCTACGTCAAAGCTACACCTTAGTTCATCATCCCGATTTTTACGAATCGGCTTCAAATCATCACACATATAAGGTTTGGCCTTTGAGGGCCAAACAAACTCGGCAGAATATACATCAGCTTCATCACTGGAGTCGGCACTATTTTCGACAGTGTTGAGCCGACTCCTGTTCATCCGATGCGAGTCCTTTACCTCGTTAGCTCGGCTTTCCTGAGCTAGAGCTCTTTGCAAAACTTGGTTAACGTTCAAAAACTCATAACCTTCAATTTTTTCTTTAATGTGAGTTCTTAAACCATTAAACACCAAGTCTGCCATATCTCTTTCAGTAATCACCAAACTGTAACACCGGTTTTTGGTATCTCTGAACCTCTTAATGTAATCGGTGACCGATTCATCAGATTTTTGTCTAACCGATGTAAGATGCGACAACTTAAGCTCATTGTCACCACTGTAAAAATGCTCATGAAATTTCTTTTCTACATGAAAATAGAGCCATAAGGTAAAGAAGAAAACCATGAAAAAGCAGTACCCGTTAAAGACAAGGGAAATAAACGCACTTTTAAAGGGTCACTATTACTAGCTTCTCCTAATTGTGCTAAGTACTAGCTAACATGTTCCCAACTCGTTTTACTATCCACCCCATTAAATTTAGCTAAATCGGGAACCTTGTAACCTTGGGGATACGGTATAGAATCAAAATATTCCGGGTAAGGTTTTTGATACATCCGGTTTACTAGCTTCGGCTCTGTTCCGAAGTTATCATAAAACATCTTTTGTAGTTCAGCCCTGAGAGTAACCATGTTTTCATCTATGGCTGTTGTATTCCTTGGTGATTGTGGCGCAGGAACAATAGGACAGATACGTCTAAAACGTATTTATAATTTTTGATTGTTTCATGCCATTTTTATGCTTTTAGCACTTGTTTTATATTAAGTTTATTATTTATTTGGACTAACCTACTAATAGTTGCAAAAGTGCACAATGTTCTTGTTTTACTCTTTGATGTGTAGAAATTATCAAGAATACAAGAGGAAACCTTGTTGGAGTCGAATTGGGACTTTCCTGAAATCTGTCTGAGAACTTTTTACGAAGATTGCCAGTTTGACCCTCGAAGATGACGTCAAATGGAGACCTGGCTGTTACGAAAGTTGTCACAATTTTCCATACGAAGATTTTAAGCCCGAGATCAGCCCAATCGGAGTTCGGACGCGGCCTGTAGGCCCGTTTTGGTGGAACCCTAAAAGGGGGTGACGGAAATCCGAGAAGATATATAAAGGGAGGAAACCTAATTCGTGGAGGACTCCTCCACCCACGAATTTCAGCCACCAAAAGCCACGTTTTTGCCTCCCCCATGGATCCCATCTCCATGGGGGAGGGCTCCCAAGAAGCCATGAAGGAGGGAGGCTAAGGGGCGGCGCTCCCCAAGCTTGCCGGCGGCGGGGAAAGGAGTTCCCCGCACCGCCGGCGCCGCCGCCGCCCTGCGCCGCCGCGCTGCCCCTCTCCGCCGTCTTCACCGCCATCTCCATCACCATCTCCTCCTTGTATTCAGTGGTTCATCCTCCCACAAACCTCTGTACCGTCCTATGTAAACATGGTGTTTGATGCTATAATATTTATCCTATGATTTACATCATGTTTCCGTAGTTTATTTGTCTTTTGATTGCTTAATTGAATGCATGAGGTTCATTAGAGTTGTATGTCTATATGGTGCTGTCCTTTGGTGTCCATTATATTTGTGCGCGCATGGATCAAACACCCTAGGGTTGGTAGTATTTGTAACGAAGCGGGGGAAGTTCTGCCGGAGTGACAGAAACCTGAGAACGCGAACCGATTAGTTGCACGTATGGGAGTAAGAGGACCTTGAACTTAAGGCTATGGTTGGGGAAACCTTAATGCATTGTTAGTATTTGCGGATGCTTTCTAACAATCCAATCATATAGTACTTGTAATCCCAAGTAGTGGAGTGCATGTATATTTAGCCTCTCCCACATAGAAAACTGCATCGAAGACAATGAACCAAGTACCTTCACTAATTAATCTTGGACAAAGCCACCACAATTACCACCACTTTTCCACACTCATGGTACTGTTAGTATATGGTTACTTAGTGTATTTTATTGCTGCAGCACTAACATTTACTTTCTTGTATTTATTATCTTGCAAAACTACCTCTCATACCCGTATTGCTACCGTAGTTTTATTTCTAGATAATGCAAACGTTTAGTGTGCGTAGAGTTGTATCAGTGGTTGATAGAACTTGAGAGAATACTTATCCTACCTTTAGCTCCTCGTTGGGTTCGACACTCTTACTTATCGAAAAGGCTACACGCGATCCCCTATACTTGTGGGTTATCAAGACCTTTTCTGGCGCCGTTGCCGGGGAGCCATAGCGTAGGTTAATGTTCTTGTGTGCACTTGTTTGCTTTATCTCTAAGTAGTTTTTATTTTCAGTATTAAGTTGTTCTTTATCTTACTATGGATAGGGAATGCGAATTACAAAAAAAATTAGGTGTAGTTGTTATCTAAAAACGTTTTCAAAAAGAAAAGTGATTGGAAAGATGAGTAATGGTTAAATGGGGGTCGACCTTGAACACTTGTGTTCATGCCTATGAAACCAAAACAAATCTTTCCATGGAAGCTTTTCATTAAAAACATGTAAATATTGTAAATATTGTGTATATACCTCTGTACATAAAAATAAAATGCTAATTATAGTCTTAGTTAATTGAAAGTTGATAGTTTTACTTTGCTGTCCAGAAACAGATTTTCTGTGCTCCACCGTATTAAATGTTTAAAATCACCAGAACGTGATCTTGATCTGAAATTTCTTGAGTGCAAAGTGATGCTTATTAGCTTTCTTTCATTAGACTAACTTTTTCTGATTTAAGGTACGTAGATAGGTCGAAAAATTCGATCTTTACTGACTGTTCTGTTTAGACAGATTTTGTGCTTCTCTGTAAATAAAATCGTGATAAATCTCAGAATAGTATTTTGACTTGAAAATTTTTGTGCATAAACCTGAGATTATTATCTTTCTTTCATTAGACTAAAGTTTTTCGATTTGAGCTACTTAACTATCTCGTTGAATGCCATCTTTACGGACTGTTCAGTTTTGACAGATTTCTTTGTTTATTCAATATTGTACTTGGTGTTGTTAGTTTCATTAGTTTTTCGACGGACAACGGAAATCATGAACACCTTAGTATATACAGTGGCTAATGTTGAGTAAAATTATAAAACTTGTCAATGCTTGAACATGAGTGGATTTTATTTAATGAGTACTAACCCTACTAATGAGTTTTGTGAAGTTTTATGTGGATGTAGCTTATAAGATCTAATCAATATGGTGATATGAGATGAATAAGAAGACGCAAGAGCTCAAGCTTGGGGATGTGTAGGTGCATCCCAAGAACATATTCAAGAAGATACAATCATCTAAGCTTGGGGATGCCCGAGTCATCCCCCTATTCATCAACTAACATGAGGTTGTCTCGTTCATACTCTATATTACCCGTCCACATGATATGTATTGTCTTAACTTGTATTATAATTGCTTTTATATGTCTTGGTTTTACCTTCTTTAGTTTTATTAGGCTCCTTATTTGGTTTCGATTGCTTCTTTACTTTCACTTATAAATTCAAAATAACAAAAATATTTTCTTTTGTTTTGCTTCTTTGTTTGGTTCTTTATTTTAATTTTATTTGGGTTTTACTTTTGATTTTTATTTAGAGTTTTCCTTGCTGTAGCTAGCATGTTTAGGTCTTGCTTAGCCTCTGGTTTCTTAGTTTATCAAAAATAAAGTACCAAGTTTTATCCATTTAGCTTAGTTGATACATATGTAAAAAGTGATTTTCTGTTTTCGGTATCTACTGCTTATTGCGCGATTTTTCATATTTTACTGGAAGCTCTAAAAATCACGAAAAAATTACTGATGTTGTAGCACCTAATCCTCTGCATGTACAAAAATTGGCTAAAATTTCGGGCATGTTTAAGTGCACCTAAAAATTGCGTTTTCCAGCTGCTGTTTTTCTGGACAGATTCTGACTTTTGTTGCAAGAGTGGCCTCTTTTCGTTTTCATTTGATTTTTAATGGTTCTTACCTTTCATTTATAAGTTGGCCATTTAAGCAACCTTTCTGTAACTTAAAAACAAAATTTTATTTGGTTTAATAGTAGCACTTGGGAAATATTATCTATTGTACTAATGTCTAACCGCAGAAAAGAATGGGAAAGTTTTTGTGTTGAAGTTTTTTCACAGAGAATGAAGGAACACCAAACTATGGAATATTGAAGAATTACCAAAGTCATAAGCTTGGGGATGTCCCCGCATCCCTCTTCATCAATAACCCCACGGTTTGCAAACCTTTAAACTTTGTTTTTTGAGCAACATAGGAACTTAACTAAACTTGAAGCGGCTGTATTTTATTATCTATTTATCTTAGCATCAAACACCAGTTACATTAATAAGTGGATCGTCACATATTTTATTTATCCTCTGTTTTCAATGTTTACTTGGTTAATGGATTACTTGTTGAAACTTAAAAATGATGTGTGAATAATACTGTTTAGTAGTTTATGTTTTCTTATGGTTAGTCTCAACTAGCTAATAGTGCATATTATGTTATTTTGATATCAACATGCATTGTCCTGTTCATAAGATGGTATGGTATTGTGGTATCCTCCTCTGAATAATTCACTTGAATCGACTTGGCACATGCTCACACATGTTATGACTGAAAAATAAAAGTCAATTAAGCCTTGATGATCTATTTTGCCTCAGAGTTTTAGTATCGTTTTTATGCCTCCGTTAATTTTATTTTGTCGCAAGCATGATTATGACCGTTATCGCTCTCGTGGTTGTCGCTTCCCAGTCTATTGCTAGCCTTCACTTGTACTGAGCGGGAATGCTGCTCGTGCATCCAAATCCTTAAAACCAAGTTATCCCAAAGAGTCCACCAAAAAATTCCTATGCATGGTATTTCAAGCCATTCCAAGTAAATTTGCATGTGCTACCTTTAAAACCTTCAAAATATTTCTCTTTTTGTGTCAATGTTTACTAGCTCATGAGGAATTAGTGTGGTTATTCTTTATTCTATTTGTCAAATGGACTTTTACACCTGGACTAGTGGCATATACATCCGCTTATCCAATAACTTGCAAAAAGAGCTGGCAACGGGGTGCCCAGTCCCAATTAATTACAACTTTAACCAATTAATTCTCTTCACACTTTTGCCCTGATTCATCAGTAAGCAATGACAAACAGTGAAATACCTGAATGTGTGTAAACCAAAGAGAAAGAGGGATGATCTGCCTTGCTGGTAGAAATAACGTCCTTCATGGGAGCCGCTCTTAAAAGTCCGTTTGACAGGTAGAATACTGTTCTCACCCGCTACCATTCGTTGACAATTAACAAACACCTCTCAAAACATTTTTACCTCTGTTTTTAAAAAAAAAGCTCTAGCACGTGTTAATCCCTGCTTCCCTCTGCGAAGGGCCAATCTTTTATTTTTATGTTGAGTCACCATCCTTTCTTTGAGCACTTCTTCGAGAGCATAGCTGTCGTTCTTAGTGTAATGTGCTTGTCCCAGAATACGATTAATTGAGGTATAACCATGATGCTTTTATCTTTGATATCTCTATATCTAGTCTTCACTTGAACTTCAGAGGTGCCTTGGCATTTATGTTTTGCTCCACAATTAAGGGCAAGCGAGATACCACTCTATCATGCTTTATTATGGTCATTACAATCTTGTTGATGTTTATAAATTTCATGTTATAAGCTCTTAGTTCGTTGATACTTTTCATTAGGAAACATGATTGCTAAGTTTTATTATCCATACATCATGCAATTGTTAAAGACCTGATCATAGCATTTACAATCAAAAATTATTTTGTTATCATTTACCTACTCGAGGACGAGCAGGAATTAAGCTTGGGGATGTTGATACGTCCAAAACGTATCTATAATTTTTGATTGTTTCATGCCATTTTTATGCTTTTAGCACTTGTTTTATATTAAGTTTATTATTTATTTGGACTAACCTACTAATAGTTGCAAAAGTGCACAATGTTCTTGTTTTACTCTTTGATGTGTAGAAATTATCAAGAATACAAGAGGAAACCTTGTTGGAGTCGAATTGGGACTTTCCTGAAATCTGTCTGAGAACTTTTTACGAAGATTGCCAGTTTGACCCTCGAAGATGACGTCAAATGGAGACCTGGCTGTTACGAAAGTTGTCACAATTTTCCATACGAAGATTTTAAGCCCGAGATCAGCCCAATCGGAGTTCGGACGCGGCCTGTAGGCCCGTTTTGGTGGAACCCTAA
Source organism: Poa pratensis (assembly GCA_947311845.1). NCBI lineage: Eukaryota > Viridiplantae > Streptophyta > Magnoliopsida > Poales > Poaceae > Poa > Poa pratensis. The sequence continues at coordinate 11,177,364 of CAMZMU010000104.1, read as the reverse complement.
AAGGGGGTGACGGAAATCCGAGAAGATATATAAAGGGAGGAAACCTAATTCGTGGAGGACTCCTCCACCCACGAATTTCAGCCACCAAAAGCCACGTTTTTGCCTCCCCCATGGATCCCATCTCCATGGGGGAGGGCTCCCAAGAAGCCATGAAGGAGGGAGGCTAAGGGGCGGCGCTCCCCAAGCTTGCCGGCGGCGGGGAAAGGAGTTCCCCGCACCGCCGGCGCCGCCGCCGCGCTGCCCCTCTCCGCCGTCTTCACCGCCATCTCCATCACCATCTCCTCCTTGTATTCAGTGGTTCATCCTCCCACAAACCTCTGTACCGTCCTATGTAAACATGGTGTTTGATGCTATAATATTTATCCTATGATTTACATCATGTTTCCGTAGTTTATTTGTCTTTTGATTGCTTAATTGAATGCATGAGGTTCATTAGAGTTGTATGTCTATATGGTGCTGTCCTTTGGTGTCCATTATATTTGTGCGCGCATGGATCAAACACCCTAGGGTTGGTAGTATTTGTAACGAAGCGGGGGAAGTTCTGCCGGAGTGACAGAAACCTGAGAACGCGAACCGATTAGTTGCACGTATGGGAGTAAGAGGACCTTGAACTTAAGGCTATGGTTGGGGAAACCTTAATGCATTGTTAGTATTTGCGGATGCTTGCTAACAATCCAATCATATAGTACTTGTAATCCCAAGTAGTGGAGTGCATGTATATTTAGCCTCTCCCACATAGAAAACTGCATCGAAGACAATGAACCAAGTACCTTCACTAATTAATCTTGGACAAAGCCACCACAATTACCACCACTTTTCCACACTCATGGTACTGTTAGTATATGGTTACTTAGTGTATTTTATTGCTGCAGCACTAACATTTACTTTCTTGTATTTATTATCTTGCAAAACTACCTCTCATACCCGTATTGCTACGTAGTTTTATTTCCTAGATAATGCAAACGTTTAGTGTGCGTAGAGTTGTATCAGTGGTTGATAGAACTTGAGAGAATACTTATCCTACCTTTAGCTCCTCGTTGGGTTCGACACTCTTACTTATCGAAAAGGCTACACGCGATCCCCTATACTTGTGGGTTATCAAGGACCTACCTATGCAACTGGTACCGAATTGTAATTTGGTGTTGTGACAGTGGCTAAAGGACGTGTGACCTGGTTCGGCGGTGTTGCCGAATAGGGTACACTCCTAATAGGAGTAGGGCAAATTGGCGCGGTAACGAGCTGACCTCCATGGCTGTAAAAAGGACCCATCGGCGCACTGTAAGGACCCATCGATGGTGGCGCGTTAAAAGGAGTCGCCGATGATGGTGCACCAAAAGTAGTCGCCGATGACGGCGCGCCGTAAGGACCCGCCAATGAATTCATCGGCGTACTATTGGGACCCGTGAGAGAACTAGGCAACGTTAAACTGGGGTTTTCTACGGCAGCATTCGCATCGACATTACCAGGATGATCATAAGGCGTATTCTTACTAGCTTTTACATATTCCATCATTGCCTCAAAATCTTGACGATTAGATTCGGCAGTGCATTGATTAATTGTAGCTAATTGTTCGGCCGAAAATAAATCAGTACTTACAGAGGAATCGGCTGGAGTGCCGAGCATTGGTGGAAGCTTGATTTCCCCAAGGGAAGTGACCACACCTTGGCGATCTTTCTTGTGGCTTGCAAGGACAAATTCCAAATCTTCCTCCTCTTGCTTCTTCCTCAAGGCCTCGAACTCCTCTTTGCCCTTCTGTTCCAGCGCATCAAGTTGTTCCTCACGCTACTTCTTCATCGTCTCATAGGTTTGGCGTTGTTCAGCCGAAAGCTCATCGAGACTGGGCTTCATGATATTTTCGGCACTGATGTCGGCGGTGTCGTTCTTAGAATTGGTCATTGCTACCCAATTTTTCAGATTGATGTCCCCAGCGGAGTCGCTAAAAAGTGTGTCGCGCTCAAGACGCGTCACACGAACATGTCCTCGTGTACCCGCGGTGCCGGGGGAGATACTCCGCAACTCGCCCCGTGGGAGGCCTGCTTCTAGCACAATACGCAAGACAGCAAGCAGACACTTTTTAGACCAGACGCCCCAGTCCTTCGGGAAGCCCCGTCAGAAGGAGTCGGCGGCGATTGGCTGAACCCGGCCGGTCTTGGCCGCTCCGGGATTCGGTTGTCGATATCGGTTAACCTCAAAATGAGATCGCCGAATAACGGAAGCAGGAACAAGGGTAAAAAGGAGTAAAAAGTAGGGTTATATTGATGTGTGTCGATTGTTTGCTTAATTTCAATCGGCCATCACCTCTCACATATATATGAGGCGGCTGGACTTCCCGCACAAGCAAAGGATTTCTACAAGGATTACAATTCGCAGTACAAATCGGATTCTATCTCTAAAACTAGGCAAGTTCTTGTCGGCTTCGTACTGTACCTGGATCCAAATGTCCTTTTTCGGCTCCTTTAGCAAGTCGCTGTTTTGTCCTTCCGTGTTGGCCTCAAACTTGCCTTCCCTTCGCCTTTGAATCGACTTGACTTCTATGTCCTTGGGCGTCTTCGTGAGTCCCAATTCAGCTGGCTGCCAGGTCCTTCTTTGATCCGCCATCTCTGAGATTTCTGGGTAGTCGACTTTGCCTAGTCCTTTTTATGCCGACTCCTTTTGAGTCGGCTCCTTTATTGAAGACTCCTTTTCTGCCAGGAGAAATGGAGTTGATATCTAGCACAGGAATAGGTGGACCATCAAATGAGAGGTCTCCTTTAGTGACGACTCCTTTAGTGAGGACTCCTTTAGTGATAACTCCTTTTAGTGAGAACTCCTTTTAGCGAGACCTCCTTTTAGCGAGACCTCCTTTAGCGAGACCTCCTTTTAGCGGTGACTCCCAGTTTTGCCGGATTCCCGGTCCAGATTAGCAGCCTGTCCTGCTTGTCGTGGCCATAGAATTTGCATACTAACTCGGATGAAAACGAGCCAAACATCAAACTTGTTCGTCTCGACGAGACAAGCAACTCATCGCGGGCCAATTCTCAAAAGAAGTCGCCTTGATGATTTTACTGGGTCCTTTTCTCTAAGGTGCTTTTTCGGGTTGCCAATCCTTCCCGGGGCGAGTCCTGAACCTGGAGCTGACGACGTGCCCAAAAACAGGTGCTAACACGGGCCACAATCAATAGATGGGGTCATGGTCCTACAATAATGGTAGGCGGCACTCAGTAGGTGTGTTTTGCCGGTCCGGTGCTTCGGCGACGCGCAGTGCCATGGTTATGAGTTGTCTGAGTCGCTATCATGTAAATAATATCGTCCATCATGTTTCATGACAGCCGGTGTTAGGCATGTTCACTCGGTTTAATTTGGCCGGGTTTTCTCTAATTAAAGAGGCAAATTTTCTCCTTGATTAATAAAAATGTTTTAAAAATGCCTCCTTCAGGAAAAAAATGAATTCGTTGGAGTATTCAGCGATCATTTTTTAATTGAAATATGGATGTGTCTATATCTCAGCGGCCTAGTATATTGGAAAAAAAATTATGAGTTTCCGATTCTTGAACTGCGCCACAGCAAGCTTATTGAAGATTCCGCTTTAGATTATTAGACAAATCCTTTAAAGTACTAAGCTCCCTAGATTTAGAGAGCTGTGGTGCGTTTGGCCAATCGGGTGGGCCCCACATGCATGGCACTGGTTGTTCATTTGCACTTGACTTCTATGTTGTTGGCTGATTCTGACATTGCGTTCAAATGAATAAATAATCTTCTCTAATCTATATAACCGTGTTTTGATTCGAGCTGAAATGTACATGAAATATATGTGCATCGTTCCATTTCCGTGATTGGTTTTGAATTTTGTCAAATGTAAGTTGTCAATTTGGACAGAAGTTCGTACCATTTTTGGAAATTTTTTGTCAAATTCTTTGCACTCATTCAACCGTTTAAAATTTTATTCGATGAGTAGATCCATCTCGCCGTTCCCCACAATTCTGTTTATTTCGGCGGACATAGTATGTACACTTATGTCCGCTCTAAACTTCACCGGTGCCCGTGCAACTCCAGCCGCTGCACTGCCGACGTGTCACGCCATTATCCCATTCGCCGTCCCTCATGTGGCCGTCAGGTAGAACAATTTGTTCAAATGTGTTGGTGTAAGATAACTTCATCACTTTGCCAAGTGGGGAGAGTACACAAAACACAATATACAACGAAGCGTCCGTGTCTGCGTCTCTACAGATACATGTCAAACCTTTTCTAAAAAAAAAACAGATACATGTCAAAATCAATAAATTCAAGAAAATGTAGTGCAAAATATGGCACAGACCCCGTTTCTGCTTATCTAGGCTCTGGTGAGCGGTAGATGCAATACGCACGAGTTAGCAGACACTTCCTTGAATGTGTCTGGTTGATCATCTTTGCGGCGATGACTTTGCTAGCATAGAGTTTCACAAAAAAACGTATAAATTGGCGAGGTTTGTTATAATGAAACATGTTAAAAATGCATATTTCAGCTCGCAACTATAAGAGCTATTTCGAGGTTGCTTTCTATAATAGACATTAGCTTTCTGAGGGAAATACGTGACATTTTAGTTGAATAGTTAATCCTTTCGAATGATAGCAGGGAAATACATGACATCTCAATTGAATAGTTAATCCTTTCACATGATAGCAGGGGTTATCACAAAAAATATTAATCAACGGACTATCCTTTTAAAATGTTTTACTACTTTGATTGTTGGCCCGTGTATTTTAGATTTCTGCTTTAGATTCTTTTGATTACGTTCCCAATCCATTCACATGTACTAGATTTTTTCATGCTGCAGAATAATCTATACCATGTCTGCTTCGATGTCATCCAAATTAGGAAGGTAAGTAAATAAGACGAGCGATCCATGGAGATGACGATGCAAAAGGCACTTGTTACAAAAACATTGGTCTTAATATTAGCATTTTAAATCCATAGTTTCATGCAAATGTTAAAATATATCCCACTTTGTTATCTTTTTATTGTAGTATATTGAATTGGTTTGGAAAAATTATTGCAGATGAAACTGTAAACATTTCATGATATTGTATTACCATTTTGAGCAATTATTGGTCTGCATTATGACTTATGAGTTTAAAATATTTTGTCATAAGCTTTTTGCCGAACATTAGCCTCATAGCACTCACAAGCTTGTTATAATGAAAAAAATAGCATATTATATCTATCTGTCAAACTGGAGAACACAAAAGATGTTAAAACGACTCATTCAAAACCACAATAACAAAGAAAAAAATAAGACACAAACCAACTAGACGAAAACAGCTAAATCGGGCGCAGCAAAGCGCGCCCTTACCTTCTAGTAAACTTTAAGGCCAAACAAATGCTAAAATATGAGAATGAAAAGTCCCCACAATCAATCTATGAAAAAGGTTGTTGGACAACCGGGAATATTCGTATACTTCCTCTGTTACAAATTAATTGACGCAGATTGCGTTCAAGCGTCAGTCATTTTGGAGCAGAGGGAATATGTCCTAATGCGAAACGAGTACAACAGACTAGTCGAAAGACACATTGTCCAACCTCTTTGTCCTAAATAGATACCTATATCAAAGCTGAGGCCTTTAGCCCTCCCCACGTTGTGCCACATCAGTGAGTACTGTTCCATGAACAGTACTCGCACTTCTACGGTAACTTTTTTTTAAATTTTTTTTTTTAGAATTTTTTTAGAAAATTGAAATATTTCTATAAATACCCATACCCATCGGAAAAATATGGAAAGTACATCAAAATGCTCAGAAAAAATAAATGCTAACTATTTATGGCAAAAAACAAACATGGTTAGATATTTTAAATTGGTAAATACATTTGGACAAAAAAACAAATGCACTTCCTCTAATTACGTGGAGTTAAATTTATTAAATGCTCACATAATGCACTTTCTCTAATTATGAACTTAAATTGAACATTTTGTTCTTAGTTCTAGTTATAATCGTATGTAATAATTAGATGCATGCATTAATAAAAGTGTCCAATAGTTGCGGCTGCCAAATTGTTCAACCGCGCCGGATAAAAAGTATCAAATCCCGGCCATGACATAATTTCGACCGCGCCGGAGAACAACTCTCCAATGCCGGCCATCAAAATAGGTTCGACCGCGCCGGAGAACTAGTCTCCAGTGCCGGCCATCAAAAGGGCGCCCCCCGGCGCAATGGTGCATGCCGATCACGCGTCGGTTTCCTCGTCCTCGTCCTCCTCGCCTTCCTCTTCGGATTCCTCGACCGCCACCGCTTCGGCCGCCGCCTTCTCAGCCTGAATGCGCCTCCGTTCGGCCACGAAGTAGGCCTTCTGGTTGGGGCTCATGTCGCTCGTGTTGGTGGCCATGAACAGACGCTCCGCCTTCTTCTCATGGGCCTTGAGCTTGGTCTTTTGCATCTCGAAGTTGATTTCCCACTTTTTTCGGCCGCGGCTTGTATCTTCTTCTTCTCGATCGTCACTCGACGCGGCCGCCTCGTTGATGTAGAGCGGCACCGACTCTTGGATGCTACACGACGAGGCCGTCGTCTTCTTGCCAGCCCTAGCGGCCGCCTTGCACGCCTTGACTCGCATCACTGGACGATCTGCGCTGGCGGCTGGCAGCTTTCTTTCATCTCCCTCGGCCCCATCCTTGCAATGGCGCTTCCATTTTGGGCAGTCGCGAAACGCCTCCCAGCAATGCATCAACTTGTATGGCTTCTTACGATCCATCGCCAAGTCGATGTACATGTAGCCGGCATCGTTCAACTGCGTAAACAAACACAAGTCAAATATGGTTGTAAACATGGCCGGTTACAAATAAGACCCAAGTTAAGATGACCGGCTTACTTTGTCACCGTTATTCTTGCCACTCTCTTCTCTTTTCATTATTTGCTCATGGCAACCATGTAACTTGCTAGTGAGCGTCGAGATGATACCCCACCGGCTTTCAACCGATTTGACATTGCGATCGGGCAACACATCATGAGGTGGATACGCCCTTCTTTCAGTGTAGTCTTTATGTATGCGTGCCCAATAGACATCCCTCTTTTGGTTGGTGCAGGTCGTGCCGCTCATGCTCACGTTCATCCACGACTCGCACAACAACACGTCTTCCTTGTCGCTCCAAGTCCGGCCTCTGTAACCTGCCTTCCTGCCACCATCCTCTTCGCCTTCCCCTTCTTCGCCCTGGACGTGGTCGCCATCCCCTTCTTCGCCCTAGCCGTGGTCGCCATCCCCTTCGTCGCCCTGGCCAAACTGATCTGCGTCGGCACCTCCGTAGCCACCACCGGCGATCAGTGCAGCCATCGCATCGGCGCTAGCATCCTACGCCACAAAACGGTGACACGGATTGCAATAAGTGTAGACAACAATAATTTGCATCCGGCCTCCGGCAATAAGTGCACACAACAACAATTTGCATCCGGCCGCCGACAATAAGTGCGCACAACAACAATCCGCCGGGCAACACAATAAATGAGCGGATCAGCAAGATAAATAGCACGCACCTGGCCGAGTGGGTCGGCCGCATTGCCGCCTTCATGCCTGAAGAGGTGGCCACGGGAAGCAGGCGCGTCGCCGCTTGTGGATGCCGTCCGCTGCAGCGCCGGCGAGTTGGCGAACAGCGGCGCCTCGTTCAGATCGATGGCCTCGTCGGGGGAGATGGAATGCCACGACTGCTGCGTCTGGTAGCCGGAGGTGTCATCGAAGAAGGCCAGGGCAGACGGCGACCCGCAAAAGACGCCGGCGCTAGCTGGGCTGGAACTGCTTTGGCTCATGTCGATCAACATCTCGGCGGTATCTTTGGGCGAGGGCTCATTCGTCGCCTTGTCCTTCGCCTTCAGTCGCCTGACTTGCCGAAGGTGGGAAGCTGCTGTGCGCAGGTCGGCCTGGCTCAGCGGCACCTTGACCACCGGCATCGAAAGCTCCTGCGGCTCCCGCTTCATCGCCTTCTTCTTCGGCTGCGACGATGCCGACGGCTTGTGAACCCCCTTGGGTTTTGAGAGGCTGACGGCCTTTGGCGGCATGGTAGCGGAAGATGAGGAGGTCGCGGCGGCGGCGCAAGGGTTTTGGAAATGGAGGGAAGATTCAGAATTTTGGCCCCGGGGGCGGCAATGTAGAGGAAGGGGAATTGGCGCGACGCGCCGTCTGTATGACGGGCGGGCCACCCCTGTCGGAGGGCATGTCCGCCCCATGTCCGGCACCCCCGAGAGGGCCTCCAAACTTGGAGGCCCTTTCGGGGGGTGTCAGACACGATTTCGCTCGTGCCGACCCTTCGGGGGTGCCGCTGGTGGCCGATTTTGGCGTACGGACCCCCAGTGGGCTATTGGAGAGGGTCAATTGGAAGCTCCCGATGGAGATGCTCTAAGGGCGCCATATTCGAGTAGCCCAAGTTATGCTATTGAAAAATCCGTTACTCTAGTAGTTCCGGTCTAAGCATTATGTTCCCGTTTCAAAGTCCACTTATTTCGCATAATATCTGATTAAAGAGGGATCAATATCAATTTAAAACAAATGTAAAGAATTCTTTTGTTCGTACCGACGAAACAGTGCCATTCCATTGTTATCGTCCTGACTGGAATCCAATTCAGCCATGCAATACGTCTTTTAATACTAAGAACAAATGCATTTCCTGCAACCAGCACGCCAAGGCATCTCAGCATGTTTCTTTCCCTGATCCATATGATCATTTTTGTTTCATTTTACTCGATTACTTCTATTCATGGATTCGCTTCATGCTGGTAGGAAGCTTTCCTCAGTTCATCGGCCGTGATTTCAGGATTACAAAGCACGCCACTCGTTTTGCTCCTGAATTGCAAGTCTTGAAGGGCTGGGATGACTTCCTTGCCTATCGCTGAGACAATGTTTACAACTTTACATGTGGCCCCTCCTCCTATGCCGGAGCCTCCTAGGCCGGGGCCACCGCCACTATTTCCATCGAAGGACGAGTTCGCTCTCACCTACTACTCATCGACCCCGGTAACCCCGGTAAGTTCTTTGCCAAACCACTGGTTACCGCTTTCCTTTGCCTCGCAAGTTGCTAACTTTTGCTCAAACATGTAGGGAACGGGATGTTCGGAGAACGAACATTTTGGTCGTGCTTCTCCTAGTGACTCGCCGGGTTCACGTGAGATCATCCCGTTTGATCCCGATGGTGGTCGTTTGCCTGGCATGCCGGTGGTCCTTCTCCTGGTGCTTCGCCTGCCGCTTCGCCTGGTGCTTCGCCTTCTTCCGGTGGTTCTACTTCTGCGCCGAGCCGTCGGTCGCCTCTTCTCACCACGGGAGATATGGGGCTCACCCCGTCGCCGCCCCAGATGTAGGGCTTTAGGACTCGAGACATTTAGCTATGTATGATGATAGTCATATGTGTGTATCTACTTGATGATATAGCATTTTGGATAAAGACTTGATCTTATTTGCACTTGATAGTCCTATGATCTACTTGATGATGATATGATCTTGCTTGCACTGTATGATATGATCTTGTTTGCCTATAATTTTGCTGTTTTATTGCTGAAACGAGCCGCTGGAACAAATTAAAAAAAATCCTGGCCGACATAGGGCTGACCATTTGGTCACTTGCGTCAGCCAATGCCGAGGGCAATGCCGTCGGCATAGAGCCATGCCTGGGCTCCCCAGGCACTGCCACGTGCCAGTCTGTGCCGAGAGCAATGCCGTCGGCATAGAGCCATGCCTGGGCTCCCCAGGCACTGCCACGTGCCAGTCTGTGCCGAGAGCAATGCCGTCGGCATAGCCACGCCTGGGCTTCCCTGGCGCCGCCACGTGGCAAGGCTATGCCGAGGGCTTTGCCGTCGGCGTAGCGGCTGCCATCCTCAGCGGCTCGACGTGGGGCCCACCTGGACTGCGCCGACGGCCTATACGCCGACTGCTTGGTCAGGCCGTCGGCACAGGTCTACGCCGACGACTTTTTGCTACGCCGACGGCAATTTAGGCTAAGCCGAGGCCGCGGTACGCCGAGTGACATACGCCGATGGCAGCAGCCTGTGCCGACGGCCTTTGGGGTTTTGCCGACGGCAAAAAGCCGTCGGCGTAGTGGCTGCTTCCTGTAGTGGTATACTTGGTACTTATTTTCACCCTTATTTCGTAGCATTCAACTCGACAGCATCAGTTTTACCCCACTCGCTTGTTTTGATACTCAGACAGGTCCTCGTATTAGTGGAGTTTCCGACGGAACATAGTCTATGATTTTCGATACACAGTGTGAGAACTATTTTTATATCTCTTACCACAACTACTGAAACACCAAAAATGCCTAGCACTAAACTAGCATCTTTTGGAAAAGAATCTCAGCGCCATTGGTAACGACTAGTTAAATTAGACGCGGCGTCACGCCGCGCCCTTGGCTATATTTTTTGTTGTTGGTTTGCTTCTTTAGTTTATTAAACATGAATTTAGTATTGCAGCTAGTGGAAGGGAAATGTAATTACATTTAACAACAGAAGTAAGTGTTGTTTTTAATTGAATTTGTGGGAGTGTTTGGAGAAGCAGGTAGGTAGTAAAATATACATCCAGTTACATAGTTATGTTAGATAGCAAACGATCATCTATACAACCGTTTAACCGACATGACAGCACGATCACACTATTTTACATAAGCAATATATGTAACAGCGGCATGGCATAGTCGGAAACAAAATGCTGATATTGGGTTGATACTGGTCAGATCGGTATTAAGAAAAACTATGGCACGTTTATGCTTGGCTAAGTGAAAGTGAGGACGATCTTCATACTGGCCTCATGAATATGGTGGCCACACTGATGTCGCAAAAGAAGAGAAGGTATGGCCTGAAATATATGGAAATAAATTGAATAAGGATGTATATAAAAAATGAAAAGGATCTGTATTGACGTGTCTGAAAGGGTGTATGTTTGTACCTTCAGATGCCAGCCATTGTTCTGGGTGGATGGAGGAAGGCTGTCAAGCGACAGTCTTGTTGGTGCCGCCTTTGCACTAAAAATAAAAATTTCAGGTTTTCACCCAATTCCAGTTTTCACTGAATACTCCACCATTCAGAAGAGTAAACTTTGAGTCTTCTTCTCAACTTCTCATTTGTGTTGCAATATTTTTCCATATTATCCGTCCATACTGAATTTGTGAGAAAGATGAACAATACTAAGGCAAAGTCACGACTGGATTCGGGTTTTGTGCAGTACAAAATGCTACTGTTATCCACTACAATGTTACACACACGCGTTTTATGGCACAGTGACAACCTGAACCTCATTGGATTCAAAACGACAGCCTCTTTTCATAATAAGTTCAACTGAGTGAACAGATCCTACTAATCTACATACAGCCAACCAATAACTTTAAAAGTCAGTAAACACAATATGGTGAGGTTCTTTAAAAAAGAAAACATAATTAGAAAAGTTCGCATGAGTCAAAATCCTGGAATCATCGAAATTTGGCACCATAAACATCATTTCATTGTGCAGAAAAAGGGGTCAATAAATATCAAAGAAAAAATCCATGTCTATAAAGTTGGCGAATTTTAATAAAGAAAACATAAAAAGTTATGCAAATAGCAAGGAGTGTGCACCAAAAACTGCAAATTTCACCGATGAAGTTCGGTGTATGAGAAAAAAGAAAAAGGCAGACTACCTAATGACCGCACAACTAATCCACTGATGCATCTAGCTGCTGCACGCTATGCAGAAATGCAAAAAATGGAGCTTCTTACATATAACATAGGTATGCAACAATTAGCGTATTTTCTGAATAAATATACGCGGTATGAAGTCATGTATATATTAAGAAAAAGCATGGAAAGGATAGAGGAATCAAAACCATTTGCACACACCAAAATAAATATATGTAGATGACTGATGTAGGGGAAAATAAAGTGAAAATTTCGTTGGACAGGTGACTATTCTACACCTAAAAGTATTGTTGTAATTAAAAATGCTGAAATCCGTGGGAATTTATCGTTTAGGGTATCTCGAAGTATTTGTATTTTGGCATGAATGTGTAATTTAACTTCATAAATTGAACTGATCAAATATGTTCGTATTTCGCCGTAAATATGTAATTTAAATCCTTGGTTAGAGGAAATATATTGTATTAGCATTTATTAAATTCGATCCATCTTTAGAGGAAATGAATTTTTGTTTTCTTCAAATATGCATCTAATCGAGCATTATTTGAATTTAACTACATAATTAGAGAGAGTTAAGTTTAATTTTAGCATTTATTAAACTGAACTGCATAATTGGAGGGAGTTAAGTTATATTATCTCTAAATATTAACCTATTCAATTTGATATAATATGTTTGTGTTTTGTCTTAAATATTTTATTTAACTCAATAATCAGAGGAAGTACATTATTTAAGTATTTTTTTTAAAATTCAATTTAAATTCAATCCATAATTAAAGGAAATGAATTTGCATTTTCTCAAAATATTCATCTAATCAAGCATTTTTTAAATCTAACTACATAATTAGAGAGATTTAAGTTATATTACCTCCAAACATGTTAGCTAAATTGAAATGATCAATTATGGTTCCATTTTGCCATAATTTTCTTATTTAGCACCATAATCGGAGAAAATATATTATGGTTATCTCCAAATATTAACCATTTTGAGCATTCATTAAATTTATATGAGAGGAAATATATTATGGTTATCTCCGAATATTAACCATTTTGAACATTTATTAAATTTATCTGTATAATCAGAGAGAGTTCAGTTAAATTATCTCTAAATATTAATCAATTTGAAATGATATAATAAGTTTGTATTTTGCCTTAAAAATTTAGTTTAACTCCATAATCAGAGGAAATACATTATATGAGCATTTATTAAATTCAATTCATAATTAGAGGAAATGAATTTGGACTTTCTCCAAATATTCATCGAATTAAAATCTTCAAATATGTTTGCATTATGCCATAAATAGTTAGCATTTTTTTTGTGATCGTTTTGATATATTTTTCATATTTTTTTGATGGATAGATTTAAAGGTATTAATTTTGCAGTATTAATCATTTTTTAATATTTTCTGTAAATATTTCTGGAGGAAAAAGAAAAAACGCTGACAGGTCGGGCCCACTGTGATGTCGCGATGACGCCATCAGTGGACGGGCTCTGCCACGGCGGCGTCGACCACGCCGGCGTCGAACCAGCGCGAGGTGGGACGCCCGCGCGTGGGCGCGTCCGACGCGCGTGGAGGCGGGCTGCTCGCAAGCGGCCGTGCCGCCACAGTTTGGTCGCCGGCGGCGAGCAAAAGGCGGCGGCGGACAGCGCGCATGGCGGCGGCGATTTCGGCGCGCGCGCGGCGTCCCATCAGGCGAATCGCGGCGAGGAGGGAGAGGAGGCGACGGCGGAGCTTCCCGCGTGCGTCATTAGAACAGTGACGCTACAGTGCGCGGAGTGCTCACAGCTCGCGAAAGCGCTTGTCTTTCATATAGTTAGTAATGTAAGGCTTAGTTCACAATTGCTTAATTTTCTTGAGTTTTTCTTATGTTATAACCAACCGGGCACACAATTATACACAAATATAGGGGAAAACTGTCGAGCGAAGAGTCGAAAAGAGAAAAACGAGTTGGACAAACGGGTGCAACGCCAAAAAAGAATGTCGAACGAACACTCAAGGATCCCAGCACACTCCTTTCTTTTCGCTGTTCGAGATAGTGGTTTTTGTTTTATTCTTACTCGATTACCTCCATTGATGGATTTGTTTCATGCTGCTAGGAAGCAAGCTACAATTTTGCTCAGTTCATCAGCCGCGATTTCAGGATCCAAAGAATGCCAGTCTTTTTGCTCCCTGAGCCTGAATTCCAATCCTTGGAGAGCTGAGATGATATCCTATTTGCGAATCGCTTCTGCTGGTGCTGAATGCTGTCTTGTCCGAATGATGACCTTTTGCCCGACAGTCGTTTTCAGTGTATACAACGCCATTGACTGCGCAAATTCAGCGACAGAATCATTGCCCCGTAGAAGAGAGGATCTCAGTTGAGCATGAGCGAGCATGCGCGCCTAAAATGCTACGCTTTTGTTCTTTCTTCCACTCGAATTTCTCTGTGAATTTTTGAACACTGAGTATTATAAAGTAACGAGAATGTGTTTAGCTCGAAGTTAGTATTATATAGTACATCTGAAAAAAAAGCTTAGCATATGTGTGTCTCTAATTACATAAAAGAAATTAATTTGTCACTGGCTCCGTGCATAACTGCATATGCATGTCAGTCAGCACAGTGTGACGGCCCCAAACACCTGAGAATTACAGGCGGTCCACACGGCCGGGCTTCACGCCCTATCCACCGGTTATTCCATGGCCACCGCGCTTTTCGGTGGAGCTTTGCAGGCCAATCAGGCATCAGTTCATGGCGGATATATCTCCACAGCTTTTCCTTCACCTTACCTGCATAGCAGACGACACCTTTTCTGGCTTTTCTGCCTCTGACTCTTGTCTTTTTTGAAATGGGACAAAAGATTTGCCTTATATTAATATAGAAGGAGCAAATATGACACGGCCGAGGCCAAAGTAAAACCACCGAGGAAATTTGTCATTGCGACAAAGTGGAGGCTCCCAACGCTTCAAGCAGAAAGCCCTAGTCAAAGAGCGCTGCGAACTTCTTCCCACCCGTGAGGATCCAGTTCCTCGCCTCGTCCTTAATCTTCTGGACCAAGATGGAAGGCATAGCGAACTTATTGTTGAACACTCTGGCGTTTCTTTCCTTCCAGATTTCCCACGTGATCAGGATGATTGCCGTCTTCAGACCCTGACGAGAAGAACAAGCAGAGTTCACCACCAAATTCCAGTACTCGAGGACATTTGGCCTCCCCGAGCCAAGGTCTTGCATCAGGTGCCTCTGACTCTTGTCACCTGAGACCTGAATGAATGAACGGATCGATCGAGCCAATGTATCTCATTCTCATCCAGTCACCTGCTACTGTTTCTTTGATCGTCGCTTCACAAGACCGCACCTCGTCCCCCTCAGCGGAATTCTGTTATCTCTCCCAAGTTGTGTTTCTGCGGCTGGATTTGTCTTTCTTTGGTTTATTCTGTATTTGTATTTACTGTTGCTTCTTTGTCCCGATTGTTTGCAGAAGTTACTGAAAATAAGTAAACATGGTAACCGAGTTCAGGTGCATCGGGTGTGCCAAATACAGTCTCATCGACCTATCATTCTCGGGGTATTTTACAATTTGCCACAATTCCCCCTCTTCTTTAATTCTCCACACTTTTTCTCCTTGTCATATAAGTACTTATAAGACATGACTTGCTAAAAGGAAGTAGCTATAAGACATGACTTCACACTTTTGGACATCACATGGTTTCTAGAGTTAACACTTTTTATTCATAATCAGATAAGTTCTTCAGATGAAAATAAGCATACACTGTGAATTTTAATTATTTGATGTGGTAGACAGTGGTTGATTTTTCTATATGGACACTCAACACATAAAATGTTTAACGGACCTGGTTTATAAAAAAGAAAATGTCTGACATGGATGGAATTCTAAGCATAAAATAGTCATATCTGCTCGTGGTTGACTAGATTTGTGGATATAGAGTGAATCGCACAGAAAGACACCTTCAATGAAGGGCATAGTTAAACAAGACAACCTGAGGGATTTTAACACATTACCCGTACCCAATGGCGGAGGAGTTACAACATATAGGGTGCCTACCGGTGCACCAGTAGGAAAAAAAATTGGTGCATATGTGGTGAAAATTTGCTCTTTTATCAAGAAATTTTCCTCATGTGCACCCCCTTGGGTACATGTAGGTCTGGCCTAGGGGTAATCTATAAAATATCCAAATCTTGTGCGCTTAGCCACGTCGGAAACGGCCCGCTGCGACCCCACCTATATTCACTCAATCCCCACCCCGGAAGAAACCCTAGCTCTCGCTCTCGTCCGATCCCCTTTCTACTCCACTCCACTCTCACTCTTCTCCGTCCGCTGAATCGCCAATGGCCGGCTCCGGCAGCGGATCTGCGTTCTTCGGGACTGAGCTGCACTGGGATTCGTTCGTAGAGGAGGGGGAGGAGGTGGCTAGCTGCCCGCGGCGGAGAATGAAGCCACGCCGTCGTCACCTAAATCGGTGGCGGCGGCTCTGTGCTCCGGCTTGGCGGGCAGTTCCGCAGGAGCCTCCAACGGAATTGTGGCGGGTCCTCCACAGGTATGTTCCTCCCTTCCACCATTGTAGAATTTAGGAACTAGTAGGATGCGTCATGTAGGAACTTGTTGAACCCGTAGGTCGTTCAAAGAGGGGATGTCTACTCGGTCAGCGATGATAAGGTGTTGTGCAATGCGTGGTTGTCCACCCCGGATGATGGTCAAACGGACGCTACCGCAATGTTTCATTTTGGGGCCGGATCTGTCAGGTGTTTAATGCAAACTCGGAAGTACTCCGCAATGAGGCCTCTCTCCGCCATAGAAGGCAATCCATCGTCGCCGAGAGTAACAAGTTCGCCGGATGCAATGCACAAGTGGGCTGTGTAAGTATTTAATGTTCAATTTTGTACAATGCCGGATGAAGTAGCTACAATTTGATGATTAGCTAGTTTCTGAATCGCCGGATCCGGTAGTTTCAATTTCATGATTAGCTATTCGATTTTCATAGATGGAGGATGCCATCCCACTGTACAATGCACTTGCGGGGAGGCCAGCTACAAGGGAGTGGAAGATCGATCATTGTTGGGACATACTGAAGGATAGTCCGTTCGTGGACTACACGCCGAACGCTGCGAAGAGGGACAGGATGCGCCAAGTGGAGAGTCAGGCTCGGATGGAACACTGTTCTCGCCAAAGGGAATGCGAGGCAACAGAGAGACGGCAGCAAATGGAGCGTGAAGCTGGTGCTCGCAGGGCACGGCGAGCTCGAGCAAAGGCCCGTGCAGCGGAGGAAGCGGCAGCGGCGGAAGCGGCGAACATGGGCCCGATTTCGCCCAATCTGTAACAACCTCCGGTCTCTCCGACGATTGTGCATCCGTGTGTGATGATGCCCTGAACTCTGTCCGTTTAATTTATGTGTTGAACTATGTCCGTGGATGTTAGAACTATGTTTTATTCGTATGATCTTCAAACTATCTATCCGTATGATCAACGTTGCATGGCTTGCATGTTTTTGGGTCTGAAGATTTAAACATTGTGGTTGTAGAGCACCTCATTTGGGGGTTGTCCGGTCACTGTCCGCGGACACGTCCGGACGTGTCCGCGGACAGTTTGAGGGCCGGATTTGGGGTCCATGGTTGGAGATGCTCTTAACTACCTATAATTTGGAACAAATTAAAACTAGTCAAAATAGCTTCAGACAATTGTTTCTCCTTTGGACAAGATGAGATCATATTCAAATTATCAACACATGATAATTCAACTACACTTGGGTGAGTAACTTCAAATAATTTTCTCCGAAATGGTTTGAAATTGTGAGCTGAGATTTTCTTACTCAGTTAAGTATAGTAATGTGGAAACGATAATTTACAACTATTTGCGTCCACACCGTATTGTCGGATACCCTACTTCGGAGTTTTCAAAAATTGTGAAATAAATCATGGACATAGATAATGTTGTGTCTTGTGCACCGACAAATTTTGATCCAAAAATAGGATCATATAAAAGAATTCGGATGGGTGCATGTATTAGACCCAGGCTCTTGACTTCAAAATTCGAATGGCGCAATATAAATACAAAAATTCCATCCCACTTTCGGTCCACTGTAGGCCTGAGAGGCCACACGTGCGGGAGCCTTGTGAATATAAATGCATTTTCCCTCCTTTTTCCATCAGCTTGAGCATTGGATGAACTGGTTCAATGCATGCAGTTCTATAGCACCGAGGAGGGGTGGTAAGTTGATTTAAATTCCAACCTCGCCCGAGCCAGCTCAAGCTCAACCACATGATGATAAACACTAATAGGTGGACCGTACATGTCAGTGGCATGAGACGAGAGTTTTCCCTCCCGGGTCGCCTCCCTCTAGGCGGCTCCGGAGGCGACCGCCCCCAAACCCTAGCAGCCACCCACCACCCCAGCCCCTGCCGCCGCTGCTGCCGGCCCTGGCGGCGGTGGCGGCGCCCATCCCGTCCTTGACGGTGGGCAGAAGAGGTGTCTCGCGGCGACGGCTCACGGAGGCGGTGAGGCGCAGGCGGCGAGCACAGGGCGGTGCGGTCGTCCGGCCGGCGCCTGAGTTCTCTTGGCGGCGCGGCGGCGTCGAGGCGGTGGGGCGCTGCCGGTGCCTCTCCTCCGTCTTGGTGGAAGGGATCGGGCGTTCTGATCTTGGCACCAGATCCAATCTGGGCTGCGGGATCCAACTCGGGCCGGCGATCTGGTGGTGGCTTTCGCCACGCCGATTAGCTGTGCGTTGGTTGACTTCCTCCGTTGCTGCCGTTTCTGCTGGGAGTGGCCTTGCGGCGTCGGGGCTTGCGAGACTGATGAATAATGGCGGTGGTCCTTGGTTCTTATTCGCGGCGAGATGAAGATCTACCGGATGTTGGTCCCCATCGATCTGGCTGGACGGTCGTGTTTCGGAAGGCTCCGCCGGCGAACTCCACTGGGCGACTCATGCCTGGAGATTGCTGGATCGGATGGTATTCGATCGTGCGCACCCGTGTTTTTTCTCTGACCGTTTGGTTTCAGAGGGAGCGCTTCGAAGCTCTGCTGGCTGTTAATATCATGGAGCACGCTTTCTCGTTCCATGGTGCTAGCGGAGAATGACATGGAAGGCGAGATCTGAGGACTGACAATGGTGGTTCGAATCTTTCTGGCGATGAGGAATTGGCTTGGTGTTTCATGACTTGGAGCAGCGGCATGTAAGTGGGGGCGACAACATACGTGAAGTCCAAAGTCCTACCTTTCAGGGTGAAAATCCAAGGTCTGGCCTTAATTGGTTGTGCCTGACAGTGGTCTTGTTGGAGACATTGTTTTGAGAGCGAGGACTATCTTCAGGGTGAAAACCCAAGATTTGGCCTTTATTGGTTGTGCCTTGCACTGTTCTTCTTGAAGGCGTTGCTTTTGAAGAGTTGGACATCAGGTGTTGTTTTGGTGGTGGTTGTGCGGCTGCCGCAAGGACTGTAACTCCGTAGCGGGACTTTTCTTTTTATTTTATTTTCTTATTGTCTTTCGGTTGTGTGCATCCGTAATGGCTCTGGTTATTGCGTTGTTGCAGAGGCTGGGTGTAATTTGTATCTCCGCGATATTAATATACACTCTTTATCTAAAAAAAACACAATATTTTGGTTTTTTGTCAAAAAATGCTAGGTACGTGTATGTGTTAAAACGGCGTGAAGTTGTGTCTTTTTGGTATACCTTTTAAAAAAAATATAATTTCTCTACAATTTACTCTTAAAATATATATAATCTGCTTACTTAATTTGTGGATTATTCAAATTGGCAGAAGGGAAAGAAATATTATTTCATTTTTTAGGGAGCTTTTTTACATATCAAGGTGAGACTGCCGCGGTCTGATCGGCCCGTTGATGCCCCGTTTTCCTTCCCAGCACAAATTATTCACTTATCATTGGAAAATTGAAATCTTCGCCCCAACATGGACGGTTTATTAATTTCAAAGGAGAAAAAAAAAAGAAATCTTGGCGAAGTCATGAAATTTGAGTGTAGTGCTTTAAAGTTCAAAAAAATTGTATTCCGGTACTTCAATTAGGTTGAGTATAGTCTTAAGGACTATCTTTCGGCAGGAAGTAAAAAACTAGTTTTTGCACTAATTTACATTTAACAGTGTCTGTATGTGGTTAACAGTTTCCCCTCCCCTAAAATACTTCAACAATTTATTCATGACTCCACTTACCATGTGTTAGTAGTACGACACTAAAATGTGTCACTCAAACTCTGTTCTGAGTTCTGAAATCGATCAGACATTCAAAACTACAGTGGGTTCTAATAACCTTTCAGGCTAAACTACTAAACACATATCTGACAAAATTAAACACCAATGGGACACAGGAATAGCCAATTCATCGGATCAATAACTAATTCGATGGAGCTTATGTACAAGCAGAAAATTACATAAAACCATCGGCCGGTCAGAGGTTGTGCAGCGGGTTCGACCCCGTCGGCGCGAACCTCTTGTCGTCCCGGAAGAAGCCGGCGCCGCCGAACCGCCGCGGGGCGAAGGCGACGGTTGCGCGGCCGCTCTGACCCGCCATCCTCCGCCGCTGGTGCCGCCATTGCTCCACTTGTACTACAGGAGCCAAGACTCTGGTTGCTGACGCAGAGTCAGGGGAAGGTGACGGGACGACGCCGCCGCCGAGAAGCGACGCTCCCCTCAGCGCGAGCGGGATCAAGGAGACTAGCACGAGAAGCTTGATGCAGTTCATGCCAGCGATCGTCTCCCTCTCTACTCTCGGTGTGGAAATTGGTAGATTTCCAGATGGCTAGCTAGACGTGGGCGGAGGCAGTGGAGTTGGGAGATAGAGCGGTGAGTGAGACGGTAGTGAGCTCTGGCGTTGGCAACTTGGCATAAATGCATAATCGGCAATGATGGACAGAATGGGATGCAGTCATGCAGAGAGAGAAGAGAGAGGGACAGTGATTTGACGTGGGAGGGAGGAGGCGAGCAATGAGCCAAAGAGAGCAGCTTTCTCGAGCTAGTGAGCCCAGCGTTGCGTATTATTCGTACCGGTTTTGGAATGGACGTGAGATGAATCATGAAATGACTGTGGCATCCCTCGCTGACTGACTCTGCCAGTTTACCCTAGTGGTATACCTCCGTCATGTTGAGAATTTTTGCTGTGACGGTCTTAATGAGAAAATAAAAATGCCGATATTTAACACATCTTCAACACCTTGGGTGGATACACCCACAATTTAGACTTGATTTTGTTTAGTGGGGCGCAATTTCCTTTTCTTCCCCGAGAGTCTTTTTTGAGAGTCGCCTTCGAGATTCCGACCCGATCCTAGTCTTCTCCGACTGCGACGCTGGTCGGAGTTATTTTTTTCGAAATGGGGATCGTAGTACTGACCTCTGCATCAGAATGTTGCACACATATTTACTTTTATTGTATAGTTTAGAGTTATAGAGTTAAATCATCATACATCTCAACGATCATCAAAGTGGCTACATGAATCTACTAGTAGAAAACAAAGAAAACAAATCGCTATGCATGTTGGATTCTTCTAGCATGCTGCCAGTCACTCTGGTTGAAAATACCTCCCTCTGGCAGCCACCCAGGTTGAGCATTTTTGTTGTGTGTCTTAATAAGAAAATAAAAGGCCTATATTTAAGACATCTCCAACACCTTGGGTGGATACACCCACAATATAGACTAGGATTTTAATTTTTCTAATGATGAAAAGTGCACAATAAATTTATAAAATGGTTTAGGGTTCACAATTTAGTTCTAGTCACGTTACAATCAATATTCAAACCCTTTTGCACATAAGAGCAACTATAGGGGTTATCTCTAGAAACCACCAACATTTGGTAGCAGTTGGAGACATGTCTAAGACTCAAATTAGCTTGACTAATTACAGTTTTAACGGTTCAAACCAACAATTATGTACGTACTGGAAAAGTATGTGTCAGCGTGTCACCCGAGCCCATGGTCCAAAGAAAATCCTAGTTTATGTAAGATTCACCGAAATTTAGGTCAAATTTTCAAGTTTTTTAAAAAATCTAGTAAATTAGTCAGCTTTGACTGACTAATCTGGAAAACTGAAACAATTTTTTACTGGATTAAACATTTGCTTAGAACTTTCAGATTCAGCCAAATTTCAATTTTTAAAACTTCTCAAAGAACTAAAAACAGTTCCAGTTTTTGTCTCGGTTGCGAAACTTGGCTCGACTTTGTACATACACACTCTTTTTTCTATCGAAAGGCAAACGGCTGCCAGTTCCTCAAAAAAAAAAAAGAACTGTTCCAGTGATTGAATTGTATGGTTACTAATTAATCTACAAAACATTGAGCCGTTTTTGGCAAAATATTAAGAGACTGGCCACGTTTTGTCAGATTCGGCAAAAAATTGGTTATTGTTTAAACTTTTCAATAAAAGTCTGAAAAAACTCAAAAAATTGAAACAGTGGACTCCATGTGCTGGGGCGACACACGTGACATGTACTTGCCATATAAGCACTTACTTGCTGGCCTCACCTATCAGTCTCGTTCATAATCGATTTTTTCAGGAAAACTCAAAAGTTTTGCGTTTCATTGCATAGATAGAAAGAGTTACTCAGACTCTACAGCTAAGCCGGAGGAAGGATCCTTGCCAAACCCGACGCCCCGGCCACTACCCACAATCTAGCTTCCGCCTTGATCGTGTCAAGCAAGCCACCAAGGTCGGGTTGCGCGCCGTCTAAGATGACGGTGTTCCGTCTCTTCCAAAGCCACCATGCGGTGAGCATAATCACCGACGAGGTGCCCTTACGTGCCGCCGAAGGGGACGCCAGGACAGCCTCTTGTCATCAATCCACGAAGCAAGCCCTTATAGTTTGTGTTCTGCCCTTCATAATCAGTTGATCCGAGATTGAAATCTATCTGTAACAAATTACACCAAAAGTTGGTGGTTTATGCAGAAACCCTTATAGTTTGTGTTCTGTCTGAACCTCAGCAAAGAGTGGTGGTTTGTGATGTTATACTTCGAATCTCGCGGGACTTGATTTTAGTCGTTCTTGGTCGAGTGGAATTTCAGCTATATTTTTTGGGTGTCGTTCTTCAGTTCTATTATCTCTTTGTACTCTGGCCATTCCTTGGCTCTTCCTCTTGCTTGTTCTCCTTCATGGTTCGAAAAAGAAAACAAGAATATAATGTGCTGAATCTTGTCCGACCAGTTGTTAGCCTGCTGGATCATGCTCAAAGTTCAGCCTGCAAAACAGCAACAAAACGTGCAGATAAACAAGTCGATGCAGTTTGTCTTGCAGCAATGACGATAGCGTAGTCTCCGTGAACAGCGCCGTCCGCCGGCCTTTGATGCGTTGCGTGCGTGAGAGTGTGTGCCTGCCGGCCAAATCCAGAGTCCTTATTGGTAACAGCAGTTACACACCAATGAAGCGTTCCATCCAACAGCATCTGCCAAATCTCTCTCTCCCTCTCTAGCTCTATCATGCAGCTAGCTTCAGTGTTACCAGCAAGAGCCACAGTGACAGTGGTAAGTGTTGCATGGGCATCCTGATGTTTTCATGGATGCATGCGTGCTGCTGCTGGGCTCACAATGGTCCAGAACTGGAAACTGGAAGCTAGTGACACACATGCCATCTCAAGTTTCAGTCCAGAGATATATACTACACTACTACAGAGTACAGACTACACTATACTACAGAGTACATACTACATTACACTACGCTACGCTACACACCAGCACCTATGATTGCTCCAACACATTGCACTGATCAGGCGTTGTGGTAAAAAGGGCACATGGACAAGAAAGGAGTCACCAGCCCGACCACTGCCCGGGTCGCCCCGCGCGGCGACTCCGGAGGGCCCCAAGCAGCCACCAGAAGCCCAGAGCTGGCGCGCCCCGGCCGCTGCCGGCGGCGGTGGCGGCGCCCTGCCCGTCAGAGAGGCGGAGGGGCTGTGGGCGGACCTGCGGGCCGAGACGCCCGTCTCGGTCGCCGGTCGCGCGAAGTGGAACTGCGCTCAGCGGCGGGACCCTATACGCGGTGGGGCGACGACGGCGAGGGGATGCATGGCGAGGCGGAGAGGCTGGCGGCGCAACACACCGGTGGCGGCGCCTCGTCTGGGCGCGAGCGGCGCATCTGGGCCCGTTTGGGCCCGTTCTGGGCTCAGCGGGCCCGCTCGGCCAGGACGCAGTTCGAGCCCTGCTGCCGCTCGGCAGGGCTAGGCCGGAGCTCGCCCGGCGCAGGTGGTGGTGCGGCAGCCTCGCGGGAGCTATGGTCCGAGGTGGTGATGACGGTGGTGGACGGGGGGCGGAGCGTGGAGCACTAGTAGGAAAAAGCTTATAGGTGAAATGCTATCAGTGGCGCACTAGCTTGCCAGTGCACCACTGCTATTCTCTCCCTCGTTTTGGGGATTTGCCAGAACATACCAGTGGCGCACAAAATTTTGGTGCGCCACTGCTAAATATTTACCATTTGGTGCACCACTGGTAAGTTTCACCAAAACTTGAAAATTTCCGGGGGGAGGAGAGAGAATATCAGTGGCGCACAGGTAGCCAGGTGCACCACTGGTAAAAAATGAGGAGAGAGAATAGCAGTGGAGCACTGTGTTGTGGTGCGCCACAGGTAAAAACATGAGAGAGAATAGCAGTGGCGCACCGTGTGGTGGTGCGCCACAGGTATTTCTAGGCAGATATTCTGCAAAGTGGACAGAGAATACCCGTGGCACACCACTGCACGGTGTGCCACAGGTCGCACCGTGAGCTGGTGCGCCACAGGTAACCTGGGCAGACAACTTAAAGTCGCCCCACCTACCTCCACCTCCATTATTGCAACCTCATTTCCCCCTTTCTTCTTAGCTCGAAATATCTTGCTTCCTCCCTCATTTCCCCCCATTTTGCACCAAATTTGGTCAATCTAACCACTTTTAGTTGCTAAATCTCCCTCACACACATCTCCTAGATCCATGGCATAGATCTAGCTTCTAAAATCTCTCCCACACCTAGATCTATAGATCTACTTTTTCTCTCCCTTCTCCAACAAGCTCTAGCTCGTCGACGTGTCGTCTCGCGGTCATCTCTTCTCGTGTGTAAGGTGACTATATGGATTGGATGATGTAAATAAATGAAATTGTGAGATTTGGGCGAGAATGTGTGATCACTAAATATATGAAAATGTGAGATTTGGGTGGATGTGAGATTCGTTCGATCTCTCCGTCCGAAAATGATGTGACATGAAAATGAGTTGCCAAATTTGTCGAAACGTTGATTCGTTTCCGTTTCGGCAAAACTTTGGTAAACTTCTCGGTCCCATTTGTAGGGAGGTCATGCCGAAATTTTGCGTGACAACAACTACTGAGATGGTAATTCTACCTAATTATTTTGCTTATATGTGTACCGTCAGACGTGCAGGTGATAATGGTCATCATGAGCGAAAGGAAAGTGGACAGATATCTGAGACACGCGATAGAGGACATGTACAAAAATGAGGAGGAGGAGATAAGATGTCCGTGTCGAAAATGCAATCTAATGACCTTGCACCACCCCTATTCTGGTGTACTGCGGGATCACCTGCTCATGTGTGGTTTCATGGATGGCGCCCTTGGATGAATGATGAAGATGATGTGGAGGTCCATGCGGCGCCGATGGCAGTACATGACGACGAAGGGCATCATGACATGATGATTGTTGAGAATAACAACGAGGGGGAAGAAGACGAAGAGCCTACCGCACATGACGATGGAGAACTGGACGTTGTTGATGCGGAGACGCAGATGCCGCTACCTACGTTCTTGCAGGACCCTCATTTGCAAGAACTGCTTGTAATGCCGACGAGTAACAATAGAGCTGCTGCTAGAGAGAAATCTAAGTTGGGGCAACTTGAGATAGATTCGAATACTCCGTTGTATCCAGGATGCAGGCCTGAGGACTCCCGCTTGAAAGTATCTCTCGATGTTCTGCAGATGAAGGTAAAACACCATTGGACCGACGCTAGCGTCGACGCTAATCTGCTATACTGGAAGAATGTCCTTCCGGAGAAGAACACGTGTCCTAAGAGTCTAGACGAGGCCAAGAAAGTCGTGTGCCCTCTTGATTTACCGCACGAAAGATACCATGTATGCATCAACGATTGCTACATTTTTCGGAAAGGGGACGCGGACAAGACCACATGTCCAGTGTGCAATGCTGCTCGATACAAGAAAGGGAGGAAAGCTCCTCGAAAAGTTTTGTGGTACTTTCCGCTAATTCCCCGTCTGCAGAGGTATTTTCAGGACCCCAATGAAGCAAAGCTCATGCGCTGGCACGCGGATAGAAAGAAGTCAATGCTACAAGATCCGAAGAGGATTGATAAGGCAACGCTGACACACCCTTCGGATACAAGCCAGTGGAAAGCATTAGACGGTTACGATAAAAAAATTCGGGGCAGAGTCAAGGAACATCATGTTGGGTGCAAGCACCGACGGACTCAACCCATTTGGCAAACAGAGCAGCACACATAGCACTTGGCCAATGTTTGTGTGGATATACAACCTCCCCCCTTGGCTTTGCATGAAGAGGAAGTACATTCACATGAGCATGCTCATTCAAGGGCCGAAACAACCAGGCAACGACATCAATCTGTATCTGAAGCTACTGAAAGATGAGTTGGACATGCTATGGGTGCCGGAAGGGGTCATCACATGGGACGCCATCGCTCAAGAGTATTTCCCATTGAGAGCCGCCTTGCTCTTTACGGTGCACGATTTTCCCGGCTGCGGATATGTCTCGGGCCAGGTGGTTCAAGGACACCATGCGTGCGTCAGTTGCATGGACGGTACTGTTACCTACAGCTACCGAAAGAGGGGTCTTCGAAAACCGTCTACATGGGGCACCGAAGGTGGCTACCTAATAAGAAAGACCCGTGGAGAAAGAGTGGTGACCTGTTCAACAATGAAGATGAGCATCGAGCAACTCCACGTAAGAGAAGCGGCGAAGAGATCAAAACGCTTCTGGATAACTGGAAAGAGTGCCCTGCACCGGGTAAAAGGACAAGGATGTCGCCTAGAAGGGGGGTGAATAGGTGATTAAAACTTTTCCGGTTTAGTCTTGATAATTGCGGAATAAAACTATGTGTTTAAAAATAACAAGCCAACAACCTAAATAAACTAGGCTCACCTATGTGCACCAACAACTTATGCTAAGCAAGACAAGCAACAAGGTGATAGCAATATAGAATACTTCAAGCACGAAGGCTATCACAATGTAAAGTGCATAAGTAAAGAGCTCGGGTATAGAAATAACCGAGGCACGCGGAGACGAGGATGTATTCCCGAGTTCCTCCTTTTTAGGGGAGTACGTCTCGTTGGAGAGGTGTGAACCAACACAATGGTTCAACAACCACAAAGGTTTCACCTTCTTCTCCGATGAACCGCACCACAAAGGTTTGGTTCACCTTCCACTATCGGAATCCTTCAAGGCGGAAATCCGGAGCCTTTCAACAACGATCCGGGGCACAACCCACAACGGGATTGGGGGCTCCCGAACAGCTACAAGTGACCACACAAGGGTCTCAACCACCACACGGGCGTCTAGGTCCAAAGACCCAAGAGTAACAAGTTCACAAGCTTTCAACTTCCACGAATCCTCGTGGAGAGCACAAACCGATGCAACACAATGCAATGGCAAGAACACAAGAAGTGCTCAAGTCCTTCACTCTCAAATTCCAACAAAGCAACAAATGCTTATGGGGGAATAAGAGAGGAAGAACAATGGAGGAGAAACACCAAGAACTCCAAGATCAAGATCAACTAGGTTCCCCTCACTTAGAGGAGGAATGGATTGGTGGAAATGTTGATCTAGATCTCCTCTCACTTTCCCTCAAAGATATGCAAGAATCATGGAAGGGATTGAGAGGAAGGCAAGCTTTTCCAAAGGTCAACAATGGAGGAGAGAGAGGGGAAAAACAAGCTCAAAAGGGTTAGGGAACCGTTGGGGAAGAAAGCCCCTTAAATAGGTTCCCCTAAGAAATGACCGTTGTGCAGTGCAGGGAGGATCCGGTCTTGGGGCCGGCATAAACCGGCTGGAGGGCCGGCTGATGACCCACAAGTATAGGGGGTGTATCATACTACTTTCGATAAATAAGAGTGTCGAACCCAACGAGGAGCATAAGGTGCTGACAAGGAGTTTCGGTAAAGGTTTCACTGTAAATGCTAGCAGACAAGTTTTTAGGGGGTTTTGATATAGCAGGTAAATAAAATGCGAGTAAGTAAAAGACAGTAATAATAATTGCAGCGAGTGGCCCAATCCTTTTTAGAGCAAAGGACAAGCCGGTTGGTTTACTTATGATGACAAAATGTTCTTGAGGACACACGAGATTCTAGTCAAGTGCTTTCGCTTCACATAGTTGATTAATCTTCATTATTTTGATAAGTGTGTGTGGGTGTGAACCTATGCTAATGCACCGCCCTTACTTGGACTAATACATACTTGTGATTATACCCTTGCAAGCATCCGCAGTTACAAGAAAGTAATTAAGATAAATCTAACCACAGCCTTAAACTCTGAGATCCTACGCTCCCTTGTGCACCGGTATACTAACGGGGGTTTGGGTTACTGTCACTCGGCAACCCCACAATTAGCAACCAAATACACGATGCATTCCTCTAGGCCCGTAAAGGTGAAGTGTCATATAGTCGACGTTCACACGACACCACTAGAAGAATTGCACCACAACTTAAATATCAAACCATTAAATATTACTCAACATAATTCCACTACTAACAGCGTGACTTCTCCCATGTCCTCAAGAACTAAACAAACTACTCACAAGACATCATATGGATCATGATCAGAGGTGATATAATGATGGATAGCGATCTGAACATATACTTTAATTCACCGATAAAACTCAATAGCATCAACCACAAGGAGTAATTAACACCGGGAGAGTTTCCCCTATGAACTAAACAAAGTATAGCCCTAGATGTTACAGCGGAACGAGATGGTGCAGCGGTGATGGTGGTGATGGCGGTGGAGATGATGATGATGATGATCCCGATGAAGTCCAGCGCGATGACGATGAGGATGGCGATGATCTCCCCCCTCCGGGAGGGAATTTCCCGGCAGATTTCTCCCTGCCGGAGAGCTTTTTCTCTCTCTGTTGTTTCCGCCTCGTGGAGGCGGCGGAATATTTTCTCTGGCTCTCCCGTGTCTTAGGGTTTCTGGGGGATGAAGTACGCGAAGGTGGAGCGCCTGACGTGGGCCAGGGGCACCACACCTGGCCAGGGCGCGGTCAAGGTGGGGCCTGCGCCCAGGGGTGGTGTGGGCCCCTCCTGGCCCATCTCAGCCTCCCCTTTTGGCAGTCTCCATCTTCTGATAAAATAGGAACATCTGTATTGTTCACGAGATTTTCAGAGCTCCAGAAATATAGTGTCTTGACGGTGCTTTTTCCAGCTGAAATCTGACTCCGGCAGTTAATTTTCCAATATTCATCAAACATGCAAAACAAGACAAAATAACATAAGTAACACATCTTAATATGAAATATATCATTGAATAACAGTAAATTATGCTATAAAATAGTGATGCAAAATGGACGTATCAACCCCCCCAAGCTTAGACCTCGCTTGTCCCCAAGCGAAAGCTGAGCTCAGTAAACTAGAACAAAAGTTTATGGAGTGAAGCGCCGATAATAAAGAATACGGACAAGAAGCATCAGTATTTACGAAACAACACAACTCATTTTAAACAAACTACTCTTCATATAACCTAACTTGAACATGAGTAGTGAAACAACCACAATAAAAATACACGAAGGAAATTATAGATTAGTAATGGCACACTTCATTCTTGGTCATAGAACAATAAGCAATCAATACTTATCTTTCAAAGGAGTCTTTATATTAGATCTTATATTGCAGAACTTCCATACTCAATTATCACACCCTCTTTACAGTCTTTGATAACTTGCAAAGCTATATTCTTAGAGGCAAAAGTCTTTGTGCTAAGACAAGGAAGGATAAAAGACATGATTGACAATATTAATGATATATATGGTTGAATCACAACAACTCAAATGCTTGCTCAAGGAAGAAGGAAATAGGTGTACTGACTCAACATGAAAAGTAAAAGAAAGGCCCTTCGCAGAGGGAAGCAGGGATTAAGTCATGTGCTAGAGCTTTTTAGTTTTTGAAATCATATAGAAAGTAAAAATTAAGCTTTGAGAGGTGTTTGTTAATTGTCAACGAATGGTAATGGGTGAGAACAGTTTTCTCCCTGTCAAACAGACTTTTAAGAGCGGCTCCCATGAAGGACGTTATTTCTACCAGCAAGGCAGATCATCCCTCTTTCTCTTTGGTTTACACACGCAGATATTTCACTATTTGTCATTGCTTACTAATAAATCTGGGCAAAAGTGTGAAGAGAATTAAATGGTTAAAGTTGTAATTAATTGGGACTGGGCATCCCGTTGCCAGCTCTTTTTGCAAAATTAAAGGATAAGCGGATGTATATGCCGCTAGTCCAGGGGTAAAAGTCATTTGACAAGTAGAATAAAGAATAACCACACTACTTCCTCATGAGCTAGTAAATATTGACACAAAAGGGATATTAATGGTTTTGAATAATTTAAAGGTAGCACATGAAAAATTTACTTGGAGTGGCAAGGAAATACCACATATAGGTAGTTATGGTGGACACAAATGGCATGGGTTTGCTCAAGGATTTGGATGCACGAGAAGCATTCCCTCTCAGTACGGTGGTTAAGGCTAGCAAGGTTATGTGGCAAGCATAAAAGTTGGGGGATACACACAAATATACATGTAATAGAAGCAACCATGCTATCTTCCCTGTAAGCACAAATGTTTTAACTCAAAGAATACTAATCTTATTGGCTAGCAAGAAAGAAAGATAAAGGGATAATATTTTTGCATGTAATTCCCTCCTTCTACTTAAGTTTTCATGGTATTGTTGCTAATGACCAATACTAAGTTTACCACAACTAATATAATCTACTTGGTGTACCCAAAAGTGGCGCCAATACCAATGGCAGATCAGCACATAAAGGGGATTGCAGACTAAATAAAGGTGTACCGAAAGTAAAGGTGGAACTTCTCATTGATATTCTGAACAAAAACACACTCAACCCAACGGATACATGGATAACTAAAAGGGTGACACTCCACATCGCAAACCATCTTATAAGATAACTTCTCTACTCATGATATGACCACGAAATTGTAAAAACGAAAAGATAAAGATGATACTGGGCACTCCCCCAAGCTTGGAACAAGCCAAGGGAGTGCCATTACCCCTTGACGATTTAGGCTTGATCTCTTGGCGGTGAAGAAGACTCCTCGTCATCAAATTTCCAAGGCAGAGGCTCCCCATCAACGAAAGAGGATTTGGTTTCCAAGAATCTGAAACAAGCAGCTGAGCTTATGCGTTTGAACCTAGCTTCATACTCACAGTTTTGGTTTTGAAGATCGTAAATTTGCCCTTTTAACTTGGATGTAGTTTCACTAAGTGCGAAGATGTTATCCCGCAGCTTATCAGTCTCCTTCGCACTACAACAAAACAGAGTTTAAGTAACACAATCATGTAACACATCGAAAAATGTGTTACCGAGTAAACTACGGTAACACATCATGTATGTTACATGGTGGACAGTAACACATACGTGACAAGTTTCGAAAATGTGTTACCGAGACATTGAAGTAGTAACACAAAAAATTGTGTTACACTGGATGTGCTACAAACTATTTATACGGTAACACATAATTAGTGCGTTGCTACATAGTGTTACAATTTATATAACTCTAGATAAAAGGGGGATAATTTCTTATGTATTTTTAATACAAAAAAGCGAGTATGTAAATTTCTCATTTTACTTATCCATCTTAATTTATAACAACCTCAAAAAATAAAGTCATAAAGTAGCCTTAAAACCCAAGAGAATATATCACTCATTTATTAATCGGCCCACAACAATTTAGTGAACACGGTGCTAACCAATTACTTATCCCACTTTGTAATGATTATCTTTTTTAATTATACTTAACTATATGTACTTACGTGTTTTCCTATCCAGCTGAGGTAAGAATAAGGGCAATTGACACTATGTCATATGACCTACGGCTAGACACATGTCGGGCGAGGACGGGTCGGAGCTGGACCCATAAAAAACTCAAGTTGACAAAGATAGGCCCAGGCGTAGCTCCAAATAATAAAATGTGCGTATTTAAGAAAACAAATCGGGGTGAAACAGTTTTACAAAATAGCTTATTTTCGATAAAATATAAGAACCATTTATTTCAAGACGTACTTGAGGCTTCCCGTCCAAGATTCTGGCATAAAATTGAGCCGAGGACATCAGGTCACCCATGCCGAGGTGTAATATGACCCATATATGAGTCCAAAGCCATGAAGGGTACTTTCCATTTAATTACATTTTGATGCTAAAATGCACAACATTTTTTGTGGGACCCTTCTCAGTCCATACAAAATGTAATTATTTCTAATAATAATATAGTTCTATTTATTTTCTAAGAAAAATTATAATATATATTATTTAGTGCATGTGGGATCCATGTGCAAGAACCGAAGGATAAATAATTTGTAAGTTAAATAAATAGTTCACTCGTTGATTCGACCTTATGGTCTTATATTAAAAACACAGTGCATAAGCCACAAGGACACAACGACGTACTTGAAATATTTAAAGTCGGCGGTTTATTAACTTGAGATTTACTGGCCCAACTGAAGCAATAGATCCTATGGCCCAATCATCATGGGCTTCAGACAAGAAGTGGGGCTATGCTTGGTGGGCTTCTGCAGCCAAGATGTACAGCGAATTCTCTAGGCATGTTGGGTTTCGACCCAAGCACGTTAAGTAATTTACTTCTATTTATGTTTATTTTCCTTTTCTACACAATTGTAAAATTACCGAAAATTGTTTGTGAACTTGTAGTTAAAATTTCTGAACCCTTGATGAACTATGTAATATTATCAAGATAACTTTGAGAGGTTTAAAATAAATTTGGCATTATTTAAGGCCCAAATAGATTTCTGCCATTTCTATTACAACTGATTTCAAATAATACTAAAGTTTGCATAGAAAATTCTGGAATTTTGCACATGATCGAAGTAGGTATTAAAAATATTTCCATAAAAAAATAGAAACTTCAATGCATGTCCCATGATTTTTCTACCACACTCACCTATATTTTATTCACAATGAATTCTAAATATAAGTTCACATTTGCGGCAACCAACAATTAATTTTTCTTCAGCTATATTCTCTATACGGAGCGTGCTAAACCCGAATACCACCAACACAATGATGCTGACGCTTACAACGTCGGACGTCCATCTCTCTCGGTCGACGAGACTCGATGACGCGACACGACTCAATGACTCCACGACGTCCATGTCTTTCGTTTTCGGCTGACTGTCAAATCGGAGGTGAAATCCTTGAGAAGGACATAATCCCAGATGGACGTGTTCGAGGTGGAGGCGGAAGCATGAGGAGCCAACATGGAGCAGTACCTGGATATGGCAAAACAGACATGACATGGAGATTATAAGATGCAAATCGTCAGTGCCAGCCGACCCAGTTTAGTGAAGGGCATAAGAATGATCCGGCTCGAGTTTAGACACTAAGGTGGAGTCGGCATCGACTCGAGCAATGTGTTTGTCATCTACATGGCCAAGAGATTTTTATTGGGAAGTCTAGCCGTCCTATATAGTAAGAGTTGCACTCGAACATGTAATGCGTAGACCTTGACATGTGAAGTTCATCCACCCTATATAAGGTAAGTGTGATAGCCGAGTATAACCTAATCACACGAATCAATGAATCGTTTTTATTTCAACATATGTGTATCCTCCAAAGTCCGCGAGCGTCTGCAACGAAAAAGGTGCAAGGAGACCCTGACAGTGACACCAACGTCGGGGGTAGAGGTCGACGATTGGGGCCGGTGATGATCGACGGTTTTTTTCACAAGCTGATCTACCCCGGCCTATTGCGGAAGAGTCATCCCAGCAAGATTGGTAACTATGAATTTTCCGCGAAAACTTATCCTCATTGGGTCTATTTTTTCTCTTCCTTGCATCTATTATTATATTTAAAAGATGAATACCTGCGAAAACTCAATAAATATATCCAACTTTTTAAGTAAAAATCTCAATAGACTCTGTACGGGTCACACACAGTATGTCGCATGGGGGCAGCATACAGCGGGTCCTAGTATCAGCGACACGAGCATAAAAAATCGAAGAGCAAATATTAATAAAAAAAAGAGCGCGGCGCGGTGAAATTTTGAGTCGTGTACGCGGGCGTCTTTTTTTTTCCAAGACGATTTAACCCGCTATGGCCGCCGAAGTTCTCCCGAAATCCTCAATTCGCCCGCTCCCCTCGCTACGCCACCACCGTCTGGACGCCGTTTCAGATCTAGCTTCTCCCCTCCCCCTCCAGATCCTCCAGCAGCACCATTCGTCAACACGATCCACAACCTTCACGACATACGGGAAGGAGGGCGCGCAGTCCTCGTCCAGCTCGTCAATGTCACAGATTGGGCTTCCGTTCCACACGTTGAGGATCAGGTTTTTGTCTCGGTGAACCAGTCGTATCCCTTCTCCTCCTACCCTTTGAATTGATTTGTGCAATCCGTTCTTTGATTCCCAGCCCTTTTGCAGATCAAGTGTAGAACGTACCATGTAAACGGATGCATCTGGGGATGGATCTACAATTTTGTACCATGTGCCACCTGGGGCTAACGCTGCAAGTGTCGGATGGAGACGGTCGTCGTGGCTGCGGCAGTCTCCTGGGAAGCTGGTGGGCTGGCCTGGCGCTGCGGGGCTAATCCAAGAAGACGATGTTCTTTTGTCAGGTATTGGCTTCTAGTAGCAGATCGTCAAATAGAAAACTGAAATTCTGGCATTGTCCGGTAAAATTATTTGCCATGGTTTCTACATTCTCACTACAAGTAGGATGATTCATTTGTCTGTAAATACTTAAAGCCTACGTTGAGACTGCAATGAGTGTTCTTATGCACAGGAGTTTTCTATCTATTTTATCCAGGTGCAGGTGCTAAATATTTTGGCTATTTTTACTGCCATGCGGTCTATACTGAGTCGATTACTTATCTTTGTATGTTGGCCTAGTTAGTCATTGCATTGTGGTCTGGTTAATTGCTGCATTCTAGGTGCTGATGTTTGGAATTCTTAATTGTTGATTAACTAGTTCTGTGCTGTGATTAGCCTCTAAATGTCTACTCATATTGACTTAATCCTGTGTCCACCCATTTATAGTATGAACTGCTTTTGAGTGTTGGTTGGAACTTTGTGGTAGTACTTTGTACTAGTATTTTTGATGTGTTCAAGAGGGAGAATTTAGGTTGTGTTAGTACTTTGTAAGTTTGTATTAGTATTTAGGATATAATCGTATTCAAGAGAGAATTTAGAAATCATGGCTGCCGTTGGATTTTCCTTGAAGTAGTTAAGTTTTTGTTTTATAAATAGTTATCAAGCAGCATTATTTTTTTGTACAAGTACGAAATTAATTTTGCCTTTTACCAAATCTTTTTCGTAATTATCTTTTTCTTATTTCAGGATGAGAAACTTATTTATATGCTGGGTACTGATGGACGGAGAGAAAATGTTGGCTATGGATTACCATCACTTTGGTGAGATTTTGTGCTTCTTTTGCATAATATCTCATCTAAATCACGTTTGACATGCAGTTTGGAACTAGCAGGTTCAGTTAATGCCTGAACTTGTATTTTTCTTCATTAAGGGATGCCCATATGTGCCACCTCCCACCTATTCCTTTAGCCCATGATTGTAACACATGCTTTTCTTTGCTGTGTAATAGAGCAAAGTCATAACTGTTTTTCATGGACCTGATACATGCTTTGATAGTCAAACGTCCTACATGCTCATACAGTTTGTTTTACTAATCAGTTGCAGGCAAAATGAACTGTATATGCTATAAGTAAAATCAAAAGTATTATGGTAAAACTAAATGTAGTTACCTTGTTAGTTCTGACGTATGTAATGAAAGATTAGTATTAGTTTAATTCAATGGAACTGTTTTTATAAGATTTATATCTGTTCTAAACATGATAACCTGTCACTCTTAACCTATTATCGTACATGATAGCATGTCACTCTTAATCAGTTTCTAAACATGATAACCTCTCACTCTTACTGTCATGTATCATCTACATTCATACCCAATTGGAATATTTCTTCATTCATGTAAATAAAATTTACTTTCATTTTTGCAGGTACGTTGGTGCTGTCTCTTGCATAGGTTGGAAAAGGAATCAAGTCTTATTTGTTTCAGCTCAAACATGACGATTCTGGCATCCCGGATTAGTTATCAACTTCTCCTTGGTTTTGCCATGACTTGGCCATGTGATAGTGTCCCATTAATGTAAATGTGTTTTATAGTTATTCATTTTTATGTATTTTGTGACTGAAATGTAATTTGTTATTTTCATGAGTTTGAGATTCGAACTCAGATATCCAAATTCAATGGAAAAATTTAAGTGCATAATAAGATATAAGCTGCTGTGAAAACATGTGTGCTAACATTATAATGGAAACGTGGGGCCAATAATTGCTCAGAATCAAAAAAAGAAAAAACATCATTACCAGTTCTGAAGAATAATAATAATGAGTTGCCACATATATTTCCACGTCAGTACACGTGTCGTCCACATCAAAGTATCACCCGATTATTGTGTTGCTAGGGCTACGAGAATGTGTTACAAATTCTGTTGCCAGAGTTAGAAAACTGTGTTACTAGTACTGTTGTTGCACCTAAAATAGTTTGTTACTATATCTATAAAAATGTGTTACTAGGGAAATCAGTAACACATAAGATGCATGTTACTGGAGCACAACTGTAACACAATTTTTAACATGTAGGAACAATTACTATGTGTGACAGTGAACACCTCCTAGTAACACGGCCTAACGCAACACATCTGAGAATGTGTTACTAAATGGCCTTGTAACATGTTTTTGGATCTATAGTAACACAAGTTTGTGTTACCAGAGCTCTGTCCTGGTGTAGTGTTCTTGTGTTCATCAATAAGCTCATCAATGATCTTGTGGTTGATCTCCACTCCGCGCTCTATCATCTTCTGGTACCGGAAAACTTCATGCTCTACTTCTTCTAGCCTAGCCTTCATGTCCCCTTCAACCTTGGGTCCCTTGACATCTTCTCGAACAAGGACTCCATCCACAAGCCGCATCTCTTGAGGGTGCTGCTTTAGCTCATTGATGTATGGGTTGACGACGTTCTTGAAGAAGGTATCCTTCGGAGCCCCGGATGAAGACATCTTCTAATCTTGGAGCTAAACCTGGCAGAAACAGCTCGAAAACAAAACTCGACGAAAACACGATATACGGACCTCGGGAGATCCGGGTGATTATATAGCAAAAAGTTTTACGACAAAAGGAAGGTACAGGACGAAACGGGGTCGGAGACGGGCTCCGAGGAGCCCACACGCCCCACGGCGCGGCCAGGGTGGGCCCGCGCCCTGGGGTGGTGTGGTGCCCTCGGGCACCGTTTCCTACCCTTTTCCGACTCATAATTTTCCATATTATGTAAAAACAACAAATATTTAAGTTGGAAAGTAAATCGCGAACTTTTTCTTACCGAAACTGTTACCTATTCCAAATCAGCTTCTGCAGTTGTCTGAATTTGACTTTTTATAAAATCCTCTGGAGTTACCACTTTGATAAATCAACATCTTCATTATAAGAATCTCCAGAAATGTAATGCTTGAGTCTTTGACCATTAACCACTTGTGGTCTGTCCCCATCTAGTGAATTGATTTTAATCGCACCTGAGCGATAGACCTCCTCGATGATATAAGGTCCTTCCCATTTTGAAAGTAATTTTCCTGCAAAAAATCTGAGACGAGACCTATACAATAAAACTTTTTCACCTACGTTAAATTCTCTCTTAAGAATTCTTCTATCA
Organism: Poa pratensis; assembly: GCA_947311845.1. Lineage (NCBI taxonomy): Eukaryota > Viridiplantae > Streptophyta > Magnoliopsida > Poales > Poaceae > Poa > Poa pratensis. The sequence continues at coordinate 11,139,889 of CAMZMU010000104.1, read as the reverse complement.
TGCCATTGCTTAACTTTCTCTTTAAAGAGCCTAGCATTTTCATAAGCTGCATTTCTCCATTCATCTAAAGAATTCAAATTAAGCAATCTCTTTTTACCGGCAAGTTTAAAATCTCTATTAAGTTCTTTCACCGCCCAATAGGCTTTATGTTCTAATTCTAGAGGCAAATGACAAGCTTTTCCATAAACCATTTTGTAAGGAGACATTCCCATAGGATTTTTATAAGCAGTTCTATAAGCCCACAAAGCATCGTTAAGCTTTTTAGACCAATTTTTTCTAGATTTATTAACAGTCTTTTGCAAAATAGACTTAATCTCTCTATTTGATAATTCTACTTGACCACTTGTTTGGGATGATATGGTGAAGCAATTCTATGATTAACATCATACTTAGCTAGAGTTTTTCTAAAAGCACCATGATAAAATGAGAACCACCATCAGTCATGAGATATCTAGGCACACCAAACCTTGGAAGATAATATCTTTAAGCATTTTTAATGATGTCTCACCATCAGCACTAGAAGTTGGTATAGCTTCTACCCATTTAGTAACATAATCAACAGCAACAAGTATATGAGTATAACCATTTGAGGAGGAAAAGGACCCATAAAGTCAAATCCCCAACAGTCAAAAGGTTCAATAACAAGAGAATAATTCATAGGCATTTCATTACGTCTACTAATGTTACCTACTCTTTGACATTCATCACATGATAAAACAAATTTTCTAGCATCTCTAAAAAGGGTAGGCCAATAAAAACCTGATTGTAGAACCTTTTGCGCAGTTCTATCTCCAGCGTGATGTCCTCCATAAGCACTTCCATGGCATTTGCTCAATATTTCTTTCTGTTCATACTCAGGAACACATCTTCGCATCCATCTACTCCTTCTTTATACAAATGTGGGTCATCCCAAAAATAATGCCTCAAATCATAAAAGAACTTTCTTCTTTGCTGAGCTGTAAAGGTCGGAGGCAAATACTTGGCAACAATAAATTAGCATAATCAGCATACCAAGGACTTTCGCGTGAGCTTACCTTTATCGCAGCCAATTGTTCATTTGGAAAACTATCATTAACAGGTATAGGATCATCTGAAATGTTTTCTAATCTAGACAAATTATCAGCAACAGGATTTTCAGCACCTTTCCTATCTACAATATGTAAATCAAATTCTTGCAGTAGAAGTACCCATCTTATGAGCCTAGGCTTAGCATCTTTCTTTTCCATAAGGTATCTAATAGCAGCATGATCAGTGTGAATAGTAACTTTTGAATCAACAATATAAGGTCTAAATTTATCACAAGCAAAAACAACTGCTAAAAATTCCTTTTCAGTAGTAGCATAATTCTTTTGAGCGGCATCAAGTGTTTTACTAGCATAATGAATAACATTTAACTTCTTGTCTACCCGCTGTCCAAGAACAGCTCCTACAGCAAAATCACTAGCATCACACATTATTTCAAAAGGTAAAGTCCAATCAGGAGGTTGAACAACAGGAGCTGTGATTAAAGCCTTTTTTAGAGTTTCAAAAGCTTCCTTGCAATCATCATCAAAAACAAAAGGTACATCTTTTTGAAGAAGATTAGTGAGGGGTTTTGAAATTTTAGAGAAATCTTTAATAAACCTCCTATAAAAACCGGCATGACCAAGAATACTACGGATACCTTTCACATCCCTTGGACAGGGCATTTTCTCGATTGCTTCAACTTTAGCTCTGTCCACTTCAATACCTCTTTCAGAAATTTTGTGCCCTAGGACAATTCCTTCATTAACCATGAAATGACATTTCTCCCAATTAAGAACAAGATTAGTCTCCTCACATCTCTGCAAAACTTTATCAAGATTGTGCAAGCAATTATCAAAGGAAGTTCCGTAGACGGAAAAATCGTCCATGAATACTTCCACAATTTCTTCACAAAAACCATGAAAAATAGCAGACATGCATCTTTGGAACGTAGCAGGAGCATTACACAAACCAAAAGGCATACGTCTATAAGCATAAGTTCCATAAGGACAAGTAAAAGTAGTTTTCTCTTGATCTTGTGCTTTAACAGCAATTTGTGAGAATCCAGAATAACCATCAAGGAAACAAAAATGAGTTTTCTTAGACAACCTTTCTAACATTTGATCAATAAAAGGCAAAGGATAATGATCTTTCTTAGTTACTTTATTGACCTTTCTAAAATCAATGCACATCCTATACCCAACTACTACTCTTTGAGGAATAAGTTCATCATTTTCATTTGGTACAACAGTAACTCCTCCTTTCTTAGGGACACAATGCACAGGACTTACCCATCTACTATCAGCAATAGGATAAATTATACCAGCATCAAGAAGTTTTAATACCTCATTTCTTACCACTTCTTTCATTTAGGGATCAAGCGACGCTGATGCTCAACAACAGGTTTTGCATCGGGTTCAATGTTGATGGCATGTTGACATATAGTAGGAGAAATCCCCTTTAAATCATCCAAAGTGTATCCCATAGCTCCTCGATGTTTCTTTAGTACTTCTAATAGCCTTGCTTCTTCATTACCTGAAAGTTTAGAACTAATAATAACAGGATATACTTTCCTTTCATCAAGATAAACATACTTAAGATTATCAGGTAAGGTTTTAAATCGAAGACAGGATCTTCCTTAGGAGGCGCTGAGGTACCCAAATCTTCCACAGGCAAATTATGCTTAAGTATTGGTGGTTGACGAAGAAAGGCATTGTCAATCTCATTCCTCTCCTCCATAAATACTTCACTTTCGTGTTCCTCCATGAATTGCTGCAAGGCATTGTTAGGAGCAACAGCAATAGCAGCAAGTTGTTCGATTTTCGTCTCATTAGGCAAATCAGTTTCATAAAGTTGTTTACCAAACTTAGAGAAATTAAACTCATAAGATTCTCCATTAAATTTAGTGTAAATTTTCTCTTTCTTACAATCTATAATAGCACCACATGTATTCAAGAAAGGCCTACCAAAAATAATGGGACAAGCTTTACTAGCAACAGAACCAAGTACTAGAAAATCAGCAGGGTATTTAGTCTTACCACATAAAACTTCAACATCTCTCACAATACCAATTGGAGAGATAGTTTCTCTATTAGCAAGCTGAATAACCACATCAATCTCCTCAAGTTCGCAAGGACCAATTTCATGCATAATTTCTTTATAAAGATCAAAAGGAATAGCACTAGAACTTGCACCAATATCACATAAACCATAATAGCAATGTTCTCCTATTTTGACTGAAAGCACAGGAACACTTGTTTTCCTAGCTCTACTGGGATGTGAAACAATATTAGAGGCATCTTCACAAAAGATAATATGTCCTCCTTCTACATTTTCAGTTACCAAATCCTTTACTATTGCTATTGTGGGTTCAACCGCTATTTGTTCAGCAGGTTCTAAAGCTTTCTTTGCACTTTTATTAACCACACTAGCTATGATAGAATGTTCCTAATTTTAACAGGAAAAGGTGGTTTCTCAATATAAGGTTCTGGCAAGATACGATCAACTGTATGAACTTCAATGTTTTTAATATTGGCAGAATTAGTATTATCTTTGTAAGGCAATGATACTTATTGCAACTTTCTTTAGGAACATCAAGATAAGAGGCAAAAGCCTTGTAACAGTTTGCAATAACTTGAGAATCAAGACCATACATATCATAGAGATTACGAAAATTATCAGTATTCATAAAAGTTTTAATGCATTCGTAATCATACTTTATACCTGATTCTCTACCTTTGTCGTTCTCCCATCCTTCAGTATTTTCCTCAATCCGATCAAGAAGGTCCCATTTAACTTCCTCTTTATTACGCGTAAATGATCCAGCACAAGAGGTATCCAATAGAGTTTTATCTTGAAGAGAAAGCCTTGCATAGAAGTTATCAATAACATTACCAGGAAGCTCATGAATGGGGCATTTGAGCATTAATGATTTCAATCTCCCCCACGCTTGGGCAATACTTTCTCCATCATGAGGCCAAAAATTATATATATGATTCCGATCTTGATGAATTTCACTAGGAGGATAAAATTTAGAATAAAAGAGAGGCACAATCTCCTCCCAGCCAATAGAACGCCCATTCTTCAGCATCCTATACCATTTTGCAGCTTTACCAGTCAACGATATAGAAACAATTTCTTCTTGACCTCTTCCATTGAAATACCTGCACACTTGAACAACTCGCATAATTCATGAATAAATAGCAAATGATCCCCAGGAGGGACAGTTCCATCTCCTGCATAGCGGTTATTCGTAACTCGTTCAACAATTTTCATAGGTATTTTAAATGGAATTACTTGATCAGGTGGTTCCTCTTCTACTACCGTAGCAGTGGTAGTAGTATTTCCAAACAGGGATTCAAATGGAGATCTCTCCATGATAAAATAAAGTAGCAAGCAGAAATAAAAATAGCACCTACAGTAAAAGTTTCCCTTACCAATTCCACTCACCAATAGCGCTTCACTCCCCGGCAACGGCGCCAGAAAATAGTCTTGATGACCCACAAGTATAGGGGGTGTATCGTAGTACTTTCGATAAATAAGAGTGTCGAACCCAACGAGGAGCAGAAGGTGCTGACAAGGAGTTTCGGTAAAGGTTTCACTGTAAATGCTAGCAGACAAGTTTTTAGGGGTTTTTGATATAGCAGGTAAATAAAATGCGAGTAAGTAAAAGACAGTAATAATAATTGCAGCGAGTGGCCCAATCCTTTTTAGAGCAAAGGACAAGCCGGTTGGTTTACTTATGATGACAAAATGTTCTTGAGGACACACGGGATTCTAGTCAAGTGCTTTCGCTTCACATAGTTGATTAATCTTCATTGTTTTGATAAGTGTTGTGTGGGTGAACCTATGCTAATGCACCGCCCTTACTTGGACTAATACATACTTGTGATTATACCCTTGCAAGCATCCGCAGTTACAAGAAAGTAATTAAGATAAATCTAACCACAGCCTTAAACTCTGAGATCCTACGCTCCCTTGTGCACCGGTATACTAACGGGGGTTTAGGTTTCTGTCACTCCGGCAACCCCACAATTAGCAACCAAATACACAATGCATTCCTCTAGGCCCATAAAGGTGAAGTGTCATGTAGTCGACGTTCACACGACACCACTAGAAGAATAGCACCACAACTTAAATATCAAACCATTAAATATTACTCAACATAATTCCACTACTAACAGCGTGACTTCTCCCATGTCCTCAAGAACTAAACAAACTACTCACAAGACATCATATGGATCATGATCAGAGGTGATATAATGATGGATAACGATCTGAACATATACTTTAATTCACCGATAAAACTCAATAGCATCAACCACAAGGAGTAATTAACACCGGGAGAGTTTCCCCTATGAACTAAACAAAGTATAGCCCTAGATGTTACAGCGAACGAGATGGTGCAGCGGTTGTCGGGGGAATACTTTCTGGATTAACCCGTGGCCCAGTGCGACTTACTCGCACGGACAAAGGCCCACTTGGGAGCAAGCCCAATATTGAACCGCCATAAGGGGAAAGATCTAGAAAACGTATCCCGGAGGACGTGAAGACCAAGTAGTCTCCGAGTAGGCCTCTGTGGACGTATTCCTTATGGGGGAAGTTTCCTTTGTAACCCGGCGAGCCTCTGTGTATATAAAGAGGACTCGCAGGACTTAGAGCGGGTCAAGCTATCAAGCCCTAAACCCTAGCTCATACGGCGAGAACCAGATCGGATCGCCTCCATTGTAACACCTCAATTATCATATCAATACCAATCTAGGGTAGGCAGGAAGTAGGTCTTTTACCTCACATTGAGGGGGCCGAACCTGGGTAAATCTGTGTTTGATCTTTGTTCCTGCGATCCCAAGCTCGGAGATGCTTGACTCGCATAATCCCACACCTACGAAGTCATCTATGACACCTGACGTGACAAACCCACGACAGCGGTGATGGTGGTGATGGCGGTGGAGATGATGATGATGATCCCGATGAAGTCCAGCGCGATGACGATGAGGATGGCGATGATCTCCCCCTCCGGGAGGAAATTTCCCCGGCAGATTTCTCCCTGCCGGAGAGCTTTTTCTCTCTCTGTTGTTTCCGCCTCGTGGAGGCGGCAGAATATTTTCTCTGGCTCTCCACGTGTCTTAGGGTTTCTGGGGGATGAAGTACGCGAAGGGGGAGCACCTGACGTGGGCCAGGGGCACCACACCTGGCCAGGGCGCGGTCAAGGTGGGGCCTGCGCCCAGGGGTGGTGTGGGCCCCTCCTGGCCCATCTAGCCTCCCCTTTTGGCTGCCTCCATCTTCTGATAAAATAGGAACATCTGTATTGTTCACGAGATTTTCAGAGCTCCAGAAATATAGTGTCTTGACGGTGCTTTTTCTAGCTGAAATCTGACTCCGGCAGTTAATTTTCCAATATTCATCAAACATGCAAAACAAGACAAAATAACATAAGTAACACATCTTAATATGAAATATATCATTGAATAACAGTAAATTATGCTATAAAATAGTGATGCAAAATGGACGTATCACGGCCTGCCACCCGAGGGAACCGGCCTCTGGGACGGCATAGACCGGCTGGAGGGCCGGCCTGCCACCCGAGGGAACCGGCCTCTGGGCCGGCATAGACCGGCTGGAGGTCCGGCCTGGCTGCCTAGGAAGCCAGCCACGCGGTCAAGCCAAACCGGCCTTGAGGCCGGCCTTGACCGGCTGGGGAACCGGCCGGGTGGCCGAGACGTCCGGCACTCAGGCTGGCATGGACCGGATGGGGGGCCGGCCGACAAAAACTGCAAAAACGCCCAATACGAAAACGAACATATCTTGATCATCCGGACTCCGTTTTCGATGTTCTTGGGCTCGTTGGAATCGCAACGAAGAGCCCTTCAAGATTATGCAGAGAAACATCGTAGTCCATCATGTGAGGATAAAACCAAATGTAGAAAGGTAAACCTTCTCTAAATAAGAACAACCGGTAAATCCTGATATGCAATAACTTTTGCAAGGAAGCTCCAAACGAGATGAAACCAACGAGGTTGGAAAGGTAGCGACAAGAGCTTTCACAAATATAGAGGAGATATCACACATGGGAGGTGTGGACCTTATCTCGAGGAGGACCGGTAATATTTCCAACACCGAGAGCGCAACAAGTTTTCCATCCAAAATCCATTTTCGAAGAACTTGGGCTTGTCATGAGGATCACAACAAGCACCAAAACCCAACAAGGAGAAGAACCAAATAAGAGCCAAGAAAGATGATATGCCAAATTTGCAAAGGTTTGAGCTCTCCACAAAGGTGCGATCAAGTTACTCACTTGAGAGCCCCTCTTGATGGTACGCCGTCTATCCTATAACCCGGTCTCCCACTGACACAACGAGACCGGTAAAATAGAAACCCTATTAAGATCATACCTTTGCCTTGCGCATTCCACTTGAGCTCGATGATGACGATCTTGACTCTCTCAAGTTGGAACACCTTTCTTGATTGTGCTTGCTAGCACATGCTTGATGAAGACTTCCCAAATACTCCCCCATAAATCATTATGGGAGAGCCTCGCTTAGCTCCGTCTTCATGTATCCACTTGCGCTTCAAATTCTTCTCTTGATATAGATGATGGCTTGGAGATAAACATGAAGTTCACTCAATCTTCTTTTCCAAGCCATTCTTGCAATAAGCTCAACTCTTCACATGACCATTCTTCATATAAACCCTTGGATGGAACCTAGGTCATCATGTAATCTTCTAGAGTCCAACATATGAACTCAAATCTTTTCCTATGAACAAGATCTACAAGTATGTCTCAATGCAACCATTAGTCCATAGGGATTGTCATTAATTACCAAAACCACGCATGGGGCAACACATGCACTTTCACCGGGAAAGAAGAAGAAGGCACCAAAACCGCTCCTGGATGTATGGAAGGCGAGGTCCGTGTTTTGGGACTTAGCGTACTGGCCCATTCTCGGTACGCCTAATTGACTTGATCTAATGCATATCACGAAGAATGTGTTCGAGAGTTTGTTTGGCACCATGGTCAACAAGGCGGAGAAGACCAAAGATGGGCCGAAAGCAAGGCGTGACCTGATATATTATGGTTTAAGGGAAGAGCTTCACGGGGAACCCAGAAAAGGCAGGGGGAATTCAGTCGGACGAGGAAACAGACGGTCACAGTGACAAAAGGGTTAAGAGGAATAATGACTACTATTGCCCCCCCCCCCCTCCAGCTGCACTATGCACGAGGATGAGATCGATCAACTCTTCAAGTGCCTTCTAGGAGTCAAAGTGCCTATCGGTTACGCGGGGTTGATAAGCAGATACCTAGACCCGAAGAAAAAAAATGCTTCAGCGGGATGAAGTCTCATGACTGTTACGTGATGATGACGCAGATCTTTCCGGTTGCAATCAGAGGGATAACGGACAAGCACGTCCGTGAAACACTTTTTGGCCTCTGTAACTTTTTCGATGTCATCTCTCAAAAGTCGATCACCCGGCAGCAGCTCGATAGGCTGCAGGAAGAGATCGTTGTGATACTATGCAAGCTTGAGATTTACTTCATGGCCGCATTCTTTGACATCTGTGTGCATCTGTTGGTCCATATCGTGGATGATATAATCCATCTCGGGCCGCTGTTCCTGCACAATATGATGTCGTTCGAACGGTTGAATGGGGTCATCAAAGGATTTGTTCGTAACAGGGCCCATCCGGATGGAAGCATCGTCCAAGGCTTTCTCACCGAAGAGTGCATCTCTTTCTACACGAATTTTCTAGAACTCGAGAACCCTATTGGTTTGGCCGTAAACAAGCACCTTGGCAAGCTACTTGGATCAGGTCACAGAAATGGACAGAGGGATTTGCATGTGGACTTTGACAAGGCCAACTTAGTAGCACTACAACACATTGATATGGTTGACGATTATTTGACAGAGCACCAAAACTCAATTAGGAAGAAGTACAGTGATAGAGGCATGACGAGAACGGAGGGAGAAATAATCAGAGAGCACAACTCCTCTTTCGCGGGTTGGTTCAAAGAACGGCTTAAGGCTAATCCGCCGACAATGATCTCGGAGGATGACATCCTCTTATTCGCATTGGCACATGGACCCATGACCAACCTCGTGACGTTTCAAGTGTATGATATCAACAGGTTCACATTCTACACGGAGGAGAAGGACAAAAACTATGATTATCAGAACTTAGGGGTGACGATGGAATCCTACACTGGTGACGTGCTTGTCGTGGGTTTGTCACGTCAGGTGTCATGGATGACTTCGTAGGTGTGGGATTACGCGAGTCAAGCATCTCCGAGCTTGGGATCGCAGGAACAAAGATCAACACAGATTTACCCAGGTTCGGCCCCCTCAATGTGAGGTAAAAGACATACTTCCTGCCTACCCTAGATTGGTATTGATATGATAATCGAGGTGTTACAATGGAGGCGATCCGATCTGGTACTCGCCGTATGAGCTAGGGTTTAGGGCTTGATAGCTTGACCCGCTCTAAGTCCTGCGAGTCCTCTTTATATACACAGAGGCTCGCTAGGTTACAAAGGAAACTTCCCCCATAAGGAATACGTCCACAGAGGCCTACTCGGAGACTACTTGGTCTTCACGTCCTCCGGGATATGTCTTCTAGATCTTTCCCCTTATGGCGGTTCAATATTGGGCTTGCTCCCAAGTGGGCCTTTGTCCGTGCGAGTAAAGTAAGTCGCACTGGGCCGCGGGTTAATCCAGAAAGTATTCCCCCGACATTAGCCCCCAAGATTGGTTAGGACTTTACGGTGAGAATCTTCTGACCTCTTGAAATGGTCACTGAGCCGCACTGCAAACGTTCTGACCAATCTTCTGACTTATGCGATTCAGAGCTGTGACTTATCTGCGCGACTCATCTCCCCTTCTGGAAATATTCTGTTTCCTTTAATTGCGGACCGTTACTCGTTTTGCGGGCGCAAATTGTGCCGTTGGTTGCGAGCGCAGATTGTGCCGTTAGTTGCGGGTCCCTTCAGTTATAAGCTGCGGCCACCTAGGTCATTATTCACTTGCCCTTGCAATCTCCTCATCCCTAGCCGCGCCGTCTTCTTCCTCGACCCGAGCTTAGTTCCCCAATCCAATCTCCCTTCGCAATGGCGCCCAAGGCAAAGCCATCTGACGATAAGCGCAGGATCTCCTGCAACTGGGAAGGATCCTGGGTGACGGAGGAAACTCTTGCGGATCTGGCCGAAGCTGGCTTCTTGCCGCCGAAGGAGGACGGCGTCTGGCGGGCGCCAGGCGATGAAATCGAGCCGCGCCCCAAGCCCAACGAGCTGGTGATGTTCGTGGAGCACGTGGAGCGTGGATTCACGCCGCCAGGTTCTCCCTTCTTCCGCAATCTGCTGCAACGCCTAGGCCTCCGTCTTCACGACATCGGGCCCAACTCAATGCTCCAGGTGAGCAATTTTCATGTGTTGTGCGAGGACTATCTTGGCATAGCCCCCAACATCGATCTGTGGCTGGCCTCTTTCACCTGCAACAGCCAACTTGTCTCCAAGGGTGGCGCCTACGTTCAGGTCGGCGCCATCTCTCTTCAACGCCATAGAAACTCTTGCCTTCCCAAGCTAGCCCTGGCGAATCGACCCAGGGCTTGGCAAAAATCTTTTTCTATTGCCAAGATACTTCACCGGAGGGCGAAACTCGCCTTCCCTCCTGGTCTAACACCCTTTCGTGCCTACCGAGGCACTGAAATCAAAACCTCGCGACTCGGCCATGCCCTTCATCAATGAGTCGCTGATCAAGGTCCGCGCCTTAATAGGTCATGGTCTTACTGGCCTTGATCTTCTCTCTTGCTGGACCAAATGGCGCATTCAGCCCGTGAGTCCACGACAGCGATCCTTCCTTGAGTGCACAGGCACCTCTGCTGACGTCGATCGCATCAAGGCTGCGGACTGGAGGCCTGAGGATTGGGTGGAATTCGTCACCCGCGTGACTGAGGAGAAGGACATCTCCTTGACAAGGTGGGGCTTGCCCCTTTCAGTGTTAACAACAAGCCTTTTGAGGTAACTCCTCTTCTCTGTCTTTTCGCCTTTGTAGTTGAGTCGCATTCCTTTCTTAATACTGCAACTTATATCTTCCTGATCCAGGCTGATGAGAATTACTGGTCGCTGCCTGCGACCGTCACTGCTGCTCCCAAGCGTGCCACACGAAAGAAGTTGCTGCCCGCTCTAGAGGGCAGCGAAACTGCTGATATCCCCTCTGTCGCCTCTGCGGCCTCAGAAGGTGAAGAGACTGAACTGGACGAGGATGACAGTCCAGTGCCAGCCGCGAGTTCTGTTGCCGCGGCTGGACCAACTCCCCGTAGAGCCTCCAAGAGGCTATCTCGTGAGGAGCCAGAGCTTGATGCTCTGGAAAACCCTGAGGCCACGAAGCGTCGCAAGCCTGCTACGGGCGCGACCTCCTCCGCTGCCAGGCGTGTGTTCAAAGCCACCGCCTCGCTGAAGAAGACATGGGTCCCATTCTGGTAATTTCTACTGTCTTGACATCTTGACTGTTTATTCTTTTTCCTCTACTGACACGCAAACTTCTGCTCGTAGATTCTGGGACCCAAGGCCTGTCCTCACCGTCAAGTGGCGAGCTTATGGCCTTTGTGAAGATGGCTCCAGAGTTAGTGACTTTCCTGCGCTTATAATACTTTTATTCTGGTTTATGTGCTTCTTCTTCACACAATGCCCTTGCTTTTTGCAGAAGTGCGGCTAAACCCGGCTGAGCCTGGATTGTTTCTGAAACCGCGGTTGAGCCGCGTTTATCACCTGCGGCTCATACCGCCATGGTAGAGGGCGTGGCCACCACTGATGACTTGGCCACGGTCCCTGTTCTTGACACAGCGCCCAAGAGGTGGCTCTGGAGGATAGAACGGATCCCCTTACGATCCAAGACGTGGAGAAGGTCAACCCTTCCTCCATAGCTGTAATGGCCAAGGATGCTGATGCGCCAGTGATTGAGTCGCCAGCGGCTGACAGCCTGCGGTCGCCAATTCTGCGTGCTGAGGTTGCTTCCTCCTCCTCCATTAGCCGCGCTGAGAAACTGTCAGAGGCCATCATTGCCTCAAATGACAAGCAAGCCATGGAGCTCCGCAAGGCACTGTCTGACCTGTCTGCGGCTTATAAGGTAAACTTCTATCTCCACTTATCTGTCTCTAGCCCCCAAGGATCAAGTTTCTTCTTTGACTGTAAAGGGAGACTTGATGCTTCTCTTTTAGCTGTTGATATGTACTTACTAACTGATGTACTCTTGTAGGAGGAACTAAGCTCCATAACAGTCGCCAAACTTGCCTTGGAAAAGCAGTTGGGGGATACTCCTTCTGAACTGGAGAGGCTGCGCGAGCTCCTTGGCCAGCGTGACGTTGAGCTGAAGAAAGGGAAGCCAGGATGGGCGAGCTATCTGATGAAAGCTTCAAATTATCTGAACAAGCCAAAGCCACCGAGCTGCGGCTTAAAACGGTTGAAGAGAAGTTCCAAGAGAGGGTCCAGCAACTGGACCTCCAAATCAGTGCTCAGAAAGACGCCATCGCTGATGCCAACGAGGACGCAAGGCTCAAGGCTGTTTCCATTGGCGAGCTTGAGAAAAAGTTGAAAAAAGTTTCTGATGCCCATAACCTTGTCCACGCCAAAGTGTGCATCATGACTCAAGAGTTAACTGGTATGTGTTGCGACTCATATCTGCATCTGTTTTCTCTACTATCTTTGCCTGTATGTTGTAGAGCTGACGGAGACATGCCTCGATGTAGGTGAAGATGCCAAGGTGCAGCGCGGCAGTACTCAAGAACAGCTGGAGTATATCCGCGAGTTTTCGCGAAGAGCTTGCGATGCCATGAGTCGCTGTCCACCTGTCTTCTGCCGAAAAAGCCTGCTCCTGCTGATGCTGAGGGACTTTTGAAGAGACTGCTCAAGGCGCCTCAATATTTTTTGGACTGGAAAGAATCCTCAGCTCGCACCGGTGCGGCTCATGTTCTTGCTTTGGCCAAGACATATTATCCTTCTTTTGATGCTGCCAAGGTTGCACAAGGCAGGCCCTCGAAGAAAGTGGATGGCACCGAGCTGAAGGCCTCAGAATATTCGGCGACTTGGAAGGACATGCGCGGCCATGCGACTGAGCTGGTGGAGGGGATAGATCTTGCGACCTATATGGGCAAGTATAATGCAGATGGAAGCAGATGGGAGAAGTTACCCGCTCCATCATCCAGTGCGGTGATCCCGCAGGAGAAGAACCCTTCACCGGGTGTTTCCAGCTCTGCAGCCCCCAAGCCCACGACGGAAAAACCGTCCAGCGAGCCTGCGACTGCTCCTTCTGGCAAGCTTGGTAAGCCGCCTGTTCCTCCTTCCCACGGCCAAAAGCTGCGCACAAATGAAGAAGAGAAACAATGGTTTTATGATCTTGGCCCTTAGCGGCCTGTAATAATTGTTAGAATTTATGTGTCATAAGACAATGTTATGGTTTGCTTAAGTACTCTCAGCAGTACATGTTTCGACCAATAGGCTGGTCCTTATGATTTGTCTCGGTTTTTCCTCACTTAGGCCCTTGCGCGGCTCAGTATTTCCCAGGTAAAAAGTGCGTGTTCAGGGTCGAGAGCGGCCATGATAGGCAATCAAACTCGATTGACGCCGCACCCCCAGTACTTTGGCCGCATAGTGCAAGTCGCATCCAAGAGAGGTTGAGTATAATCACGATAAATGCCACTTGTTTGGCGATCCCAAGGAATAGGCCGCGCTAAAAAGCTGCCGCACCCCCAAGGGACCAATGATTAAAAAATAAAAGACTCACAACTCAATTGGTAGTTTGAGATGCTTTATTTCAGAATCATTATATGATACATAGGGTCGGTCGCGCCTAGGTGGCGACCAGAAGTGATGCTTGGGTCGGTTGCGCCTAGGTGGCAACCAGAGATGTTACATGGGTCGGTCGCGCCTGAGTGGCGACCAGAAATGGGTCGATCGCGCCTAGGTGGCGATCAGAAGTGTTACATTGGGTCGGTCGCGCCTGAGTGGCGACCAGAAATGGGTCGATCGCGCCTAGGTGGCGATCAGAAGTGTTACATTGGGTCGGTCGCGCCTGAGTGGCGACCAGAAATGGGTCGATCGCGCCTAGGTGGCGATCAGAAGTGAAGTTTTTAGCCCTGAGTGGCCAGCTTGATGATGTAAACTCTTAATGGTTTTGTTGCGGCTGCTGATGGCAACTCGCAATGCCTGGGATGTGTCCTTATTGGCAATGGCTTGTAGCCTTTGACTTCCTTGCCTCCCTTGCGGCCGTAATCTGAAGTCGCAAGTCAGGCAGGTGCCTCTTTGCCTTCACGATGTCATCAAAATTCTCCTGCACTCGCATGGGCGCGCTTCTGCGATGCAAGCTGCTCTGGCCATGGCCTTGTCGCCTTCTTCGCATTCTTGAGCTATTCTTTTGTCGCCATTGATGGTGATGACTCCCCTGGGGCCTGGTATTTTAAGCTTTAGGTACACATAGCACGGCCTAGCCATAAACTTTGCGAATGCTTCTCTGCCAAACAGCGCATGATATGGGCTCTGGAAATCTACAACCTCGAACCAAATGTACTCGCTCCTGAAGTTGCTTTGTGTCCCAAAGGCGACCTCCAAGTTGACTCGCCCCAATGGCTGAGCTGATATGCCTGGCACGACACCGTGAAACGTTGTTCTTGATGGGTGTAGCTGCTTTTCTTGAGGTTCATTCTTTTGAAGGTTTCATAGTATAATATATTGATGCTGCTGCCTCCATCCATCAGTACTTTGCTCAACTTGTACCCTGCGACTTGAGGGGCAACCACCAGCGCGAGTTTGCCCTCTTCATTTATTTCTCCTGGGTGATCCTCGCGGCTCCAAACTACTGGCTGCTCGGACCACTTTAGCCACTGTGGGACGGCTGGTACTATGGCGTTAACAGCCTGATTGCGTCGTCGCAGCTTTTGTTCCCTCCTTGAAGTATTCACCACAATGGTATGATACTGACCCAACTGTTTTGGGAACTGTGGCTGATCTGGCTGCGGATTTGGGACGGCGTTGTTGCTGTTGTTGCCTCCGCCGTGGTTACCTCCCTCATTGTTTTGATGATTGTTGTTTGTGTTGAGTGGTTGCCCATCCTTCCACTTTTTGTAATGATAACACTGTGCCTTTGTGTGGTTGGGTGGTTTCCCATCTTTTCCTATATGGATGTCGCAGGGGCGGTTGAAAACCTCTTCCAAATTAACTGGGTGAAAATTCCTTCCTCTGCCGCTGCTTTGTTTGTAACGAGTGTTCGTATTTGCGACTAATCCTGAGTTTCCTTCCTCGTTTTTGCGCTTGTTATAACTCGCATTGGCATTGCTAGCTTGCTGTTGTTGAGGCTTGCTACTGGCCTTCTTTCCCTTGCCAGTATTTTCCTCTTCCTCCCCATCAGATGCATCCCTGGTTTTATCCGAGCTAGCATACTTGTTGGCCGCCGCCATTACCTCGCTTAGGCTCTTGACTTTGTCCTTCATGCGACCTAGTTTGTGGACCAGCGGCTCAAATTTGCAATTTTTCTCCATGACAAGGACTGCTGAACTGGGTGGTATGTTATCTGAGGAATGTATGATTTCTGCGACCCTTCTCATCCAGTGGCGACTCGACTCGCCTTCCTTCTGTACACAACGCTCAAGGTCCTCTATGCTGCAGAGTCGCTTGCATGTTCCTTGGAAATTCTTGATAAAAGCTTCCTTCATCTCATCCCAAGAGTTTATTGAATTTGGCGGCAAATTTTGCAGCCATATGTGAGCTGCGCCTTCTAACATCATGTTTAGGTAACGTGCGCAGATCTCTTCGGATGCGTTTAGGATGCTCATGCCCATCTCGTAATTGTTGAGCCAAGTAACAGGGTCCATGCTTGCGTTGTAGTTGGCGACCTTGCGAGGCCCTTTGAAATCTGCAGGAAACGGTTCAGACCTGATTCTTTCGCTGAAACAGACTGGGCCTTTGAGTCGCGACGATAGATTGGACGAAGCTGGCCTTCCTATTGGATTAGCCGCCGCGCGCGGCTGCACAACTTCTATGGGTTGAACTTGCTGAGGTTGATTTTGAGCCGCAGGTTGATCTTCCCTTTGTCGCCTAGCCGAACTTGAAGTCGCAACGTGCGGCGATTCCGCGTGGATGCTTCTCTCCGCCGTTGCTCTGCTATTGTAGGGGTGGAGTGCAGCCGTCCCGCGTGTTCGGACATATTTGCCTGCTGTATTACTGCTGTGCTCAGCATCTCAATGGCACGCGTGCCTCTCTGTCCATTGGCGTGTTTCCTGCTGGCGCTAACCTGGCCAAGATGTTTGTAGCCGCAAAGAGATTCTCCACTGGGCTAACATAATGCCCTTGCGGCGTGTGGAACCTTTGAGGCTGCTGTGGCGACTGCTGAACAAAGGTTGGCTGCGGCAATGGCGGGGGCATCATGGCCCTGTTGTTAGCCTGTACTATGGCCCTTGATCCAGGTATCTCCGCTGCTCTTGGTGCTGCGAAAGATGGAACCGCTGGTACGATTGATGGTACAGCGATTGCTTGAACCGCGGGCGCAGCTAACGGGGCCACGGACCGCATAACCATGGCAGATGGTGCCATGTGTGTGGGTACCGCGACTGAAGGTTGTGCGACCCCTGACCATGCGACCGGGTGCGCTGTGTTGGTGGCGACTGATGGGATCGTGTTGGTGGCGACTGACGGAACCGCGATTGTTGGTTCAGCGGTAGGCGATTGGAACAGCTCCATAGGGTTTACTGTTCCTGGCTGCAGGCGACTCGCGTGGCGTCTGTGTGGCAAGGTGGCCTGTACTCCTTGCAGAGTATTGGTTTCCTCGATGAGTCGCAGTTGCTCCTGTTGGAGGCGCTGTTCCTCACGCGCCAACCTGGCTCTCTCATCCGCGATTCTCTGGACTTCATCATATAGCCCGATCCTGGTAGCCTCCAATTCTGTCACCCTAGCAGCCGCGTTAACCGCAGATATTGGCGTAAGCAACACGCTTCCCTGTGGCGGCGTGACCGCTGCGTTGGGGGCTACCCTTGACCCTGATTCCGCAGGCGCAACTCCAGGTGGAGTCTCTCTGTTTGCGACTCCTGAGGCCGCGACTCCTGGCGTCATCGCGGCGGATGCCGCGACTCCTGATGCGTCTAGCGCGGCTTGTTCTGCTGCTTCCGGCGGTGTGGGGGCTAAGCTGCCTGGTGGCATGCCCAGCCCTTCGTCCGCTTCTGTGGTCCTGTAGACCCCTTCAACGCCGATCTTCTACAGAGGGCGAGCCACCATCCACAGGGCCTCCGCATAGCCTTTCCTCAAGGACATACTCAATGGATTGGCCTTCTTCGTCTTCAAGAGGCAGCGACTCGTAGTTGATAGATTCTTCTTCTTGGTCCACTGTTACCGCGACTCCTTCTTCTGAGTCGCCATGTTGCGATGGATCCTCTGACTCGCCGCCAATGAAGCCGACGAAGACATGGACAGATCCAAACGGGATGATGTGGCCGGTTTCCAGTAGTCAGCTTCCGGCCCCCAGCTTGAATCGTCAATGAGGGGTGTGCCATTGACCGTGATGATACGGCCAACAACAAGATCTTCAGCTCCCTTCATGGATCCTGCGCGGAACGTGACGCTCTTGACCGCAGGCCCCACGGTGGGCGCCAACTGTCGTGGGTTTGTCACGTCAGGTGTCATGGATGACTTCGTAGGTGTGGGATTACGCGAGTCAAGCATCTCCGAGCTTGGGATCGCAGGAACAAAGATCAACACAGATTTACCCAGGTTCGGCCCCCTCAATGTGAGGTAAAAGACCTACTTCCTGCCTACCCTAGATTGGTATTGATATGATAATCGAGGTGTTACAATGGAGGCGATCCGATCTGGTACTCGCCGTATGAGCTAGGGTTTAGGGCTTGATAGCTTGACCCGCTCTAAGTCCTGCGAGTCCTCTTTATATACACAGAGGCTCGCTAGGTTACAAAGAAAACTTCCCCCTAAGGAATACGTCCACAGAGGCCTACTCGGAGACTACTTGGTCTTCACGTCCTCCGGGATATGTCTTCTAGATCTTTCCCCTTATGGCGGTTCAATATTGGGATTGCTCCCAAGTGGGCCTTTGTCCGTGCGAGTAAAGTAAGTAGCACTTGGGCCGCGGTCAATCCAGAAAGTATTCCCCCGACAGTGCTGACAAGATACTACGGAAGGATCGAGGAGATATGGGAGCTAAACAACTCTGGAGAGAAGGTGCCGATGTTTCGTGTCAGATGGGCTAAGAACGTCACTCCCGAAGACCGATATTTCATCACCATGTCCATACCCTCAGCCAAATCAAGCACCAACGTCACCGCACAAAATGAGCCATGGGTACTGGCTAAGCACTGCACAGACCCGTCCAGGCCTAGCCGTGTTGTTGTGAGGAGAGGCAAAAGGAACATCGCCGGAATGGATGGAGTCGCCAATGAGGACGACTTTGACAAGTACGGTGACCCAAATATTGAAGATGACGACAACAATCAGGAAATATACACCACAAGAAGAAGCAGGACCACGGTATCACCCAAGTCAGCAGGTCCTCCGTACACAAGAAAAAGTCACAATGTCGGGCTAAATTTTTCAACATCGACCAAAAAAGGAAAGAAGATTGCCAAACAATGATGATTGAAGCACTTATTATTTTGTATCCCTCATTTGTATAACTACGCACTTATATATCGCAATCAACTCATGAAGCACATTTATTGATATGAGAACAATATTGTATCCCTTATTTAATGTATACCTCTTATTGTATCTTGTGTGGACAAATTTTGACTTTTTTGAAAATAAAAAACTCTCAAAAAAATTGAAAATTTTCAAATATTTTTAAGTATGTGAACAATATTGTCGAATATATGTGAACAATTGTGCAATAAAATACTGTGTATGTTTGAGAAGTTTGAAAAACAAAAAAACTCCCAAGTTACCTGTGGCGCACGGGGAGCTTACCTGTGGCGCACCGCACCGTGCGCCACAGATAACATACCTGTGCGCACGCCCGGGCCCACATGTAAGTGGCACAAAACTTACCTGTGGCGCACGAGGCCGTGCGCCACAGCTAAGTTAAGCACACTTACATGTGGGCCCGGGCTTGCGCCTCTCTCTCTCTCCCAAATTTCTCTCCACCCGCGCGCGCAAGGACACCACGACGCTCCGGCCGTGCTGGACCTCACGCCCCGCCCCACCGCCGGCGACCTCCGGCCCGTCCCTCCTCACGCCCCGCCCCACCGTCGGCGACCTCCCCTCTCTCCTCACGCTCGACCTGCCCCGCCCACACGCTCGGCCATGTCGAGGAGAATGTCGACCCGCCGCTGCCGCCCTCGAATCCGGCCGTCCGCGCGCCGCGCCACCTCCTGGACAAGCTGCCAGCCCGAGCTAGCCGCCGTCGAAGACCTCCCCTGCCTCCCCTCCTCGAGGTGCTGCTCCTCTTCCATGCCCTCTCCCTCCCCTCCGCACCTGCACACAACGTGTTTGTGTAAATGTCGAACCTAAAAAATTGATGATTTTGGAGATGTTGTTGCTGCTTGTTTGCTGCTAGTTGCTGCTAGCTGCATATATTAGGAAAATTTGAGTATATGGAAAAAATTGGAGATGAAAATTTCAGAATTTTTTGCTAAGTTAAATATGGTCGCTGTTCTGAATTGCCTTAAAAAACAACTTGAATTAAGGTGCTAGAAGTATTCAAAAAATATTTATGTGGTTTATCATGAAGTACTATCTTAGTAGAAGAGATCCATGAAGATAAATTGCACATAGGATCAAGGTTTGATAATTTAAGACGCCTCCGAAGTTGGTACTTTTTAATAGATGTGAAGATGTGTTTCTATGTTCTAGTTGTTGGTTTAGCAATGTTTTGATGTATATGGATGTGGATGTATATGGAGTTGCTGAAATTTGCCGAAATGTTGATTCATTTCCATTTCGGCAAATTTATCGCACTCCATAGCTGGACTTTTTAGCAAAGGTCATGGCGAATGTTTTCGTTTTGTTTTGTTACTAATACCGTGCTATTTACTAATTTGTGCAGACATGGCGGACAACGTTGATGCCGGTGGTTCTAGGGCTCATGCCTGTTCCGACGAAGAAGACTTGGAGAACCACTACCTGCAATATTTCTCGCAAAATACCGTTGACACCGGCGAGAATGATGGATATGAGGGTACGGACAACACCACCACCGACACCAGCGGCGCCGACACAGATGGTACCTCAGGTAGCGTCGCCAAGCGTCAGCGGAAGGAAAGGCGCCCCAACGTGGTGGGCACCGGCCGACTAGTAATCACAGAGGTGGACTCCACCAGTGGTTTACCAGTGGCGCCTGACATACATGCAAGGGGCTTCGGCAACATCTGTGGCGCCCCGACCCGACTGCTATACAGTGATGCTGAGTGTCACGGTTAAGCGATACAACCGGAGGTTACAGGTTTACCAATCCCTGGCCAAAACCTTTGGCAGGCGTTGCTCGGAATTGATCACCGGCAACGCAACACCCGGATTGATGCCTTAACCCAGGCTCAACTATCAAAGCATAATAGCGAGATCAAGACTTGTGGAACAACTGGCACATCACAGACTCTACGACACAAATCATTATAGTTCAACTCTTATAATAGAGAAAGATAGCAAACTACAACCAGAGGTCACAGACCCAACATTACAACAAGCGGAAGCAATTTAGGTTGTTCTAAACAACAAGAACCAAATTATGGCCTAAGAGGCCTGCAGATAAACATTCAAGCGCCAGCTATCCCGGGATGTCCCAAGCTGCCACCTGGGAACCCCAGACTACTCGTCGACGTCCACAAAGAACCCACCTTCGAGGTCGGTGAAGTCCTCCTCTGAAACAAAACAAACGACGTTGAGTTCGACGAACTCGCAAGATTAAATATAGAGCTTTAGCTCGATGAGGCTTTCAAGGTTTTATGGCTGTTTTGCATAAAGCTGATTTTATTTATGAAAAACATAACTCCATGGCATCGACTAATCAGAGTATTTTTAAAAGAGGTAAGGAGTAACTCTTTTCTTTCGATCACTTTTCTCAACATCAACCATCATCAACCACTGTGCCTGTTCATCAAAGGCACCTCCCCGAATCACCCTCGAGGAAGTCAACCTTGCATTCTTGAGTGGTACCTTTAGTGCCCAGTTTTTAATCATTCCGTTCAAGTTATTCTATGGTCTTATCGTCCTTTCCCAAGTCGTCCATAACCGCGGACACGGCTTTTCGAAAAGATGTACCCTGCAGGGGTGTACAATGTTTGCCACGCGTACCGTCCGGCCCATTACCTGCGCATTAGCTCTCTTCCTTGGAAAGCCGGCTGGGTGGGAGCGGTGTCGACTTCTCCCTCGTTAAGGACTCTCCAGGATCATCAGTGGCGGTAGGGCAACCATGCCTTCAACACCCTGCCCCACGGCCACTTATTTTCCTAACACCACAATCCTCATCCCAGTTCATACCACCATCATCACGCACGCGCAAATGGAAGCCCGAACTAGAGGACCCTGGCTAGCCCCGCCCGAGTTATTTAGTCTATGAGGGTTCCTACAATTGCATAGGCCTCACGCATGGTTGCACGCTCAGTCTTGGTTCGGGAGGTAAAGAACTCGCACCTAGGCGGCGAGAGTGAGACAAAACACCACAACCACAGTGGCCTCTCATCCCCACCTTTAGCATCTTATTACCTGTCACCACAATTTTCCACCATCATCTGCACAAATCAACACCTGCTTCCAACATGTAATATCCATCGAACGGCGGAACATTTAACTAAGCATGGCTAAGCATCAACATTGCATAGTTAAGTATCTCAGGCCAACAATACAAACCTATGGATAATAGGAGGGAAACAGGTATTGGCATCGGAAACTTAATGCAACTATGGGATACTCTAATCCAATAAATTGACATTTGGAACCGCATGCAATATTATAGTGGAGAAAATATTTGCGGAAAATAGGATAAGACATGCTCAGAGGGGGGATTACGCTTGCCTTGTTGATACGGCTGGTAGTAGGGATCGTCACGATACGGGGTGGCACTTCAGCTCCTTGATCTACCGATGCACAAACAACACCGGAAGGGAACAATCAATCACCACACATGCTCAACATATGCAATGCGCAAACACATGATGGCATGACATTTTAAATGCACCCTAAAAGCATTGATCAAGACCCACAAGTTAAATGGGGTCCCGTTATATTTAGTGCATCATTTGGAATAAACCCCATATTAAAACTTAATGATTCTACTACTACTAAAAGTACATTATTGTAATTGTGAACAATTATGCATGATGATGATGATTCTGGATAAATCACGGTTTTCTGAACATTCTGGTATATCGAACACATTTTTCTGAGGTCCAGATAAAACGTTATTACTTTTATAATTTCCTCTTTTAAATTTATAATTTTAATTAATTTATTTTCAACAACTATCAAAAAATAATTACTCGGATTCGAGAGAGAGGGATGGAGTAATCGAATCATCAGAGTCGATGTCCCTAATGTCGCGAGGGAGTAGCAGGATATATGCGCGAGAGGGAAAAAGAAAAGAATCGCGAGGAAAAAGAAAAACTGTTTAACCGGCCTCCAGCCCGGTTGGGCCGGCTTGCAGGCCGGCCTGCTAACAGAGGCATCCGGCACACAGCCCGGTCTGGGCCGGCTCTGGGGCCGGCTATGGGCCAGAGACGCCCGGTTTGCAGCCCGGCTAGGCCGGTTCCACGACCGGTCACGCGTGCGAGGCGAGCTACGGCGATCTTCAGCGCGACGGCGACAGTGGCTACGGGAGCAGTGCGAACCAGCGCGGGAGGGGAGAGGGGAAGGGGTGCCACGGCACGGAAGCTCACCACGAGCAAGTGGAGAGGTCGGGGACGGCGGAGGTGGACCGCAGCGGCGGCACGAAGCTTGGCGGAGCGGCGTCGGGGACGGAGACGAATTTGGACGACGCGGTCGATGTACAGCTTCCCAGCTCGATTCCTCGGGAGGAGGAGGAGAGGTAGACGCGGCGGAGGCGCGGGTGCTCATCGATTTGCGCGGGGGCTCCTCAAACGGCGGCGGTGAGCTCGGATGGCCGCGCGGCTATGGCGCGCTCGTGAGGAGGAGAGGAAAGGGAGAGGGAACAGGGAGCAGGCGAGGAGGGATGGGGAGCAGCGGGGCCTCGAGGGGCTTGTCTCCTTGCAGGGAAGGGCTGAGGAGGAGGGGGACCGGCGCGGCGCGAGCGGCAGTGCTCGGTCGCTACAGAGGAAGGGGATGACCTTTTTGCAAAGAAGCCCCTGGCAGAATTCTTCCATCACAACCAAGCCCTTTCCATTTACTTCTTAAATCCAGCAGCTTTACAGGAATTTTATTAGGGCACTTAAACACTTCCAGAAATTATGAAATAATTTGGGGAGGCTCCCCTTGTCAATTAGTTGCTCCACAAAAATTGGCGATTTAAAATAAAATAGTTTGGACCACATTTGTTCGTAGTGTTTCATTGTGGCAAATTTGCTAATTTCCAAAATGATATTCCTTTAGGAATTTAGAGCAAGTTCCAAATATTAAGTTTGAACTCTTGGAACTTCCTTGACAAATATAACATGTCAAGTAATTTTGTTTTACAAGTTGAGTGCCTTCCTTGTTTTGAGATTTTGTTTAAACAAGTTTAGCATTTTGTTTTCCAATGTTGTCAAACCCATTTTGTGTGTTATTTAGCAACTTAATATAGATGCCATGATGCAATGCAACACAAAAGCGAAAATTTTACTCGGGTTTTTAGGTTCTCAAATTTGGGGCTGTTACAACATCTGTGCCACCATTGCTCGAGAACTGTGCTCGATCAATGACGGGCATCTAAGGTACAAAGCCAAACAGCCTCTGGAAAGGCTCCTCGTTCAGAGGGTCCACCAGCGGTACAAGTTCTCGGATCCGTACAATAACCTAGATATCAAGAACAACATAGTTAACACAGCTGCCCTCGACAAGATCAGCAAAGGCTTAGGCTCTTGGAAATATAGGCTGAGGAAGATGCTTGATGAAGATTGCAGTTTCGAGCAGGTTCACCGCCTCTATCCCCAAATTTCGGCGGACGAATGGACTACTTTCAAGGACGCCGAGAACACCCCAGAAGGGATTGCCAAACGGGGGTGGGGGAAGACAATGAGGGAAAAGAACGTAGGTGACCACACTCTTGGAACCCGTGGTTATGCCGGAAAGCAGCCCAAATGGGACGAAGAGGACTCCAAGCGTAATCCTGATGAGGAGAACCCCTGTGATAAGTTCACGGACCCGTTGGCACGCAGAGCGATCAGGGCCCGATACAAGCATGATAAGGAAACCGGGGAGCTCAAGACGGGAAAGAAGGTCTTGGACCTTGAGAAGAAGATTCTGGTAAGGAATTTACCAGTTTAAAATACTTCTAATCAAGTCCATTAAATTATATAGCACTCACGTCGTTTCTAAACAGCTCACATTACTTCTCCAGGAGGAAGAAAATGTGCAATCTACTCAAACCTCGTCCGAGGGTTCGTCGAAGGCCCCGTATTGGGACACTCCTTTTGTCAGTGCGTACAACCAGGTGAAGGACATGCCGGCGACAGAACAACCGCACAAGGGCCGTGTGGTAGGCGCCGGTAAGCATCACAAACACCCTTTCTATTATCCTGTTGAGGACAAGGAGCTGCGAAAGGAGAGGAAGAGGTTCGAGCAGATGGATATAAAGGCGGCTGTAGATAAGGAGGTGCAAGCAACCGTGCCTGGGTTAGTCCAAGAACAAGTGGCGCAGTCGCTCAGTGCCATCATGCCTAGCCTGGTGCAGTCGGTCAAGATTTGGATGCAAGAAGGGCAACAAGGGCCGTTTAACATGCCCAGCTTTGTCGCAAGCAACTCCAACAATCAGGCGCCTACGATGGATGTTCCAGCCGCCAACCCTACTTGTGGTAGGGAGGATGCGATGCCGGCCGCCATCAATGAAGTTGCTAAAGGGGTTTCGCCAGCCAGCGTGCATCTTAGCAGCCCCTCCATCATCTCTTCCACGCCCGCCTGCGGTCCAACGCCATTAGCCGAGCTCGAAGCTCTCACAGTAATTAAGCATCACAAGTCTCAACAAATTATGTATATACCTCATCCTGTTGGCGCCCTCTCTTACGCCTTAACATGCATGTTTTCGCAGGCCGACGAGGTGGGATGCACGTTGCTATTGCGTGTGGAGAATGAGCTTCGGGATGTGGCAACAGTAAGCATCATGGCACCACTTCAACGCGTGATGCACAACCTGCCTATGGCCCTTGACGTGTTTCGGGTACATATTCATCGGGTGCTCTCGGGTTATGATGACCTTTATCCTCCGAGTCAACCCGTAGGTGCCGATTCTGACTTAACCCTCCATGGATGCTTGGGTTATCCCATGACATGGCCAAAGGCACTAATCCGTTTGGACCCTCCTATCACCTGCACCCCACCACAGCCAACACTGGTAGGGTCGACGAATCAAGAACAGTCGGCGCCAGACATCTGGCAGATCCTATCACCAGCCAACAAGACTCCATTACCAGGGCTAGTCATTCCATCCCTCCCGGTGGTTGATCCTGTCGAGCCAAGGCAAAGCGAGGATGATGACCACAATGACTTGATGGATCATGATTATGATGACGGAGGACTACACCACGATCACGATCTTCAGGCTCCTCCTCAATGCTCTAAGTGTCTGTTCCATTCTCAAGGAACGCCTGAAGCTGCCCCCTTCACCGAGGATCAACAAGGCAACAAGCCTTTCAGCCAGGAGACACTCCTCAAGGCGGTCATGCCGGAGATTGAGAAAGGGACCATCCCTCCCACAGCGGCAGAGAAGAGGCGTAATAAAGGACGGAAAAGAAAAGTGAAGAGTGACTTTACCTCCAGCAGCCAACCAGCGCCGAATACCAAGGAGCCGTTACGGGCTAAGGACAACGTAGGCGTCTCCGAATGGCATTCGGTTCATGAGTTGGCTAAACCGATCCTGCCGCCGAGACTATCCAAACTCCTAAGGGGAGATATGAGGAGTCTCCATGAAGGTATTCATCGTGTGAAGTAACTTCTTCTCAACTCCTCAAATCCATTGTACCCGCTTTACCCGGTAAAGGTACCAAAGGACCTTGGCTATGCCGATGAATACCCCGCGGATGTGTTCTTCGTTAGATTTGAAGAGATCTTCGACATGTACCATATGAAACGACTCCCCATATGCTTCGTCCGCCTGCTTGCTCTCAATATGCAGTACCAGCTTATTAAAGAGGAAACCAAGCTCATAGCGATAATGGACCCCTACCACCTGCAAGAGGGCTGCCTGAACCACAGTGATGGTGCGCGAGAAGCGGCGCTCTACGTACAGAAATTCTTCATAGAGCATCAGGACAAGAAAGTCATTCTAATGCCATACTTTCCCGAGTAAGTCATTCGCTAGCCGCCATTACATGCTTTTCGTCGAGTTTTGTCCATACAATGGTTAATTTGAGTATGATGGTCTATTTTTGTGCAGGAACAAATACTGTGTCCTCATTGTTGCATTTCCAAAAAGGTCGGAGGCCATTTATTTTGGACTCAGGGAGGCATCATAAGAAGAAAGACTATGGACCCATCAAGAGTGTTATGAATGAGGCTCTCACCGGCTACGCCTTCCATGGGTGCCCGATGGAGAACCAATATCCGAGAGAAGGAAAGCTGGTATTCGGCCACAAAATGGATTTCAAATCCGTCACGCAGGCGGAAAGCAGTAAGCCGGACGCCTTCTACGTCTTAATGCTCATCCGGGAGTATGTACGGGATATGCAGCAACTACAGTTGCCAGGGCAACTCTACACATGGTGCCTGAAGAACATGATGGAAGCCACTGATTCTGAACACAGACTAGAATTCGTTCGCATCCAGCATTCGATTGCGATAACAATCAACAAGGATTTCCTCCGTAAGGAGGGGCTGTTCTACTACGGTTCACCGCCACTTAACGCCGACGTTGAAAAACGCTCAGAAGATCAAGGTGACTACATGCCATTCAACACTCTAAATGGCATGGAGCCTTTCCCACCGAAGCCGAAAAAGAAAGCGAGCAAGAAGAAGCAGTGATGGTCTCAACATGTGTTCTTCTTCCCAGTGATGGCCTCCGAGTGCAATATATCGTTGAACTTTTATTTGTGTCTTGTAAACGTTATTCAGAAACTTGTTGTTGTTGTTTTTAGTTTCTTCGAATTTGCTAATTATGTTATCTAGTATCAAATGTGATGAACTTGTGAGGAACACTTTGTGTTATTCATATGTGATGTATGTATTCTAATATCATATGTGATGAACTTGTGTTATTCAAAAACTGTTTACTGCATGTGTACTGTATACATGTACAACATAGCTGTGCAAATACGAAATATGGTGCATTTTTTTAAAAAAATTGCAAATTATACCAGTGGCACACCAAAAACTTACCTGTGGCGCACGGCAAAAAATACCTGTGGCGCACTGGAAACATTACCTGTGGCGCACGGTGCAAATTACCTGTGGCGTACCAAATGTCTTACCTGTGGCGCACGGTGCGGGCACGACGCGGAAATGGGGGTGCCCCCTAAGGTTACCTGTGTCGCACTAAAATCAATTATCAGTGGCGCACTGGCTGGTGCGCCACAGGTAACACTTATCAGTGGCGCAGATTTAGTGGCGGACCGCCGTGCGCCACTGATAGGCCATTTTGGTGCGCCACTAGTAGCCTTTTTTCTACTAGTGGAGGAAGGTCGCCGCGCGGTCGTCGTGCGGCTGCAGGGGGCGGCGGGCTGCGGCCGTTGCACTGCGGGGAAGCTGGGGTGGCGGCCCCAGGTCTTGGAAGATGGTGCGGCGGCCGCCGCCATGGCAGGAGGCGCCATGGTTTGGCTCCGGCGCGCAACGGCAGGAACCACAGCGTAACTCTACTCGTCTCGCTGCTCCCGGCGCTTTGCGGGCAAATCAACCTCCGAGCGAAAGCCTTGCATCGACTCCGGTCGGTGTCGATGACGGCGGCGCCTCTGGGCGTCGTTCCCCTTCTTGTTTGCGTCATCGTGGAGGTCTGATCCTGATCGACGCGAGTGGTTTCAAGATCTCCGGGGGAAAACCTAAGCTCTCACGGAGCGGGCGACGGTGACGGACACGTCACTTCCTTGTTGGAGGCGTCGCTTTGGAGCTCTTGGCCCTCGCGGTGCGTTGGTTTCGCAGCGGTTGGGCGGGATGGCTATGTGGTAGGGGGAGGCGGATGCCGGGGTGGCGACCCCGGACGGTGGTGGTACGTCGAGGCGGCGGCCTCGGTTGTCTCTACGGCGACGGTCCTATGGTGCAGGGCCTTCGCCTAGCGAGGCTTTGGGTGACGACTTGGTGCTGCGAGGGCAGCAGGTGTGTCGACCCGGCTGGTTCGGCTCCGGGCAACGCGGAGTTTGATCTGGTTGTTACGCCGGGGCGGCGGCCCCGATTTTGGCGCGACGTTGAGGTCTGCGGGCGGTCGTCTTCAGCGAGGGTAGCAAGGGCTACGAGACGACTGGATCGTGCGGCATTGCGGCTCGTGTGCGGCTTTGGTGCCGAGTGGTGTAAGTCAGGGCGGCGGCCCCGGGGTTGGAGGTGTGTTTTGTGGCGTTCGGGGGCTAGCGTCGTGTGGGCGACGGTCCCCTCGTTTGTGCGGTTTTTTGGCCATGTTTTCCTTATAAACAGGGTATTTGTATGGTTTTTTGGCCCGGTTTTTCTTATAAACTGGGTCAATTCTTTCTTCTATACGAATTGCAGGAACGCCCTGTCCTCCTTCGAGAGGTTACTCGAAAAAAAAAAGGGCACATGGTTCTGCACTTCAGGGCTCTGAGCAGCTTCTGACGCTTGCCATGCAACAGAATAGTTCTTCTTGCAGGACAGTCGGCAGAAAGCCAGAAACGAAGGTAGCGCTGTCTGAAGCATGAGATGATATTTTGATATATGTAGAGTGTCAGGTCCGTTGTCACAATGTGTGCATTTTGTTTGTAGCATGATGCTGTCTGTCGTGGGCTGAGCCAGGATTTCTACTATGTATAGTCAATCCGAATTTGTGTAGTCCAATACATGTATTTGTATTATTTTTCCATGATTTATGCTTGTATTGTAAAAAAATGTGTACTCAGTTGACTACACATATTGTACAGTTGTAAGTGGCCCCGCCACTGATTGTTTAGACACAGTAACATTGCAAATATATGGCATAATACGAACAGACACTAAGAACCCTGAGAAATAAAAATAAGTGAGTTGATTATTTTTTTGATGGTCGTAACAGTTGATTATAATAAAACACACAGTCTTAGTAACTTAAATTTGAAGTAACTTAAGACAGAAATGGAGGTTTCATTTTATCTTCTCGTCATCAGTGGAGATATGTATGCACTCGGTTTGCTATCTTTCCACCAGTGAATATATTCAGCAAGGAGTTATACACGACAAGTAATAAACAATGTAGAAAGTAATAAAACACACTATTTCGGTAGAGGTTAAAACATCGGGGATTTATAACTTGCTACTTATCCCATGCGGTAGCTTACAAGCGGTCTATATACACCTCCATTCTGAATTATAAGGTATTTTAGTTTTTTTACTGAATCACATATATCTAGACACGTTTTAATGTGTATGCTCACTCATTTTACTCTCTATTTAGTTCACATCAAAAAATTCAATACATCTTACAATTCGGAATTGAGGGAGTAATTTTTATAGAGGTGTTAAATACAATGATGTAAATATGATACTCTTAAGTAGTTAAATTTATACTATGAAACGCCAATCTATTCCATTGTTGGGGTTCTGAAAGACTGAAACTGACCACTATATGCACATATAATTACATAAACTGTGACAGAGGACATATCCAGCGCTACCACCCCATACGGAGCTATCGTGCTCCTTCCATTTCGATTTTTTTTTTTTTTGGAAATCCGTTGCACTGGTCACGGAAATTATGATGCCACAAAATTTAGAATCAAATCGTTCCAAATAAAAGGATGTGTGTGTGGGTGGGTGGGTGGGAAAATATCAGATCAAATATGCCTCTCTGTTTTCTCAGATGATTTATTTTCTTGCAGCTGCTAATAATTGTATCATGGTTTATCAATCCATATTTTCCCAGGATTTGTATAACCATGTTCCTATAGGTGTGAGGACAGTATAAGCGCAGATGGGTGGGAGCACCATATATGTTCTCTGACACACATGAAAAATGGCTACGAGATCACCTTGGCCCTGAGAGCTCAATCGCTTCCAACTCCACTGAATTACGCTCATCTTCTCCACTATAATCCGCAGGAGACGGCGCAAAGTTGGAGGTTCCAGGCATCGGTTTCGGTGGTATCGGGACATTCTTCAAGCCTTCCCATCTCTCTGCGACCGATCCATCTCCTTCCAGCATCCTGATGATTTCAGACATCCTTGGGCGATGAGTGGGGCTGTACATTGTGCAGAGCAGGGCTATCTGAACCATCTCCTTCAGCTCAGCATCGTTGTAGTTGTTCCGCAGCCTCTTGTCCACGAACGAGCTTAGCTGATCCTCTTCAAGGAGCTCCCTTGCCTGCGACGAGAGGATCACACATTCGCACGCATTAAAATGAGAGTCGACAGGTGGTACTGGAGAATATTACTGAACCTGAACATTTTGCGCAACAAGCACTGGAACTCTTGAATAGTGTGTGAAGGTGTATGTGGTTCTATAAAACTACTGTCATGTACATGAGTTGCTTGATATCTTAATATAAGCCAAATATTTCCATTAATATTCATAAGTGTTGAGATGTAATTATTTATGCCGTACACATTCAATTACATTGTTGAAAGTAAAAGAATATTGAGATATGCATATTATAAGCCAATTTTTTTCTTATCACAAAACTCCTTACAATGCCTAGGCACAAAAATGCATATATATTCTTCTATGTATCATTTTTTTCCTCACAGGACTGAAGATTATATGTCCAATTCTATTTTATTCAGATTTCAATAAGCTGAGATGGTATATATAACCACGAGGCTTAAACACAAGGTGCAGGTACATCTCACTAACTACATTATGCAGTTAAATAGTAATTTAAAACATTCCTTTTTATTTTCCTAAGGATATTTTCAACTGGTTTTCCTCGATGGAAGGGAAAAAGAAAGCCATCTTGTGCGTGCACCTTTTTCTTCTTCTTATGCATGAGCAGCAGTAACTGGTTGGTTCAATGTGTTCTTATGCCTATATGTTAAAGATTACCCTAAGAATGACATAATGAGACATCATGTTTCCATGGCAGAAGTAAAATGCATTTGACACAAAAGGACGGATTACCCAATCAATCACTCCTCCATTCTCATACTCGTTGTCGTGGACGTCCAACGTTTTTCGACCAGTGATTAGCTCGACCAATAGGAGTCCATATGCGAAAACATCAGTCTTCTCTGATGATTCACCTTTCATCAGATACTCCGGAGCTATACGCCCAAATGTCCCGCGGATCAAGCTGAAAACATGGGTCTCCCCTTGACCCAAGAGCTTTGCCAACCCAAAATCAGCGACTATGGCTTCAAAGAAGTCATCAAGAAGAATATTGGAGGCTTTTATGTCGCGATGGAGTATTTTTGGATCACATTGCTCATGCAAATAGGAGAGACCTCGTGCAGTGCCTAGCGCGATCTTCTTTCTCCTTGACCAGTTTAAGGCAGGTCTTCCACTAACATATGCTGACAAAACCGACGGAAAACACTTAGCTGAATTTGCTAGTAAAAAAAGCAAAAGTTTCATTCTGAAAATAAATATGAACAGAGTCTGCAGATACAGGGTAAGTGAAAGTAATATTTCATTAGCAACACAACATAGTTAACTAATTAGTTATGCATTATCACGTGGTCACAGAATAAGCAAATCATATTAGCAGAGGACTATTTAGCAAAACACCCAATTAAACGCTATTCCAGTAAATATGTTCTTGCTTGTGTTTCACAAGTTCGGTTGCGTAGCTAGACACTGAAAGTTTTTGTGGAGGCGTAGAGCATATCCTACACTAGCTATGTCTCATTACTGTACAAGATTTTGCGGAGACCTGTGCATGTGTTTCTCACAAAAATTTCATACAGTTGCATTTTCAATGGGAACTCCGACTCACCCCCAGGTATAAACTTAGACCAAGCTACATAACTCTAGGTAATTTTATCAACGAATATGCCACTAAGTACTTGTTAGAACCGGAAATAATTCCTCAGCTTCTTCCTGGATGAAACCGACAGAGTGTTGCCTGAGATTAGATTGCATTTACAATATACTCGGGTACTTCCACTCTTTCTACGTATTGTTATGAAACAAAGGCAGTGGACCTTTCCAAAAATTGTTTATACATATTTAGATAGGTGATATTTCAAAATAAGTGCAATGCTAATGTTGACCATCAAAAGTTCCGCGCTTTATGAAGAATGTTTTTCCTAATATATAAGAGTGAAAATAATGGTCAAATATTTTCTCTGAGATTGTGCTGGTCTCCAAAACGGCAAGAGAAAAAGAACGAAGGTGTATTTACCTTTCTTGTCACACTGTAAGAAGAAAATAGCGATGGAAACATAAGCTAGGCAAACAATTAGATCAACCAGGCATTTCCATTACTTTGTCATATGAATAAAGTACAGTATAGTTTTCGATGAAAAATAGGACCTACTACATAATCTACAGCTGTGTGTGTATGAACATAAATCATGATAAACTAACCTTGTAATTTAGAAGAAACAGTTCCATTTAGCATGTAAGGGTACACAAGGAGCCTCTCATTATCTTCAGAACAGAACCCAATTAGACCAAGGAGGTTGCGGTGAACAACCAAGCTTAAGACTTCAACTTCTGTGTGGAATTGATCTTCACCAGCAGAAACAAAATCCTTCAATCTTTTCACAGCAGCGATGGTGCCATCATGCAAAATACCCTTGTACACTATCCCAAATCCTCCCTGCCCTAAGATGTTATTTGGGTTGAAATTGTTGGTAGCTTCTTTAATATCTTTGAGCTTGTACCTCTTCAGATGACCAAGGCATACTTCTGAGTCATTTTTATCTGAAAAAAAGATTACCCCTTACCATAAGCAGAGCGCTGCAAAGTAAAATAATGTCCATTGTAGCTGAAGCAAACTGAGTAAACTATCTAGGCGGTAATGACCATTAACCACATCAAAATTTGGTATTTTCCAACTGAAAATGATCTTATTCTAGCAAATAATTGAAATTATGAAATGCATTGAGGGCAAAGAATGTAAGGTAATCCTCAAGAAAAATAAAAAGGCAACAATAAAATAAAATAGCATATACATATATCAAACTCATCATCTAACCAATGTGTCATTTAGTCGTAAAGCCAAACAAATGGATGGAGAGCAAGCGAGGATTGTGTGATAAAATTCTTCCAATAAAAAAGATTGAGAAAGACTAGCTAGAACTTTGTCCGAGCAATCTTCAACCGTGGGGGGTGGCAGCATTCTAGAAGACTCCAATATGTGTAGTCTATCTTGTTTGGCTGTTTTTCGTTGGTTGATATTTGAGGCTACTATGGCCGACCCTTGAGATGTAATATTTGAATGATACTACTTTGCTACTTGTTATTTAATATAAAAGCCATGTGCATCATGAAGAAACGAGAGTCATATACTAGGCACTTCTATCTTTTCCCAATATGTTAGGAGTGATCATGGCGATCAACATGGGCAAAATGCATTATTGAAGGAAGAAGGGTCTTGTTTTGAGTAACTAGACATGTATTACAATGGTTATTTAGTAAAATCAAATCGGATTCCTAAACGGTTGAATTGAGTTATCATAGTCATGATTGTGAGATATTGTGAGTCAGAAACAGCTGAAGCCCAATGAGATTCCGAAGCGAGTGTGATAATTCAGAAGCAGATGAAGCCCATTTTAGAAATAGGTGAAACCCAACGGGCTTCCTAAGCAAGGTAATAACTGATGTGGTCCTCGGCACACATGATTGGGGCCCATACCATGCATATTATATAAAAGTAGTCACGTCTAATATTCCTTGGGCCCTTTTTATTGTTCCCTCGAGCGGCCGAAACAATGGGCCGACCATAAATAAGGTTAATTAGCTACTATGAATGGGATTGCACTTCTCTAATAGGCTAGCAATGATGTGGGTTGTTGTTTTTTCAATCACTGGACTCCTAGCACGGTTCCACTATTGTGCTACGAGTGAATGGCAAAGGTTCTCGGGCATGTAGACTCTAGATAATGATGTTTCATTTCTTAGAGTGAGTACATGGAGAAGATCAAGGTGATAAAGAATGTTATAAATGTTCCCTAAACATAAAACTCATGATATGTTAGGAGAAATCAAAGTTAACCTCCCAAATATGGCGATAATATAGATAGACAGGTTAATGGAGGATTCTTGTGGGAGCGAGATCGGGATATCAAACAATGAAGTGGATGAGCACAGGGCCATCGATAGGGGAACCACGAGTTTCAATTTGGGTGTGGAAGGGGCAGCCTGGGTCCATTGTCGTAATTCCAGCGCCCATGCATGCATCTCCCAACCAAATTCTCTCCTGGGCCTAGATCCCAAATTCTCCCGATGGGCTGATAGCCCCAAACCTAGGCCGAGGCTTCGATTTCGCTCCTCTGTTATATTGTCCAGTGAGCCTGATAGGGGACCACAGAAGGCCCAAGTGGATGGCCGTAGGCCCGTCGATAGGTATGCGACCAGGGAGACCACACAAGGCCCCCAAATTCCAGTGTCGAGGCATGCATCTCCCCACAAAACTCTCCCTTGGGCTTAAATCCCATACCTAGGCCGAGGCATCCAATTCAGCCGTATTTTACAGAGTCCAACGCAGTCTGATCAGGTCTTCTGATCTACATAATTAAATGATCTTCGCTGAAAAAGGGGGGAATGGATCGATCGAGAGTTTCCAACTTCCATGTTGCCATCGTCGTTTTCCCTGTTTTGCCCAATCATTGATCGACAATGGACCCAGGCTTCCCCTTCCAAACCCAAATTGAAACTCGTGGTTCCCGCCTACCATATTTCACCCGATTCCCCTACTCCCAAACCCAAAGGCCGAAGCGATCTCGACATTTGCTAATTCCACAATACGTCGTCAGGGACAGTAATCACACCATGGTAAGTGATTACTTCATCAACTGATACTTGATCGATCAAGCTTGGTAAGTCGATATTCGATTGATCAACTCATGAATCTATCAATTATGTAATAGATTATTTCCATTCTATGATTGCCACTTTACCGTGTATAGGTTTTGTCGGCATTGTGCGGACATTTTTAGTTATCCCTTTGGGATATCATTTTGTTTCATCCGATCTTGGTACTGGTGTTTTTTATGGATTGCCATTTCAAGTATTGCTCCTATTGGTCTTCTTAATTATGGCATGATATAGCTCAAATAATAAAATTCTTTTTCATGCGGTCTACGAGCTGCTAGTCAATCCATTAGTTATGAAATTAGTTACAAAATATCATTAACTTTCTGTGTCCTACCAATACCTCTATGTGGGATTTGCAATAGCAGATAATTAGTAAAACTGTATGTACTTAATTGATATATAGTCAATTTACTTGCGGAAGATAGTTGGCTAGTCGCTCAAACTGTTAAGCATCCAAGGTTTCCAAAATATTTGCTCATTAATATTGGATTGTAGTATGGGCTTATCTCCTCCCTTAGGATCACCAGGAGCTTAATGATTTCGGCTGCAACCATCTGGTGTCAGTAGCACATGATATCCTCAACCAGGGTGGATGGTGATCCACTATTAGACTGCATAATGCTTGTGCTATATGTTGGATCTATTCTGATGGTTGATTTTTATCGACACTTTTTGCTCCATGTGTAATAACTTTGGATGATAAACCTACAAGAAATATGGTTGTGCACATCGATGTAGAGGCTAGGGTATACCCCTTTTCGAAAGAATAAACCCCACTCGAGATCATTGGCGAGAATCCCTTGGAATATTATGTTCCTCCACTGATGCTAGGTTCGAAGACAAAGGTTTACATAACTAATAGTACCGTCCATCAAGATTTCTAGAATCGCAGTTGAATCAGATCGGACTCACATGGTAAGATCTCAGATTGAGATCATAACTACAAGCCTTAAAATAGTAGATACTAGCAACTAGAACCGTAGAGTAAGCCCAATCAATTTGCATCGTAAAGTCGTCGGATCATCCCCATTCCTTACAACCTTGCTCGCCAAGCACCATTTTTTTCGGATCCAGCACATTGGTTCCAACATTGCATTTAATAGTTTTCTTTTGCAAAGATTGTGCCTTGACCAAGCACAGTGGACCTAGTGGCATGCATTCTTCCAAGAAAGGGTGAGATGAATATCTAGAAACATGTATGAGCCTTTAGCGGCATGAGCATCTATGTACGCTGGAACAAGTGAAAAGAGAAGGGTTGCTTCTTCCGAAAGCAATATTTCGACACCAAGGAGCCAGGAGATGATCAACAAAACCTGGGAGAAGTCAGTCATACAGAGCTCACACATCATATTAATAAATTCATATTTGGTTGTGCATCTTAGATGCAGAGGCTGGAATTTGAATTATTTTGGAGTTGTATCACCTCACTATGGTCCAAAAAATTTACAAGAAGTTTTTTTCCAAAAGAAGAATCCTTGCAAAAGTGAGTTTCTTAGCCATGAGAAAGGTCCCAAAGAAGTAAAGTGGATAAATGATTCTTTTATGTTTTGGTTTTAATAGAGCTTAATAGAACTAAGAACTTTGTCAGGAATCCTGCAATATTTCCTAAAATGGTATTCATGCCTTGTTCTGCTAGCTGAAATCCATCTGGCAAACATGAACTAAAACTACCAATTAATGTCTAAGATATATATGGTTTCATGGGAAAATTGGCCCATTCTCTTTAGTGAGCTTAATGCTCGCTTTCATGTGGTATCATAGTCCAAAGCCATTCATGATATAACTCTATGTTGACTGAAATTGCCTAGGAATATAAGCATGGCATGAAGAAAAATAGAGCTAGGAAACCCAAAATCACAAGCTATTATTATGATCCTCGTCTGCAATCCAAGACATGAGCATGTCACTGCTTCTCCAGATGTAAGACATAAAGAACAAGCAACGCACACGCGTACACAGCATTAGATACCATATGATTACCATCTATATCATCAAAGATCTGGTGCCGCCTACGCCACTGCCGAGTAGCTGCGGCGACTCCAGCCAAGAAGACAACTACCACCAAAGCGGTTGACATGCACAATAGCACCGTCTTGGTGCGTGTTGCGAAGCTTTGTGAGTGAGCTGAAGCAAATTACAATTGACTGTAAGTAGAAAATTTGGGCAAAGAATCTTACTGAAATAATGCCTGCCAATATATGAGACAAAATTCTCCCAAATTGGGGAATAACAATATGTCTTACTCCGCGGGTCTTGTACGGGGAGTGTGATCTCTTCCTGCGCTCGCATGGAGTCGCATCTCTCTCCGCAACTGGCATAGCGTAACAATGGATTTCCTTCCAGGCTGTTTCAGCATGTCATGAAAGGAAAAGGAGGAAAATCCGATCAGAAGTATTGTTTTTTTCTTAGAGGTCATGTGGAGTAAGTATGGACAGTTCAGTTAGCCCATGGGGAGAAAAAAAAGCGAAGTAGAAATCACTTACAGTACATTCTTTATTTAAAATCCTGGACCGTGCCGCTCAGGTTGTTGAATGACAAATCCCTGTTAAATAGACCAATTTTGAAGATCACTTATCACAGCGAAAACAGATGAAAATAACAGACCAACAGTAATATGAGTTTTTTCCGCAAAAAAAGTGGAAAACAGTAACAGATAGAGAAAACGAGATAATACAGGATGAAGAGGCTGCCAGAAGTGATTAGTGAATCAGGTATGAATCCAGATAAATCGTTATGGCTCAGTTTCCTGCAGAGATGAGACAAGCAGATGAACACATCAGCTGGCTAGCTCAGACCATGTCTGATCAGATTATGTACAATATTGACAGCAATGTGCCATGAGTGCCAGTAGTATTAAGAATCAGAGAGGTTAATCTTACACATCATAGAGGTCTCTGAGATCACCCAGTGTGCTGGGTATGGTGCCATTGAACTGATTGTTTGACAGGTCAAGCCTTTGTAGCAGCGGCAGCCCTCCAACGGTGTCAGGAATAGGGCCAGAAATAGCATTATGGTCCAAGAACCTGTGAGAAAAATAACATCCAAAACAAACTCCTCATTTCCTGAATTTCGCGGGAGTGTAGCAGTTCATCTAGGATCCAAACAGGTCTTACAAGTTCCTCAGCCCCCGCAGTTTCCCGATTGCCGGCGACAGTCTCCCAGACAGGTTCTTGTTTCCCAGTTCTCTGCAAGAAATAGATGCAGAGAAACCATGAGTCCGAACCAGTTCAAGCACGGACGGACAGCAGATAATGGCGTCGTTCGCGTTGCGTACAGTCCGTAAATAAGGCCGCCGGAGCAGGTGACCCATGTCCAGCGGCACGGATCACCCCCTGAGCCGCCGAGAACATTGTCCGGATCCCGGAGCGCCTCCCTGATGGTCACCAGCGCCTCCACTGCAAGCGCACGCACGACGACGACCGAAAGTAGCATGCAACAAAAAGAGTGAGTCCATGAAGTAACCAAGAATCTGTCGTTCTTGTGATCGAGGAACGAATCAAGAGATCTGGATGGGTTACGTCCTACACAGAGCAAGCTAAGATCGACGGAAAGGTAACCTGCTGCGGTGAACAGAAGAGATCGACGACGAGCGTACCTCGCGTGATGGACAGGGCATGCAGCAGGGAACGTACAAAGAGAGGCACGGTACCTTCGTCGCGGGGGAAGAAAGAACCTCCGCGCCGGAGGAGGAGGACGCTGCCACGAGTCCCATCACGGCCAGCACCACCGCCGCCCTTATCACACCCACGGCATCTCTCCGCTCGCCCATGGCGTCCACCGCGGCGACAACGACGATGACAACGACGACGACGAGCATAGAGAGATCGCAAGGATGTGCAAGCCCTGAGAGCCGAAACTGCCTAGATCCCCAGAGCGAGAGGAAGTCAGGAAGAGAAAAGCGAGCGGGGGCTCTGTGATGACATCCCGGTGAGACCTGGCAGCAGCGGGGCGCGCGACGAGCCGGAGTGGCAACGGATGCGCTGCTTGTCCGGTACTGCATGCCTGCCTGGCTTTCGGTCGGTTACCGGTGAAGCGGAGGGGTGGCCTCGGCCGCGTGAGGCAGGAGGGAGGCGGCCTGTGGCTGTGGTGACGTGATCACCGGCGCTACACGCCGGAGGAGCATCATAGTGCTTAACTCACTGCACTTAATGAGTAGGAACTTTCTTTTTTTTGGAATTCTTGAAAAAATTAAGGGGCCCACGAGGAGAAATTTCAGTAAAACGTTTTCTTAACTGTTTGAGTAGAAGACTCTAGAAAAATGTAGAGGGTTTTGAATTTTGGCTGGGATAAGATTTTGAGATCCAGTGAAATATCCAAATTTTGGGGAAAATAATCTGAATTGGTTCATCCAAATTTCATCAAGTTCAAAAAGTTCAACCAAATTTGGATTCATTTGAATTTGGTCTGAATCCAGTCCCCGAAAATCGAGGAAAAAGGAACCCGATAGATTAGGAAAGTTTTGTTTGATTTTTAATACTGCTCTTGTTTCAGTTTTGTAATGGACGATATCTTATGCAATATAATGGCAAGATGTCGGCGAGATTACGCTGGTGAACGATAGATTTAAGAATATTTGATTGAAAAAACACTTCCTCACAAACCTCCAATCACAATAGGTATTTTTTTTGTAGATCACATGATTGCTTTATTATGATAGAATGTTCATAGGGATACAAACCTCATCCAGCCGCTCAAGAAGCGAAACAAGGTGTTCCGAATCTAAAGACAAAGCACCGTGAGCTAGCATATGGGATTTTTGTGTCCGAATTCTTGCTCTCATGGACAAAAGTAGTCCCAAAGTTTGCGGTCTCCAATTTCAAATCTCCTGGACTATGGCACCAAAAGGATCCAAAGATTCATTATGCAGGGGATTGACAATCACAGACACTCGAAGTTACTCCTATGCGCCATAGCTAGAGATCGTTTGCCGGCACCCATGCCTCACGGAATGCCGAAATCCCCAAAATGTCGGAGTCCGTCACTCCCTAGAACAAGATGGTTGACGCATCTTTGTACACCCTTGCGTTGTCACAGAAGAATACACATATGGCTCAACATAGCTTCAATTTCGGCAACACACCATCTAGATTCAACTTCATGAGGTCACGTGCCAGCGCTAGCTACCTCGGTCTTGTGGTTTTAGCAAGTTTCTCCATCGACCGCAAATCAGATAGGAAGCTTTGGGTAAAACCATAAGTAGTGAGAGGGGCTCTACAATTCTCCATCCTGGATGCCCTTTCTTTGAGCTATTTAGATCGACCATAGCCACACGAGGAGTGTCATGAAATCATCTTGAGATACATCGATTCCATCGTGGATAAAACCTAGTGCTTCACGAACACACATGCTGAGTGATTTACGCCCACACACAGTGGCACATGAACCTGTTGAGAAGTGAGTGACACAAGTGTTCCTTTGTGCCACAGAGCGTGCATTGGTCAATCACTCTTCCAGTACTTAGGGGGATTGTCTGTATCACCTGAACATTTTTCGGAAGAAAGTTTCTATCCCAAAAAGTGAAGCGGGCCGACCTAGTGCCCTATTTGTTCACGTCCTCTTTGATTCACAGAACTACGAAACGTGGGAATAGTAAAAACGATAAGATTGGATGACATGTCATATTGATTCCAACCTGGATCGCAAAAACACATGGTTTGTAACAGAAATTTGTTCGTTGAATTCCTGAAAAAGGGTAGGAATTTATCATAAGTAATAGTTGCATGGTATAGCTGTCACTGAAATCAAGAAGTTTTTCATGTGGACAGAGACACAAGATAAATTTTCCTATAAAATTACATACAAAATAGCCCATGGAAAAGATTTATGTGATTTCTACCATGCAAACAAAACAAACTATGTAAAATAAATGGTTAGAAATACAATCCTCGAAAAGTCATATGAAATTCCTTCAAACCAAATAGGCCATTGACTAGGGTGTTGAAATCTACATGGAAGCATCCACCGAACCGAAAAATATGCACGAACAATTCGGTTGTTTGGCCCAGAAAACCGCATGGATCAATTTTAAAACGCATGAATATCACGGGCCCAAGTGTTCAACGAAAAGCCCACAAACCTGCATTGCCATCCATCCCGTGAATTTCGTCCAAAAGTTTCCATCTCGCGACTAGGACGATCTCGATTCCAACCGTCGCGCAGTCACAGCAGCCGCCGCCGCCCATAGTCCCGTCCTCCGCCTCAAACGACAGCCCACAACAGCGAGCGTAGGGAAGGGTTTGGCGGCGGCGAGGGCAGTTACGGTAAGCTCGCGCAAGGATCTACTCTCTCCTTAATTTCTCTCCGAAGAAGTTATATGAATGTGATTTCCTACTGGTTGAGTCGCATCTGCTGTTGATTCAAGTGTTTTGCCTTCTTTGCCATCGTCTTCTCCTCCCCAGCTACGTTGGTGGCGTCGATCGGATTACCTTCCAACTTCCAAGTCCCTCAACAAAGATGGAAGTTGACGCCAACAAGCTAATCGGGGACCTCCACATCACCAACCCACACGAGGAGGAAACAGAGCCCGTTGCCGTTGTCGAAGGTGGCTACATGGACGAGGAGGATGACTTGGAAGAGCCGCAAGTAACCTTATTCTTCGTGCGGGAGCCGAAAAACCCACTGGACCGGCATCGTCTTCTTCCCCAACACTTCCCCGACAAAGCTGGCGGTGCCCCGGTATGTGCATGATGCGCGTCAGGGATTTGTTTTTTAATCTAGTATTTGAGTTTTATTTTATTTATTGTGAAGATTATATATGGTTTGTGTTCAGGCCTGGCTTGATCCTGTCAATCTGCCATCAGGCAAGTCCAGTAGCTGCGGCTTCTGCGGCAACCCGCTCCGTTTTGTCCTCCAGGTTCTAACCATCAGTTTCTATGGTTAACTCTCGCTGCTTGTTTATTATGTTGGGGATTGCGCAGCAAAATTAGTTTTCTTTCCTTGTATGCAGCTCAAGGCACCACTTGGGTGGAAGGAGACAGCCGAGTGGAAGGAGACAGACGACCACCGCACATTCTTTGTGTTCATGTGTCCGTCCATGTCTTGCCTTCTACGGGACCAGCGTGAGCAGAGGAAAAACAGGGCAGAAAATCCTAGAAGAAGGTAATACCATCGTACGCGCCCTGTACAAAAATGACAAATTTCCTGTCAGACAAGTACAGTTCAAAATTTGAAAATCTGACAGGAAATTTGTCATTTTTGTACAGGCCACATACGATGGTATTTCGTCGCGAAAACAAATACGGTGGTGCGTACCATGGTCATGTACGTGCATGATTTTTTTCAGATTTTTTTGATGAGTTTTCAAATTTTGAAATTTTTTTGAAATATCGGGAGCATCTACACCCGGGTGCCAATGCGAATTTCCGGTAATAATGCTGCTATATTTGTCGATCGTCGTAGCATTTAACCCCCAAAAATTGCGTGCATTTATCTTGTTGATCACTCGTGTTTGCAGTGTGAAGGTTTTCAGGTGCCAGCTGCCCAAGAATAATCCATTTTACCCGGTCGAAGAGCCCGACCCCAAGGGCTGCATTGGGACACAATGTCCAGGAGGTAGCGTTATTTGATTCAGTTTTCTTTGTTTTATATACCTGGGCATTTTTAGACAAAGTGATAATTTGGGTGCAACGACCATTTAACACTAGGGAAAAACATAAAACCAGTTGGTTCGTCTACCTCTAAGTCAACTGAGATTTCACCGTTTAAATGGATGGACTTGCCACCTAACAAACTTGTCACTTCCCTGACTAACTGTATTTCTATTAGCATAATGGAATTAGCGTTTTCTTTTATTAACACGATTATCTTTATCTAATGAAATTGTTTGATACATATTTACTCATATCTCGTTGAGGTGTGCACTATGTAGCGCGTGCATGGGGCAGTTGGCCTGTACTATTAGCCTATAACAAGCACGTAGCTCTTGCTTCCACTCAATTGCCTTGTGAAGAATATATGCATACGACATTAGAGATGTATATCTCTGGTTCCTATATATACCATTGTATAAGGGTTTACTACACTTTGCCACACATGTACATGTATTAGCTTTTGGTCCCCTATAGTTGCTTATTCTCCAATATGTTATCAGAGCTTTGGGTTAGGGTCTCCCTTCACGTAGCAACTCCGTGCTTGCTCTTCTTACTCCACTGCCGCTGGCTGCCGGCAGCTTCTGACCGCGGCTGCCTCCTTCATTGTTCCCCTTCTTATTGTTGGTCGAAATCGAGCTCCCTGCTCAAAATAGTAGCCGGTTCACCGGAGCCGCCCAGCACCCGCCTGTCGAGATCTGGTTGACCGCCATCCTGTTACCCAGTCCATGCTTGCTCTCGCTCCACCGGTCGCTGCCTTGCGTGCTCGTGCAGTTTTCATAGG
The DNA here is from genome assembly GCA_947311845.1 of Poa pratensis. Classification (NCBI taxonomy): domain Eukaryota; kingdom Viridiplantae; phylum Streptophyta; class Magnoliopsida; order Poales; family Poaceae; genus Poa; species Poa pratensis. The sequence continues at coordinate 11,096,357 of CAMZMU010000104.1, read as the reverse complement.
CCCCGCGCGTCTTCTGTTCTCTCCAACTACTCTCGTGCCTGACCGCCGTAGCCTGGCAACATTTCCTGCCGCCCCCCGCACAGTTAGCCGCCCTAGTGTGGAATCGGGCCGACCCCCTCACGTTCGAGCTCACCAAGCGACCTAGTGAGGGTTGACCCGATCAGTTCTCAAAACAAGCAAGAGAAGGTACCGGAGACATGCAATGCATCCCAAGGGAGCATACAAAGCGCAAGCTCAATGTTGACAAGAACACACGACCGGCGAGGAAATTGCCCGGCTCCCAGCTGCCGGGTTCATAGCCGAGGTCCTCCACCAAGAGTGGGTGGCCAATCATGTCCTCGTGCTGAAGAAGACAGGGACCTGACAGATGTGTATAGACTACACCGGCCTCAACAAGGCCTGTGTGAAGGACCCATTCACATTGTCACGTATCGATCAACTGGTCGACTCGATGGCCAGGTGCGAATTGCTCTGGTTCCTTGACTCACATTCCTGGTACCATCAGATCAAGATGGCTCCCGAGGACCAAAAGAAGAAGTTATTCATCACGCCCTATGTTGCATTTTGCTACGTGTTGAACGACGTCTTCGCCTCGTCGTCGGGAGCCATTTTGATCTTATGATACTCGGAATAGGCGTCAAATAAGCAAAGCTACTCGCACCAGGCTGTCGAGTCAATCAGTTGATCGATACACGACAATGCGAATGAGTTTTTTGGGCAGGCCTTGTTGAGGCCGATGTAGCTATACACATCTGCCAGGTCCTGTTTCTTCTTCAACACCAAGACAGGATTGGCCAACCACTACGGGTTAAGGACCTTGGCGATGAACCCGGCAGCTAGAAGTCGGGTGATTTCCTCGCCTATTGCCTTGTGTCGGCCGTCGTTAAAATGGACCAAGAACTACTTCACCGGTCGTGCATACCTATCAACATTGACCTTGTGCTCTACGAGCTCCCTCGGGACGCCTGGCATGTCGGAAGGCTTCCAGGCAAATATATGCCGGTTCTCGCGGAGGAAGTCACAGAGCGCATTTTCATATGCGCGGTGATGACCACCGTCTTGGAGGAGTCGCCGCCAACCAAGTTGAGGAGCTTGGTCTCCTGCGCCAACTGGAACTTGTCCGTGGCGTCTAGGGTTGGCTTCTTGACGACGGACATGTCATTGGGGTCGACTTACATCTTGAGCTTCTCGAGCTCCTCCACAACAATGACCAACTCGGCGAAGATGGCTTTGCCCTTCTCGCACTCGATGGACTTGTCGACGTTGCCAGGCATGGTAATGATATCGTTTGGGCCCGACATCTTGAGCATCAGGTGGGCGAAGCAGGGCCATGACCTTGGCGAAGGCTGGGCGGCCCAGGATTGCGTGGGAAGTTCACCACCTTGAAGTAGATCTTCTCGAGGCGAAAGTTCTTGTCGGTGCCGAAGGAAACATCGAGAACGATCCAGCCGAGCGGGTGCCCCTTCCTCCCTGAGACGATGTCGCGGAAGTTGGTGATGGTCGACAGCAGTGTCGTGTCACAGAACTTCATCCGTTGGAATGTCTCATAGTAAAGGATGTTTACTTTGCTCCCGCCGTCCATCAGGGTTTTGGTTCGGATGTAACCTTTGACCTACAGGGCTACGACTAGGGCGAACTTCCCCGGGTAATCAACCTGTGGCGAGTGGTCTTACCGACTCCATATGATCGGCTGCTCTGACCGGTTGAGCCATTGCGGCAGATCTGGGAGGGTGGCATGGATGGCACGCCTGATGACCTTCTTACCCATCTTGGTGTCGAGGCTGACAAAGGTATGGAGAGAGCCCATGATGGGACGATTACCTTGACCGTGCGGCTACTCGTCGTTGTTGCCATCATCCGAATTGCCGCCCTTCTTCTCCTCCCTCGACTTGGCCTTCATGATCTCGGTGGTCAAGTTGCAGTTGTCGGGGGTGTAGGCAGCGGGTTAGCCAAGTAGGCTGTGAAACTTGCACGGTTGCATCAGGATCTCCTGAGCCTTGAGTTTCTTGCATTGGAAATTGCCACGCTGGCTCTTGAAGCCACGGGTGCCTGTGGTAGACGTGTTAACGACGAGTTCAGAGCCACCGCCGCCTTTGCGCTTGTTCGTGTTGGAGTTCTTGCCGATGCTCTTATTCTTGCCCTTTTCGGCCTTGTCATTGTTGTCCTCGTCCGAGTCGTTCTTCGTGGAGTTTGACTCGGCGTGTACTTGTGTAGGATCCCCATCAACGGGCTCATGGACGTGACGTGTTTGTGTGAGCACTTGAGCTTCTGCTTGAGCGACTCGAAGGTGTTGTTATCCTTGAGGTGGGAGTACACCGTGCACACCGAGGCCCTCGCCAGGTTGATTAGGTCAGAGACATGGCGATACCACTTGCCAGTGGACTCGCCTTCCTTCTGGACGCAGCGCTTGAGGTACTCGATGGTGCCCGGGCGCTTGCAGGTCCTCGACAGTTGCCAGGCGCTTGCGGGTCCCCTCGAAGTTCGTGATGATGTTGTTGTTGTTGTTCCAAGAGTTGATGTTGTTCTTAGGCAAGTTGTTGATCCAAGTGCGCGCGGTGCCCTCCAACATCAAGCGGATATAGTTCGCGCCGATCAGGGGCGTGGCATTCTGGATGTTCATCGTCGTTGAGTAGTACTGGAGCCACGTCGCCGGGTTCATGTTGGCGTTGTAACTTTTGAACTCCCATGGCCCCATGAAGCTGTTCGGGAAGCGCTCTACTCGGATGTCGGGCCCGAAGCAGTGGGGACCAAACTCGTCGGCGGCGGTTGGGATCGCCTCAGCATGCTTGTTGTTGAGGTGTCCGCACATATCTGGGCCAAGGCGTTCGACCGACGCTGAGCCTGGTTGTTGCTGATAGTTTGTCGCGTGTCGGCAGGTCGCGACGCGGTTGCGCTAAGTCGTCAGGGCCACATCGCTGCGTTCCGGGGAGTATCTGGCTCGGCGGTTGCGATGCGATGATGATGAGGCCTTCTCGCTCGCCGGCGGCCTCGAGTAGAGCTTGCCGACATACAGGGACATGTTCTCCTGGAGCTCCATGGCCCAGTTTACCAGGGTGAAGCCGGTTTCACAAGGGAATCACAACCGTTATCTTGGAGAAGTTCGTTGCAAAGGGCATCTTCCCCGGTCGGGAGGAAAATCGATGGAGGCTTGCCACCATGGACAGCCACACGCGAACCTGGAGCCCCAAGAACGCGAGGACACGCCGGAAGAACTCCGACGAGGAAGGTGAACCCGCGCTCAAGGAAGCTCGTGAACATAACGAACTTGCCCAAACTCGGGTGGGTGTCCGCGCTGGCGAGCCTCCATCGATTTTCCTCCCGAGCGGGGAGGATTCGCTCTTCAACAAACTTCTCCAAGAAACCGCCAAGCCCGTGGATCTTCTCCAGCCTCCATTGGGCGCCATTGCGGTTGCCGGAGAGGAAAGGGCGAGCTGGAGTTCCCGATAGCGGCGCGGTGGTGGAAAGAAAGAAGCTGAAGCGATCATTGGCCACCCTTGTAGACGATGTCGTCCACGGTAGGGATTGCACCCTCCTCCATTGGGTATATTTTACGACTTCTCGCATTGAGGTTTCTCTCTATATGTAAGCATTTTGTTGCCATGGTTTATACTTTGTTTTCCATGCCTATCTGTGTGTTTCGTGCTAACTCGGCGGTCTCCCAGATGTTGCCTGGCTTTCTTGCTGAGCAGGGTACTCTCACCTAGTTCTCTTATCCTAGCGCTCATGCTCAGAATGGTGTAGCTGAGCCCAAGCATCGCCGCCTCTCTCTCGCCTCACTTTTGGGCTGAGACTGTTTCAGCTTCCACCTATCTCAGCAACATTAAGCCATCGGCTGCCCTGTAGGGTGGTATTCCTATGGAGCGTCAGTTCGATCGTTCTCCTGATTACTCAGTGCCTCGGTTGTCCGGTTGCATTTTATGTGTTCTTATTGCCCCGCGCGAACGCAATAAACTCATTTCTCAGTTTGTTGAGTGTGTCTTTCTTGGATACAGTGATGATCATAAGGGTTATCGGTGTTGGGATCCTATTGGTCGTCAAATGCGCACTTCACGAGATGTCACTTTATGAGTCTCCTCAGTTCTACCCGCGTCCTTCCTCCTCGACTTTTCTGTTGCGGATGTATATTTCTCACATTTCCTAATACAGCTCCCTCTATGACTCACGTTCCTACTCCTCCTCTGAGTCCCACTATGGTTGATCCTACGCGGCCTCCCCTCATTCCTTCCTCCCTCGTCACCTACCTCTCCACCTACCTCACAAATTTCTCCTTCTTCTCCCTCGCCTCTGGTGATTCATCCTCCCTTTCCTTTTCATTTTTCTCGCCGTCCTCATATTGTGGATGAATCTCCTACCGTGCCATCTACTTCTAGTGTACCGACTTCCTCGTTCCTATCGTGTCGTCTACCTCGTGCTCGGCCTAGCCTCCCACCTGATTGATATTCCTTTTACTGCTATGGTATTTCCGCTGTCCGAGAGTCTGACTTCTTACTAGGATGTTGTTGCTCATCGTGACTGGCAGTTTGCGATGGCAGAGGAGATCGCTGCGCTTGATCGCATTAGCACGTGGGATCTGGTTCCTCTCCTCCCGGTGTTCGTCCCATCACGTGCAAGTGGGTCTATAAGGTTAAGACTCACTATGATGGTTACCTTAAGCGTTACAAAACTCGTCTTGTGGCTTGTGGCTTTCACCAGGAGCAGCGCCGCGACTATGATGAGACATTCTCTCGTGTGGAGCATATGACCAGTGGCGGACGCAGCGCCCCTGTTACTCAGCGCCTGCCCGGGCTTCCGGCCGGACGACGTAGGTATTCATATTGTATTACTGTATGCCAAGACTACAAAATATCATTCTTAAGCCCTTAAATGTACTGTTTGCCCGGGATTAAAAAAATTCCTAGGTCCGCCACTGCATATGACCACTGTTCGCCCTCTCCTTTCTATGGCTTCGATTCGTCATTGGTTTGTGTCTCAGCTTGATGTACTTTTTTATGATGGCATGGTCTCCCTCTATGGCCTTAAACATTCCCCTTGTGCCTGGTTTTAGTGGTTCGCCTCTCGCCCAGCGATCACTATCCAACATTGTTTGTGCACACTCCTCGTGGTCGTACTCTTCTCCTTCTATATGTTGATGACAAGATAATCACTAGCGACTACTCTGAATACATTGCCTTCTTTAAGGCCCGTCTCTGTTAGCAGTGTCTGATCTTGGCCCTCTTTGGTACTTTCTCAGGATTGAGGTTTCCTCCACCTCTAATGGCTTCTTGATCTCCCAAGAAATATATATCGAGGACTCCTTGCTCTTGTTGCGTTGGTGATGAGCCCACGGTTGCGACTCATATGGAGCTCAATGTTCACCTTCGTGCCTCTGATACCAATCTAACGCGCTATCTCCATTTGATTGGGAGCTTGATCTATCCAGCTGTCACTCATCTCGATATATCCTATCTTATCCATATTCTGAGTCGGTTCATCTTTGCTCCCACCTCGGTCCACTATAGTCACGTCCTACGTGTTCTACGATATCTTCGTGTCACGATCTCTCGCCATCTCTTATTTCCCTTTTCTAGCTCCTTACACCTCCAATCCTACTCTGATGCTACGTGGGCTAGCGATCTGCAGGATCGCCGTTCGTCGTTCATTTGTACTTGCTATGTTTTTCTTGTTGGTTCTCTCATTACCTGGAAGACGAGGAAGCAGACTCAATCCTCCCGTTAGAGTGTTGAGGCTGAGTTGCGAGCTATGACTCTCTTGACGGCAAAGGTGACGCGGTTACTTTGGTAAATCGAGGATTTTGGTGTTTCTGCCACAACACCGGCTCCCCTCTTGTCAGACGGTGCATGTGCTATCAGCATTGCACGTGACCAGGTGAAGTATGAGCTCACCAAGCACACAAAAGTTGATGTCTCCTTTATGCGTGCCGCTGTGCAGAATCAGGTTTCGCTCTTCAGCATGTGCCTTCCGAGTTTCAGTTATCAGATTTCTTCACGAAGACGACCCAGACTAGAGCGCATAATGGGTTTTTTCTCTCAAAACTCAGTGTTGTTGACCCACGCTAAGTTTGAGTGGAGGAGGGGGGGTGTTACAAATGTACTCCCTCCGTTCACAAAAGGATGTCTCAACCAACTCCAAAATTGGATGTATCTAGACATAATTTAGTGTGTAGATACATCCAAATTTGAAGTTAGTTGAGACATCCTTTTATGAACGGAGAGAGTATATCTCCGGTTCCTGGATATATCCCCATTGTATAAGGGTTTTCCTGAACTTTGCCCCCTGTGAATAGTAGTGGCTCATTCTCCAACAATAACGACTGAACATACAGCTATCTTGGACATCATATTTTTTTAATATTACTCACGTCTTCCCCTTCAGACAGCATTTGATAATGTTGTTGATGGCTCTTGAAGCCATATTGCTTTTATTATGCACCAATTTGCCCCCCGGTTGACATGCTATGTAAATAAGAAACCTGACAATTTCATTTCTCTGTCAAATGCTTCCATTAGGATTGCGTGCTCGGCTTTGTGATTGGTGTGGTACATGGAAAGGTGAAAAGCCTTGCAGCCGTTGTAGGAAAGCAAGCTACTGTTCTGAGAAGCACCGGGTATATATTCATCAATCAGACAATCGTCGTGTTTTTTTTTATCTGTTGGTTTCTGCTGCTTGGATCGTTAGATATTACTATTTTTGGGTGAATCATATTGTGGTGTTCTTATTCAGGAATTGCATTGGTGCGCTAGTCACCAGAATGATTGCTGTCAAATACCAAGTTCATCCGATAGCTCTATTCTGCCAGGTCACCGAAAAGGTTGTTTCCTTAGTGCTCTTTGAGCTCTTAAATGTGTCTCCAATGTAATTTATTTTTCGTTTCAACTATTTACAGTATTGGCTGGCATTGCATGGCCTGAATATTTGGTGGAGTATGATGAGGAGACCTCTTGTTTCTCTAGTTGTGACGGAATTAGTTCAGAACAGTTGGGGGTGCAAGGACAAAACGAACCAGATGACATAACACTGTCATTGATGGATCAATTTGAGGTTTGTTATTTGCATGTTATGCTTTGTCATGTGTTTGCTTCATCGCCAGTGATTTTTAGTACCATAATACAAATGTTTATGTAGGCTGATGAAGATAATACATGTTGGGCATCCTTCGAGGACCGTACCTCAGGACATCCAGAAAATCGAGGTCAAGTGTTGAGGTGATTGTGAACCAGAGTCATGAATTTTGTTTTGTTTTCACCCTTTCATGTATGCAAATTAGCGTTAGGTCCTGCTAGATAATCATGTACTTTTTCAACTTAAATCATTAACTTGTAGAATATGAAGGCTATACTCATCGTCTTGACTAAATATAACAAAATAAAACCGTGTGAGGACTAGAATAGTGTGTTTGACACGGAAAAACCACTTCGGAAATGGGGAAGTATGTTCTCATGCGCCAAGGGATATGGACGTGCCAGTGTACCATAGTACACAAAGAAAAGTAGATGAAGAAACAATATTTTGTTAATCTCATGGATAACAAATACAGCTCCTGATGTTTTCGCTCCGAGGCCTACTTGACCAGTCAGGCTGATTGTGGCAATGTGTCTCCTCATTCCTAAGACCTCGGAAGGCTCCCGGTTAATTTTACTTTGACAGATAGAATAGAGAGACACCTGCGATTAAGTCTTGTGATCGTCTTCGCCATCTTTGTCTCACTTCCCCATGCATCATGATGGTGGAGTTTGTATGTGGGTTGTATTTCCTTGTCGGTACTTTGCACGGCCTGGTGGATCTGGAAGCACCGCGACACGGTCATCTTCAATGCCGCACAGCCCAATGTCTACCTCTTGCTTTCCACTATCAGGCGGAGGCTCAGGATAGCCAAGGGGCTTGAGGGGCCGTTCTTTGAAGTGTCGTGTTGTATTACCGGGTGTTGCCTTGCGTTCTCTCGAAAAAAAAAGTTTTAGCTGAAACTCTAGCAAATCCTCGATAGCTGTTTCAGGGAGCTATTAAATAGACTAAGCATAATTTTAATTAATCTGCAGGTACTGTGGGAAGGAGAATGCAAAACCTCTTTGGGCGGTATCATCGGGGTCTCTAAAAAGTGTTGATACTCCATCGTGCATCTATTGTAATGGTCCACTTGGTTATGAATTTCAGGTACAGAAGTTTCAGTTTTCAATAAACTATTCAAATTGGGCATATATATGTTTCAAAGTACTATGTGGGAATCACAACTCTTGACTGAGACCAACTGATGTGTTTTGTTGGTAGAGGTTATCTCTAAACATCGCATATATTCACTGGCAACACAAACATTTTTTTCCAATGCACCATTCTCTGACACAAGCCCATGTACACTCAATACCACCTTTTGTCAAAAAAATCATCTGATCTCATTCCAAAATTTGTATTAAAATGTGAAGCTCTAAAGCAATGCAAATTTGAGTTATTTGTCTTACATTCTTGTGCACAAGCTACTCCTGGACGAGAGATTTATCATTTCTCTCTGTGAAGCCAGTCCTCCATTTCACTAGTAATACTCTAGATGGCAATATTGGAAAGAGCTAACACCACACTGCTGTTGACTTGTTCAGCATGCCCTAAGCGAGCACTGCATTAGCAATTTAGCATACATCGGATCTGTTTTGTATAAATTTAGTGCATTTTTTATTTCACATATAAGATAGATGTTTTAATATTTAAATCTGGTCACTGAAGATGATAGTTATGATCTGATTAACACCATAAGAAGTTGCATATATCACCAGTAAATGCATTTGTAATGTACTTTTAAAGATTCCCCGTATCACGTAATGAAACAAGAGTACTTATGAAACAATAGTTTTCTCGAGAGTTTTGTGATATGATAACCGATTGATAGTAGGGACAGAAGGTTCGGGTACTTGTCTGTTGATTGCTAATTTCTGGATACCCACTTCTCTTTATAAGATGTGCAAATAGTCCCTAAATGAGAACTTACTAAGCCTTCGTATAACAAACAAAGAAAATACTATTGGCGAATAGATGGCAGTAAAATTATTGGTGAATAAGAATTATCACATATAGCATAAGCCTTTTTCTTTGCACAGAACCTTCTATGTTGTGTTTCGGGGTCACTAACTATTTTTTCACAATGCATGCAGGTAATGTCACAACTGCTCTATTTCTTCCACGTTGAAAATGAACCAGACTCTCTCGATTGGACAACAATTATTGTGTACACATGTCGAGGATCGTGTGATAAAAATGACAGCTACAAGGAAGAATTTGTATGGGTTCAGTTAACGCCGCCGACGACAAGAACATACCGCACCACTTGAAGCCCAGCTTGTTTGTAACACTTCCGAATACATATTTCTCGTTCGGTTATCAATTTTCTTCATTTTCATGCTAAAGATGGTGATGATATCCTGTGATTAAAACTAAAGGTCGCTATTCCTAAAGAACTGGTGATTTCCTTAGTTCATATTCTGAAAGTATTTGCTACTGGAATATTTGTTCTTCTGAAGTATTTCAGATGATGGGTATATTTGAAGCAAATGCACATTCATATGATGGGTATATTTGAAGCAAATGCTCATTCATATGACGGAGAACAAATGACACCATTTTTCTTTTGTTTACCTTTTCTGTTTGGAAACCTGTCTGATGTGATGTTCTCATGCAGACAGTTCAATTTTTCTTGGTTGATTTGGTGTTATCCAGTCATGGATATTTTTGTGTTAATTTACGTCTGTACATTTGGAACGGATCGGATGGCGAATCTTTTCCTTTTGGCACATCTGGTAGATGGGATGATTTATGAAAAGTATAAAGCAATAGTAAATATACAGAGCACTGGCATCATACAAATCAAACAAACCAGGTAGAAATAATTCCTGACGACTAAACTTTGAAGTTCCTCTGCTCAAAGAGGCGCTAAACTGCCCACCACCGATGAGAAACAACACATGTAAATCAACGATCTCTCTCTATATGCTGTACATTAAAAGGTGAAGCTGATACAGTAAGTGACCATAAGGACATAACCCACAAACTATCCGTGTTGATCTCCATACTTTCCAGGACGGCTTCACCATTCACAGTTGCCTGTAAAACTAAGTACCGTGCTCTAAAATACTAATCTAGCAACATCACCCATGCGTGTTTGTGTATTTGTGCAAATTCGTCATGCTGGCAGCACGTCTTCTTTAAACTTGCCCTCCTACTCAATCACCTTCAGAGGGAACCGTCGTTGTCGTCCCCGAGGATCGACAGGGAGAACGGTGCGATAGCGATATTGAATGTCGAGGATCCAACCTTGTCGATGTGCTTCATCTCAAAATCACCTTCCTGCAATTCAGAACATGTTCGGGTTAGGCTTAACATCGCAGGTATGTTCCAACATGTAAACATCTATATGCAACAAAGAGCTCAGAGCAACTGTGTCGAAGTTGATAAGTGCCCTCCAGAATGTCTTCTTTAACAATGCAAAATGGATAGATGTGAAAAAAAATATTACAGAAAAAAGAAGCTTGTGTCCTATTACCATTCTCCCATTTGGAGTGTTCAGTGGGCATGCGGATGAGTACTCAAAACCGGTCTTTGGGAATATCACAGGTTGCTCTCCCACTACGCCCACACCCCTGACAAGATGGAGCAAATATTATTAGTATTCACTTACGATAATTACAATAAGATGACTATACCACAAGTACTAACCAAATATTCTCTGTCCTTCCATTTGCATCGGTGACAATCCAGTGTCGTCTGAGAAGCTGAACAGCACGCTGAGAATTATTTGTAATTCTGATTCTATAGGCAAAAAAGAACTTTCCCTTCAAAGGTTGGCTCCGGCTTTCAATATACACACTCCTGACTTGAACTCTTATCCCCTACAAGTACATTCCAAGTTCCAAAGTATGTTAGAAAATCAAGTCGAGCTAGATCAAAGGTGCGAATAAATACTTGATTCATATCGTTAAAATATGGTATTAGTTCAAACATTATGAGAAAACAGTTACTCTGATCAGTCTTAGGTAAGAGATACATTCACCGGTGATCTGGGATTTCTAGGTTGATTCAGCTTTTTCTTAACAGCGGAACTTCCAAAACATATCAGTATAGCCATCTCAAGTTGTACATGTGAAGTAGCATTGCACAACCACATCCACATCTTTACATTAAATAGTTCCGTCCAATAAAATGCAAGATGCAATCAATGAAAATGCATGGCTTGATGCAATGCATATCAACCAGAGCGCATGCAAATTAATTATGCATGTTTGAACATGTACAAAAAGATGGGTAATGGACGACCAGTAAAGGTCTAGATTTTTTTTGAAAAGGAAAGAGTGCCAGAACATATGGATTGACCAAGCAGTGGACAACGCATGCAGTTTGACCAAACTGGACAGACCCAGTGCATAGAGGCTCCCACACAAGGTGGGGTCTAGGGAGGGATTATAGGAACCTAGTTTTACCCCTGCAAAGTGCAGTGCAGACAGGCTGGTTCGAACCCAGGACCTCTTGGCACAAGTGGGGAGGACCTCACCACTGCACCAAGGCCTGCCCTCAGTTTGACCAAACTGGGTATAAAGAAATTCCTATAGATCCTGCCCCGCTTCCCATTAGTCTCATGTTTCTTTCCCTGTCATACTCACTCCGTTTCTCAAAAGAAGTCCTATAATTTTTTCAAAACTCAAACTACATAACTTTGACTAAGCTTTTTGAAAAAAATCATAGTCGTTTAAACTAATTTCGTTAGATACATCTTGAAACATATTTTCTCATATGTCTTTGTAGTATTATAGTCGTTGACAGTTTTTCTTTTCTAAAAACTTGGTCAAACTTTATATTGTTTGACTTAAAGTTATAGGCCTTCTTTTATGGAAGGGAGGGAGTAGCACTTAGCTCAAGTTTTCTAGTGAATTCTTGCTCACATGACAAGCTGGTATTTTGCAACGCTCCACTAATGTCATAGAAATTGATAGTACATTTTAAGGCTGAAGTTCAAACAGTCAGATGATTACTTACAAATCAGTACTGAATGGGCGATGTCAGAATTCATTTTTAGGTAAGATAACAGAGTTGCAGCATCAGTAGAACATTTAACTAAAGTAAATACCAGAGTTGTAGCATCACTAGAACATTTGAGGAGGGAGTGCGGAGCCAGAATCATCAATTCGTCTCTATACTTGGCCGCATCCTGGAAAGCATGAGTGCAGAAAAATTATAAACCGTGTAAAATGCTAAGAAATGAACATAACGCGTTTGTTTGAATTTCGACCGGCAAGACAAAGAATCTACGCATGAACCTAATAAGATAACTCATGTTTTTAACAGTGAAGTGAGACAAACTGCACTAAGTATTGAAGTTCAAACCATGAGACTGGAATCCAGAAGTAACAATTTGAACCACAAGAATGGGATATATGAGAAAGATTATATTCAGCTGACCAGATGCTAGTTGAAATTACAGCCTTAAGACTTCATCTCATTTACAGTAGACTCATCAAACATGAGGGAGAAAAATAATAAGATCTCCAACTAAACTGTTGAATCGGTGATCAGCACAGGAGCATATCAGTCGTCATCATAAGCTGCTGTCAGAATTGAAGACAGAAGTGGTGCAGCGTATCATACTTCCATACTGAGCTGCCACGTTGTTTTGGTTTAATCAACAATTCTTACCGAGGCTGGTTTGTAAGATCCAGCTTTGTCTATTCTTAAAGGGGATTCTACAGGTTCTTGTATGGACATGTAGCAACTAGAAACTAAAGTAGCAAAATTGGCATAAACAATGGGGATGGGTGAGTGCAATACCGCAAACCTCTCCTCCTCGACCGCCTTCTTGAGCGAGCGGCGGAGGCGGAGGACGGGCTCCTCCTCCTCAAACGACTCAGCGAGTCCCTCAACCTCGCCGCTTCCTTGTAATCCTGTAACAAATCCCAACTTGCAGTCAGCGAGCAGCATCAATTTGGATAAGTTGGTTGCAATTTCTGCATCCTGCGAACTGTATTGGCCCCCTCCCTGCTGTACCTCGAGCTGGGCGGCCACGGCGAGCTGCTGCTTGAGCATGGCGTACTTCTGGCTCCGCAACAAGAAGGCCGCCGCCGTCTTCTCGCCCTCCTCCCTCCGCGCGGTCTCATCCGTCTCCTCGTCACTACCCGGCGAATTCGAGCTCGAGTTGGCATCCGACGACGGCGGCGACGAGGACGCGGCCGCTACGACCGCCCTCCGCGCGGCGGACGAGCTCCTCTGCGGGCACATCGCGGTTCTTGGCCGCCGCCGCCGCATCCACACCGCCGTTGGAGCCGTCGCCGGCGAGCTCAGGCCCACCCACTGCATACTCTCGCAGTACCCAAGAAACCAAATCGAATTGGTTATCGGAACCAAAGAAAACAATCGAGTTCAGCGGCGATTAGACAAGCGGCAGATCGCCGCGGCTTCTTGGTGGCAGGAGGGCGAGCGGCTGCCCGTTCTACTGGCTAAAATTAGCCGCTGTCCCCGGCCCCCATTTCTGTGGCTCCGCCCGTCGCCAACGCCGAGAAACCCCAGCCCTGATATTCTTGCGGCTAATTCGTGCGGATTAGCTACTAGCACATCATCATTGGATGGAGCAATGTGTTGCAATCGGGGAAGGGAAAGATCCCGTCTTGAGGAAAGATCCGTCGCCGTCCGTCACTCGCGTCGCCGTCCGTCACTGCAAATATTTACATCGCCAGCCCTAAAAATAAGAAATGAAAGAAATAATGTCATCCACTTGGCAATCTTATCGCAGAGGCTGCTACTATCGATTATCTCAGGTATTTATCCAGAAATAGAACGCAAAGCATCTTTTCAGAATTTCCCGGGAGTTTAAGATTTATTTTCGATAAAAGGCGCCTGACTTTAAAATTAAAAGATCCAAACGGCAGAGGCCCTGGGTTGGTTTAACACAACCCAGCTAACGGGCCAGGCTGAGCCCAAATGGGCCAGGCCATCAGAAGGGTATTTTTGTAATTTATCAACTAAAACAAATGGTTAAAATATTAGTATTTTTTACAGGTATAAATAAATACCTAAATAAAATTAAAATAGGAGTTATAGTCTAATAATATAAGGAGTTAAAACCTATTTTTCGATAAAAAATTAAGACTATAACTTGAAGTAAACAAATTAAGGTTTAAAATTCCTACTTTGGATTTATTTTCATTACATATAAGTTCAAAGGTTATAAAAATTAGTTTCTTAAATAAATAAGCATAAGGAATATAATTCTTAAATTGTAAGTAATTATTATCAAGCTATTTACTCATTTAATATATATATTGATCCTATTATTAAATGATTAAATATTTAATGAAAGTCACGAAATGAATAAATACTGCAATAAATGGTGAAATCAAAGCGAAAGTTAAAATGTGGAGTCCGGGAATTCAGAACTCAAAATCATATCATTCTATGCATAATAACTTCAAATTGGATCTTTAGACATTGCCCTTATATGACAATGATGCTAATTTTGAGAACCCAAAATTCACGAGTCACCCAAAGTTTTGAACTACACTATCTCTCCGTTTGAAGGTAAGTTCAACATTTCTCATGTCCACTCTGAAGCATTGAAATAAAATTGCTAATTTGTAAATTATGAATTGACTGTGTTTAGTGGGCGATGGAACCACATAATGATTGATGTGGTGGAGATTCCACGGTACTGGGAAAGTATTCATTAGGAGTAACAACAAATGTCGGCAATCATTCTTGTGTCGTATCCATGGTGTTAGCCATTAGTCCTATTATGGGACGGCCAACGTACGTGGGAGCGCCTTAAACTCTCCACCTAAGGAGGTGAAGGTATGAGTATACCGGGAGTTGTAGCGGATATGATCGAGACCCAAAAGGTCAGGATCACAATATCGTTACGATAAGTGTAGATATGTTGGGTCGCAGAGAAGAACTGGGCATTGCTTGGGGACCTTAGACTGGGCCAGAACAAACCAAAGAGTGTGAAAAGAGCAACAGGCTAAGGCTACTTTTGATGAAAGAACCCACCTTTGCAGAGTGTAAAAATTGTGGTAGCTACATCCTTGTTCCAGACATGAACTATGATCGTTGCGGGAAAGGAACCCCGTGTGGTTCTACCAACCCGTGAAGGCTGACAGACACAATTTTTTAGAATAAATAATCTTTTGGACAAATGCTTGCAAAAACTCGCATCTTACTAATGACATACGACCATGGCATAAGGTAGAGAATTTAAACACCTTATCTATTCTCCTATTTAAACTTGTTGAGTAAGTTGTACTCATTCGCTCCCTCTTGAAGGTTTGTTTGAGGTTGGAGAGGAAAAATGATTTGAACCAGACTGAGAGAAACATCAATTGATCGATGTCATAAGGGACAGATTGAAGATAGCCGAGAGTAGACCAAAAAGTTATGCATACCAAACTCATAGTCATTGGTAACCTCAGGTGGGAGATATGGTATACTTAAGAGTTAGTCCTACTAAAAGAGTTAAGACATTTGGGGTAAGAGGCCAACTCAGTCCCAGATACCTTTGACCATTTACTATTCTGAGACATCAAAGACTAGTATCTTATGAGCTAGAATACCAGAAACTTTTATTATTAATTGTTTATATCTTTATGCTACAACTGCATTGGGTACTTGAATAGAGAATACAAAGTATTCAAGAGGAAAACCTCCGATGCACGTGTAGAGATATGAACAAGGAAAAGTGTTCCTAGTCTTGTCTCTAAGACTAGCCTATCTTGTTATCTGATGATCATGATTTTCTGATCATGGATTTTGTATAAGTCATATAACTATAGGAGTTTATTATCGGAATGATAATAGTACTGAACCGACCCACCCTATGATCTTGCTATGAGACAAATCGTCAAGATGAAGAATAGCAATTAATCATACCGAGTTTTTATTAGTTAGTTCCTATACCTTGAGAACATCTAGTGACCGCATGTTCGATACTCATGCTTTGATTGTCATCTAACATCCGGCCGTAACTGGGGACCATAACGGTGGCTATTGGGTTTGAACTAGAATATGTAATGGAACATAGATTGTTCAAGAAGGGTACTTACTCCTCCAGACGATGGAGAGATACATCCTCTAGGCCATCTCAAGTATAATCATGTCACCCCAATCGTCTAGCCAGACACAGTGTGATTTATCACAGGGCATTGATAATACGGAATGAGAAAATAAAATGATATTGGTACGAGTTTTATATGTGTTATGATCCATGGGTTTGATCACGCTAGAGCACATAGTCTCACACTCGAGATATCATTAGTATCGTGTACGTAAGGGGATTAGCGTAATGAGAAACATAAAGAGCTTCTGTTGTTCACTCGTGAATACATAGGAACCAGTATAGACGTCTAGGTCCCAATGCTGGTTATTGTCTGGTAAGCTCCTGGACATGTCTACGTGTTAACGAACCTTTCGGGTCACACACTTAAACTGTGAGTCAATCTTTTATTGAGAGAATAAAGATGTAGTTTTAGTGGTTATGAGATTTTTTCGGAGTAGCTCCAATGTCACCGGAACTTGTTCCAGTGAAGGTATGGAGAAAGAGAAGGCATACATTCCATGTCTTAGAATAATAGGAAGTGTTTCTATTATTGTCGGATTTATTCCGAGGGTTTATGTAGGAAGAATTATTCATCCGGAGTATTTTGTTTAGCGGACACTGGCTGTCCCGGATCATGTAAAAGTTTTTTATATGATAAGTAATTAATTTCAGAAATATTTATTCAATTGGGTATTAATTAAACAAAATAAATAATTAATTAATTAATATTAATTTATTAATTAATTAAATCGGAAAAAAAGTTTTTATTTGGAGCCCACCAAAGGGGGCTGCCAAGTGGGCCCATGGGGCCCACAAGGCAGCCGCACCGCCAAGTGGGGCGGGTGGGCCAATCCGAGTTGGGGGGACTCCCCCCTTTGGCTGAAACCCTAGTGGGCTAGGCCCACTAGGTGGAGGCGGTTTGGGAGGGAGGAGTCGTACTCCAACTCCTAATCCGAGTTGGGGAAGGGGAGGGACTCCTCCCCCTCCTTGGTCGGCGCACCAAGGGGAGGGTTGCCCCTCCCCTTTGGCCACCTATATAAACACCCCCAACCCCATGGGTTGAGATATAACAATTGCCTACGGGTGTTCTCTCTCTAATTAGATCTCATGTGTTGGGAATTAGATCTCTCTAATCTCATATTGCTCTAATCAAGTTTGATTCGATCAACCACATAAACTACGCCGCAAGGCAGTCTCTCTTCGTTGGTTGCAAGTAGCTCTGGACGGCGAAACGATGACGGATTGGCGCAGTGTACGTGTGGATACTATTAGAGCGGGGTTGCGTGGGTAGTCCCTCGACGACACGGATCGGTTACAATCTCACCTCCCGGCGTGGACGTGAGATTCTTCATCAGGCTTCACCAACGTCTACTTCGACTACAACAAGATCTTCTGCAACGGTTGTAGTAAGTTTTCAGGATCTAGCATTATGGGGTGCAGCATATCTTCATAGTATAGATCTTGGGCTGTTGCGTAGCATGGTAAGCGAAATTTTTAAAGTTTCCGTTGCGCAACCCAGCAGTGGTATCAGAGCGGTCTATGCGTAGATATGATTTGATCTAGAGCACATGTTGGTGCGGGCATTGCATAGTATCGTGCATTAAGGTTATATTCATTGCTTCCCAATAAGTTATACAAGATATTCCATGGCGGCATAGGTAAGATCTTTACGAACTTCTGGCAATCCGTGAACCTTTCGGCTGCTCCTAGTATGCCTGTCGGCACCAGCGAAGTTCTTCAATAGCTTCGAGTCTATATATACCTATAGTTGTGGACGTTGTTGTATAACGGACAAGGCATGAGCGTTGGACACCTCACGAGGGTCACGCGCACATGTGATCGCTTGGATTGGGACCCGCAACGTTTTCGTAATGTTGGGATGTCAATCACCCCGCAAAGTTAATCTAGCAATGACTATAACCGTGTCTCAATTGCGTAGGTAGTAACGGTAATTCCGTAGAACCTACAGAGCCACGCTAAAACTTGCAAACAAACGTTAGAGGACGTCTAACTTGGTTTTGCAGGATTATGTGCATGTGTTTTGGTATGGCTATTTTGTTACGGTGTTTTAACATGATGGGCAATGCCAAATGATTGTTCGAGTTCGTCATCGACAATCAAGCGAAGAAGGAGTTCATCGCGGTTCGGGAGGAGGCGCCGGCAGCAAGGCAGGCGACGAGGACTTGGCGGATTTTGGCCACGGCAATTTTTCCTTCGGGGAATTTTGTAGTGACCGGAATAACGAAGATGGTGGATCATCGTGAAGATACGTCAAGTCTTCCGGAGGAAACAAAGGCTATACAAAATCACATGAATTATTTTAATTGCATGTGATGTTTATCCTTTGTTGCATGCACCTTGATTGCGCATTAGGTGTTTATTAGGGTGAATCCTCATTAAAATATCAAGGAGATCATGTTCTTCCAACTGTGGCACCGTCAAACCATGCGCTTGTCCACCGGCGTCGTGTATCCATGAGTTGTGCGGGCCAAGGGTGTGGGAGGCGGGTGTGAACCGTTCATACTGCGTTTAACGGTTGGTTGTCCTTAAGTCCAAGCATAGTGAGCTATGAGTTCTGAACACGCACGTCGAAAGACGAACATGAGTTGTAGCTACTACAATTAGCATAGTGCTTACCGGTCGTCCACGTGCCATTGTCGTGTATCCATGGATGGTTCGTCGGATTCCCGGGTCCTTAATCACTTAGCGCCAATCGTGAGGATTATTGGGCTTAGTGGGAGCATATCTTGGATTCAATTAATTTTGAGTTAAAGTAGTGTAAAACATTAGTAATAAACTATGAGTCTAAATAAACTTGTTTTTGTTGTAGAAGATAGATCACTTTGAAAAGTATCACTTCAATCTGATGTTGAGTCGTACCCCGTTAGCTGCAAATGGAAACAACTTTGACATGATGAGTGTTCTAAAGAACACTCGAAAGGAGAATGTTATGAATCCCTTGAACGCAGAGGAAGCCCATGGTGGGCCACACTTGTTCTGCGAAGAGTGTATTGTCAAGAAGCTCCTGAACGCTTGTATTGATCAAGAGCTGGTTGATCGTTATCAGGACCTTCGCCCCTTCCGTCTCATGGAAGTGTTAAAAGCTCTGTTCATAAGGCAAGTGCGCACTGAGCGTTACAATCTAACCAGGGAACTGGTAAACAGTCAGCTTGAGTTGGGTGAACCCATTCAGCTGTTCGAAATCAGGTTAACTAGAAAAGAGGAAAAGCTTAGACAACCTGGTTATCCAATTAGTCATGAGTTTTTCAGTGACATTATACTGACGGCACTACCACCAGCATATCATGTCTTTGTGGCGATGTATAATCGCATGGCGGATGAGTGGCCGGTTCGGACGCTGTTAGCCTTACTAAAGGAAGCAGAAGCTGATATTCTGTAATGGGATCTAACATGGTCCAAGACAGGTATAAGAGTTATACATGTTAATTATTGACATAATTTCAGCAATTAAGATCATTGGTATGAGATACTGAATGATGCTCGCATTTGCACCAGTGGCGGGTACTTTGGAAGGAGCTAATGCTGGAAGGAAAATGAAGTTCTGGGATGACGTTGATGCTGCGCTTGGAGTGTAGCTGGTCATCTCTAGAAGTAGCACAGTGGAAGACGCATTTTATGGCGCCATGACCACCACTTTGTCTACACATCCAAGTCAATGAAGGAGATCTACACTAGGACTTTAAATAAGAGTTATTTTAAGTTCGATCATTTTGTAATGAATATTTGAGATTCTGGAACAAAGTTATGTTCGAATATTAAAGTATGTGTGGGAGTTCACATTTTGTGAATTCGGTTTATGATGATCTTCTTTATTGTAATATGTCTTTAATTTAGTTTTGTTAAGTCTTAAATGTTTTGATTCGAAATATCATTTGAAGTTTTGAGTGATGCTTGATTTTGGTTTAGTCTTTAATTTTGGAAGAAGCTTTTTGTTGGTTCTCTTTTGAGACTCTTAAAGTTATTCCAAGATTAAATGAATAAAACTAAAAATTCACAAAGTGTTAGGCACTTGAGCAATTCGAAATTTATGGAGTGCTGGGCACTTAATAAAAATCGAAATCCACAAATACTAGGTATTTGGTAAAATTTGAAATTGGCAAAGTGCTAGGCACTAGTAAATTTCGAAAATTACATAAAGGTGTGGAGACTATCCATTAATTAAATTCTATTGAAGATTTAATATGAAGTTGCATGTTAATGAAATAGAGTTGATGAAATTATTGAAGTTGCACTGTTTCATAAAATTAATTGGGAGTATGTCTGAATCAAAATAAGAGATCAAAGAAATTTGATAACGTTAAAGAAGACTTAATAAAATGTATTATAACATGATTGACAAAAGAAAGTTTTCTTAGTCACATTACTCATGATTAATTTTGGTAATTCAAAATTGTCATGATGATGAAAATCTTTTGTGAGACAAAGATTTATAAGATTGTTATAATAATTATGTCCAAGTGTATTGTTGTGTGATATGTAAATACTCCAAATTTCCCACTAAAAGTAAATAAGTTATTTTGTTTGTATTTGGAATCTACGTCAAGTTTAACTTAGAGTTATTTTGATGAAGTTTCGGGATGTTAATTCTTGAATCAAAGTTGTGATTTAAATTAGACATAAGTTTTGCATTGAAGTCCAATTTAGTATTGGCAGTTATTTCCACAAACAAACCCAAGTGCTTGTTGACTTTGGAATTGGAGAAAAGTGTCTTCTCATAAAGTTTGTAGTGGAAATAAAATATTGGGTTAAGGCTGGGAGTCTTCGGAGTAAAGTTAGAATGAAGGGTTAACATGCAAATGTTATCATGTCATTACTTTATTCGGGAATTCATGTATGTAATAGATAATTCAAACTAGGTATTATAATAAGATGATCATGTGAAGAATTTGATGATATTATCACTAGGTGATATAATTATCAAATGTCTAGAACATGATCAAAATGCAAAACAGTACAAACAAAAGGTAAATGCTCGTAATTGACTGAAAAGTCAAATGAGATCCAGAAAAGAGAAATTTTCATGCAGCTCCAAGATTTTATCTTCAGAGTAGTTTGGATGTGATGTGAAATCACTAGGCATGAATATTTCAAAAAGGAAAGAACAAATATGAATATCTAATATTCGTAAGGCTAGTCTTGATTAAAATTTGTTTTAACAAGGACGAATAAATGATAGTGATAAGTTGTAAAACTTGTCATATCAAGTGCCTAGAGCTGTTATAGGGATCTAAGTAGCAAAAGTTATTGCTAAGAATAATTGTTTTGGATTACTGGGTAATCTAGATAATTATGTTATGAGTGTTTGAAGTCAGTCATAATAATGAGTGAGAATTTTATTCTTTTTCATTATGTAAATCGAAGGGACTTAAAAATTAGTGGGAGCTGATATTATATTTGTTGAATTAAGGCTAGGCCCCATTCATAAATGTATATCTTGTGAAATAAAGATTTTAAAGGTGTTTTAAATAAAAGGTCAGAAATTGTCTTATTGAATTTTGTCGATGAGATATATTGGAAATTTAATAAACATGAGTATGAATGTGCTTAGAACAATTCTGAAAGGTAAATCGAATTGTGTTTTGAGGCAAAGAAATTTGTTCGAAACATGCAACAAGATAGTTTGCAAGATACATTGACTTTTGTAGTCAACGATGAGCGAATAAATAGGAATAAGATCAAATCATGTTTTATATGGTTTTTCTTGTTCATTGCTGTGGTAGCACATAAAGCCGGAAACTTTCCAATGTGATAAATTATATTTAGTCACTGACATTAAGAGAAATACTTGGTAATAGTTTTCTCATGAAGGCAGTTAATCAAAAGTGTAATTGATCCTGAAGTTTTTTGTATTGAGATGAAAGCCTGATAGTGATATTACAAAAGTTATTGACTTGGTAGATTTTGTAAAGCTTCAAATAATATATTGAGAAGTTTCTCGTATATGTGTTTGTGGTGGAATTATGAAATTGAATCTTAATTGATTTAAATTCAGGAGTGTTGTTTTCAATTGATAAATAATATATATTTTTTGATTTTATCAAACATTAAGTATATTATGAGTGATTCTACAACATATAAAAGGATAGTTGCATCATTGATGTTAGACGTCATGACAAGCAAGTTATGGATATAAGTCATTGACTTGGTGAGGTTTCAATAGACGGTATGATAATTTCATTTGGAGACGCTTGAAATTATTAATGCTACTACGGAACCGGATAGGCCGAAATCCAATTCCTAATAAATCTGACTTTGCATTGTCAAGTTTGACATGTAGAAGAGTTAAACAAGTTTATGGAGTTTGATTGGATCAAAACATGAGGCACAGGCTCGGACCGCATGCAGGAGTATGAGTTGCACCTAAGTTCCATTTGGTGTTATGACATCGTACTAACTACAATCATTATTGACTCTAGTGCAAGTGGGAGACTGTTGGAGATATGCCCTAGAGACAATAGTATTTAGTATTATTTTATCTCCAACTTTATTATTAATAGTTTATATCTTTATGCTACAACTGCATTGGGTACTTGAATAGCGAATACAAAGTATTCAAGAGGAAAACCTCTGATGCACGTGTAGAGATATGAACAGGGAAAAGCGTTCCTAGTCTTGTCTCTAAGACTAGCCTATCTTGTTATCTCATGATCATGTTTTCCTGATCATGGACTTTGTATAAGTCATATAACTATAGGAGTTTATCATTAGTTAGTTCCTATACCTTGAGAACATCTAGTGACCGCTTGTTCGACACTCATGTTTTGATTGTCATCTAACGTCCGGCCGTAACTAGGACCATAACGGTGGCTATTGGGTTTGAACTAGAATAAGTAATGGAACGGAAATTGTTCAAGAAGGGTACTTACTCCTCCAGACGATGGAGAGATACATCCTCTAGGCCATCTCAAGTATAATCATGTCACCTCAATCATCTGGCCAGACACAGTGTGATTTATCACAGGACATTGATAATACGGAATGAGAAAAGAGAATGATATTGGTACGAGTTTTATATGTGTTATGATCCAAGGGTTTGATCGCGCTAGAGCACATAGTCTCACACTCGAGATATCATTGGTATCATGTACGTAAGGGATTAGCGTAATGAGAAACATAAAGAGGTTTTGTCGTTCACTCGTGAATACATGGGAGCTAGTACAGACGTCTAGGTCCCAATGCTGGTTATTGTCTGGTAAGCTCCTGGACATGTCTATGTGTTAACGAACCTTTCGGGTCACACACTTAAGCTGTGAGTCAATCTTTTATTGAGAGAATAAAGATGTAGTTTTAGTGGTTATGAGATTTTGTCGGAGTAGCTCCGATGTCATCGGAACTTGTTCCAGTGAAGGTATGGAGAAAGAGAAGGCAGACATTCCATGTCTCGGAATAATATGAAGTGTTTCTATTATTGTCGGATTTATTCCGAGGGTTTATATAGGAAGAATTACTCATCCGGAGTATTTTGTTTAGCGGACACTAGGTGTCTCGGATCATGTAAAAGTGTTTTATATGATAAGTAACTAATTTCAGGAATATTCTGTAAAAGGAAATATTCAATTGGAAATTAGTTATACAAAACAAATAATTAATTAATTAATATTAATTTATCAATTAATTAAATCGGAAAAATAATAAATAAAAGTTTTTATTTGGAGCCCACCAAAGGGGGCTGCCAAGTGGGCCCACGGGGCCCACAAGGTAGCCGCACCCCCAAGTGGGGCGGGTGGGCCAATCCGAGTTGGGCGGGGGGACTCCCCCCCCCTTGGCCGAAACCCTAGTGGGCTAGGCCCACTAGGTGGAGGCAGTTTGGGAGGGAGGAGTCCTACTCCAACTCCCAATCCGAGTTGGGGAAGGGGAGGGACTCCTCCCCCTCCTTGGCAGGCGCACCAAGGGAGGGGTTGCCCCTCCCCCAAGCACCCCTCCCCTTTGGCCACCTATATAAACACCCCCGAACCACATGGGTTGAGATATAACAATTGCCTACGGGTGTTCTCTCTCTCTAATTAGATCTCATGTGTTGAGAATTAGATATCTCTAATCTCATATTGCTCTAATCAAGTTTGATTAGATCAACCACCTAAACTACGCCGTAAGGCAGTCTCTCTTCATCGGTTGCAAGTAGCTCTGGACGGCGAAACGCTGATGGATTGGCGCGGTGTACGTGTGGATACTGTTAGAGCGGGGTTGCACGAGTAGTCCCTCGACGACACGGATCGGTTACAATCTCACCTCCTGATTGCGTGGATCACATGTTCGTTGGGAGACCCCAAGAGGAAGGTATGATGCAGTGTAGCAGCAGTTTCCCTCAGTATGAAACCAAGCTTTAATCGAACCATTAGGAGCAATAAATCACTTCTGAAGGTTGTTGGTGGCGGAATATGGCACGGCGCAACACCAGGGAATCCGGCGACCGACGTGGAACCTGCACACAACACAATCAAACTACTTTGCCCCAACGAAACAGTGAGGTTGTCAATCTCACCGGCTTGCTGAAAACAAAGGATTAAACGTATGGTGTGGAAAACAGTAGTAAATTGCAGAGAATGAAAAGGAACAATGTTTGCAGTTGGTTGTATTATCAGTGTAAAAGAATGGACCGGGGTCCACAGTTCACTAGTGGTGTCTCTCCATAAAAGATAACTAACATGCTGGGTGAACAAATTACAGCTGGGCAATTGACAAAATATTGAGCGCATGACAATGCATATATATGACATGATGATTACTATGATATTCATGTGGGCATTACGACAAAATACATAGACCGTTATCCAACAGCGTCTATGACTAATAATCCACCGCCAGGTTGTCATACCGAGTTCCCCGTTGGTATTAAGTTGCAAGCAACGGATAATTGCATTAAGTAATGTGCGTAATGTAAACAAATGCATTAGACCTAACGGCGTACCCTTAAGCTAAGCATCGGTTATTTTATCCCTAGTGGCAACAGCACATCCACAATCTTAGAAGTTATTGTCACTCTCCCAGATTACCGGAGGCATGAACCCACTATCTAGCATAAATACTCACTCTTGGAGTTACAAGCATCTACTTGGCCAAAGCATCTACTAGTAACGGAAAGCATGCAAGATCATAAATAACATATAAGATAGATTGATAATCAACTTGACATAGTATTCAATATTCATCGGATCCCAGCAAACACAACATGTAGCATTACAATAAGATGATCTTGATCATGATAGGCAGCTCACAAGATCTAAACATGATAGCATAAAGTGGAGAGACAACCATCTAGCTACTGCCATGGACCCGTAGTCCAAGGATGAACTACTCACGCATCACTCCGGAGGCAGGCATGGTGATGTAGAGCCCTCCGGTGATGATTCCCCTCTCCGGCAGGGTGCCGGGAAGAGCTTCTGAACCCTCCCGAGCTAGGGTTGACGGCGGCGGCGTCTCTGGAACTTTTCGTGGATAATGGCTCGGGTTTTAGGGTTTTCGCGTCGGGAGAATAAATAGGCGAAAGGGCGGCGGCTGCGGAGCCACGAGGGCCCCACACCACCCCACGGCGCGGCAGGGGGGCCCGCGCGGCCCCATGGTGTGGGTGCCACGTGGCCCTCCTCCGTCTCTCCTCTGGACTCCGTCTTCGTGTTGGAAAAATAGGAGGTTCTGTCCAAGTTTCGTCCAATTCCGAGAATATTTCCAGACTAGCTTTTCTGGAATACAAAAACAGCAGAAAACAGGAACTGGCACTGTGGCATCTTGTTAATAGGTTAGTCCCAGAAAATGCATAAAAATGCTATGAAGTGTATATAAAACATGTAACAATTGGTATAATATCAACATGGAACATCAGAAATTATAGATACGTTTGAGACGTATCAAGCATCCCCAAGCTTAGTTCTACTCGTCCTCGAGTAGGTAAAACGATAAAAACAAAATAATTTCTGAGGTGACATGCTACAATCATAATCTTGATCAAATAATTGTAAAGCACATGTTATGAATGAAGTGATCCAGGTCAATGGTCTATAGTTTGCTAGCAAGTAGATAATGAGCAAACAACTGAATCATATAAGCAAAAACTTTTCATGAATAGTACTTTCGAGACAAGCATCAAAGAGTTTTGCATAAGAGTTAACTCATAAAGCAATAGATTCTAAGTAAAAGGTATTTAACCAACACAAAGGAAGATTTAAGTTTCAGCAATTGCTTTCAACATATATATCTCATGGATATTTGTCAACACAAAGCATATAATAAGTGCAATATACGAGCATATAAAAATTGTTGCACCAAAGTTGACACTAGTGTTTGCTTCTAAGATAGAAAGAAGTAGGAAAACTGACTCAACATAAAAGTAAAAGAAAGGCCCTTCGCAGAGGGAAGCAGGGATTAAATCATGTGCTAGAGCTTTTTAAGTTTTTGAAATCATATAGAGAGTAAAAATAAGTTTTGAGAGGTGTTTGTTAATTGTCAACGAATCAGAAAATGGAAAGTACAATATGACCCCTGCCAACCAGACTTTTAAGAGCGGCTCCCATGAAGGACGTTATTTCTACCAGCAAGGCAGATCATCCCTCTTTCTCTTTTGTTTACACATGCAGATATTTCACTGTTTGTCATTGCTTGACTGATAAATCAGGGCAAAAATGTGAAGAGAATTAAGCGGTTAAAGTTGTAATTAATTGGGACTGGGCACCCCATTTGCCAGCTCTTTTTGCAAAATTAATGGATAAGCGGATGTATATGCCGCTAGTCCGGTGGTAAAGTCTGTTTGACAGTTGACATAAAGACATCCACCCCGTCCTCATGAGCTTGGTAAACATTGACACAAAATAGGAGTAATAATTTTGAATAGTTTAAAGGTAGCACATGAAAAATTTACTTGGAATGGCAAGGAAATACCACATATAGGTAGTTATGGTGGACACAGATGGCATGGATTTTGGCTCAAGGTTTTGGATGCACGAGAAGCATTCCCTCTCAGTACAGAGTTTAGGCTAGCAAGGTTATTTGAAGCAAACACAGGATATCAACCGACACAGCAAGCTTATATGAAAACATATTGCAAGCATTATAAGACTCTACACTGTCTTCCTTGTTAACCAAACCCTTTTACTAGAAAATATCTAGACCTTAGAGATACCAATCATGCAAACCAAATTTCAACGAGCTTTACGGTAGTTCTTCATTAATAGGTTTTAACTACATGATACAAAAGCTTAAACATGAACTACTTGATAACTCAAAACAATTGACAAGTATCAAATTATCCAATACAATGATCTACAAGAATATGTAAGCTTTTTCCATTATACCATCTACCACATGCAACATTTTCTGTTCCAACCAAACACCAATCAATTTATTTCAACATAAACTCTCCAAACAATTATAAGTGAAGCAAGAGAGTACTTTCTTTAAAAGAACTAACAGCTCTGAATAAGAGATGCATGCAAAACAGGAGCTAAAAGCATAGCAATAGCTAGATAAGAATACTCAACAAGTATAAGTGAAGAATAGGAGTATTCATATGAAAAAGCGGAGCGTGTCTCTCTCCCAATCAAGAATGCTGGGGTCCAATCAAGTTGACCATAAGAAAAATAAAATACTGAAAATAAAAGCACACAGACGCTCCAAGTAAAGCACATATGATGTGAAAGAATTAAAATATAGTTTCACTAGAGATGACCTGATAAGTTGCATCCCCAAGCTTAGACGCTTGAGTCTTCTTGAAATATGCTGGGGTGATCCATGGGAGCATCCCCAAGCTTAAGCTCTTCACTCTTCTTGATCACATTATATCATCCTTCTCTCTTGACCCTTGAAAACTTCCGCCACACCAAACTCAAAGTAATTCTCATTAGAGGGTTAGTGCACAATCAAAAACTCACATGTTCTATAAGGACACAAACATGACCGTTACTTTTAACATTAGCTACTGCCACTGATGTTATGTGAAGCTCTTCACCCTAAAAAAGAATTCCACTCAACACTAGTAAAAGAGAGAATGCGAAAAATAAAAGACAGAATCTGTCTAAACAGAACAGTCCGCAAAGACGAATTTTTTCGAGGCACTTACGTTGCTCAGATCGAAAAACTTTAAACTAACGAAAGATGCGTACATATCTGAGGATCACGCACAAAAATTTCAGATTTAAATAATTTTTCTGTGATTTTACAGAATTAAAACGGTGAACAGCAGAAATCTGTTCCTGCGCAGAAATCCAAATCTAGCATCATCTTCCTATTAGAGGCAATACTTGGCACAACAATGCGATAAAATAAAGATACAAAGGAATTGTTACAGAAGTAAACAACTCCTTGACTCAAAAAAAGAAAAATTGCAGAAATAAAATAATGGGTTGTCTCCCATAAGCGCTTTTCTTTAACGCCTTTCAGCTAGGCGCAGAAAGTAAGAATCAAGTGTTTCCAAGTGATGAAGCATCAACAATCTTACGCTTAGCTCTCTTACCTTACCCTTATCTTTAGGAAATACTTGGTTACACATAGGTGAAGAGGCGAAATTCATAGTGCCTTGGCCCACATCTATTATTGCTCCAAAGCGTTTCAACAGAGATCTTCCAAGCGTAATTTGTCCTACTCCTGCACATTCAATGACAAGATAATCAATAGATATTGTTATCCCAGGAGTTTTGTAAATACTCCTTCGGCTACTCCTCTTGGTAATTTAATAGTATTATCACCCAAAATTATACAATCTTCGCATTTGGAAAGCTCCCAAAGATTTAAGGAATCAAAAATATCCTTGGGCATTAAACAGAATTCAGACATAATATCACAGCGAGCATGAAAAGTTTCACCATTGATAACAACTTTTACTGAGGGAACCCATCCCGATGGTTCAAAATTTACTGGCACATTATCATAGTGTTCACAAATTTGATTATACCCTTCTTTTAGACCAGATATGTTTGTTTCAAGAGTGTTAAGTCTATCACTTATGCTTGTCAAAGCCAAATCAATTTTACTGATTGGAGGGCTAGAAATTGTAATCATTTTTTTATAGCATTAAAAGCTTGATCCCCATCATAACGAAGGAAATCTCCTCCTACCACAGCATCTAAAGCATATCTGTAGCAAAGAACAAGACCAAAATAAAAGCTACTAAGAAGCAGGCTTAAAGTCATTTTAGGTTCAGTTTTAGCATAAGACTCAAAAATTCTAGACCAAGCATCTTTAAAACTCTCCTCACTCCCTTGCTTGAAAGTGAAGATCTCTTCCTCAGGACATGATGACAGGAACAGGGCTAGACATGATAACAAGACTGAAAAATAACAATTCGAAAATAAAAGTAACTAATTTTTTTGTGTTTTTGATAAATAAAGCAAACAAGACTAAATAAAAATAAACTAAGCAAGACAATAACAAAGTAAAGAGATTGGAAGCGTGAAACTCCCCTTGCAGAAATCCTCTTGCTCCCCGGCAACGGCGCCAGAAAAAGAGCTTGATTGCGTGGATCACACGTTCGTTGGGAGACCCAAGAGGAAGGTATGAAGCAGTGTAGCAGCAGTTTCCCTCAGTATGAAACCAAGGTTTAATCGAACCAGTAGGAGCAAGAAATCACTTCTGAAGGTTGTTGGTGGCGGAATATGGCACGGCGCAACACCAGGGAATCCGCGACCGACGTGGAACCTGCACACAACACAATCAAACTACTTTGCCCCAACGAAACAGTGAGGTTGTCAATCTCACCGGCTTGCTGAAAACAAAGGATTAAACGTATGGTGTGGAAAACAGTAGTAAATTGCAGAGAATGAAAAGGAACATGTTTGCAGTTGGTTGTATTATCAGTGTAAAAGAATGGACCGGGGTCCACAGTTCACTAGTGGTGTCTCTCCATAAAAGATAACTAACATGCTGGGTGAACAAATTACAGCTGGGCAATTGACAAAATATTGAGCGCATGACAATGCATATATATGACATGATGATTACTATGATATTCATGTGGGCATTACGACAAAATACATAGACCGTTATCCAACAGCGTCTATGACTAATAATCCACCGCCAGGTTGTCATACCGAGTTCCCCGTTGGTATTAAGTTGCAAGCAACGGATAATTGCATTAAGTAATGTGCGTAATGTAAACAAATGCATTAGACCTAACGGCGCACCCTTAAGCTAAGCATCGGTTATTTTATCCCTAGTGGCAACAGCACATCCACAATCTTAGAAGTTATTGTCACTCTCCCAGATTACCGGAGGCATGAACCCACTATCTAGCATAAATACTCACTCTTGGAGTTACAAGCATCTACTTGGCCAAAGCATCTACTAGTAACGGAAAGCATGCAAGATCATAAATAACATATAAGATAGATTGATAATCAACTTGACATAGTATTCAATATTCATCGGATCCCAGCAAACACAACATGTAGCATTACAATAAGATGATCTTGATCATGATAGGCAGCTCACAAGATCTAAACATGATAGCATAAAGTGGAGAGACAACCATCTAGCTACTGCCATGGACCCGTAGTCCAAGGATGAACTACTCACACATCACTCCGGAGGCAGACATGGTGATGTAGAGCCCTCCGATGATGATTCCCCTCTCCGGCAGGGTGCCGCGAGGAGCTTCTGAACCCTCCCGAGCTAGGGTTGACGGCGGCGGCGTCTCTGAAACTTTTCGTGGATAATGGCTCGGGTGTTTAGGGTTTTCGCGTCGGGAAGAATAAATAGGCGAAAGGGCGGCGGCTGCGGAGCCACGAGGGCCCCACACCACCCCACGGCGCGGCGGGGGGGCCGCGCGGCCCCATGGTGTGGGTGCCACGTGGCCCTCCTCCGTCTCTCTTCTGAACTCCGTCTTCGTGTTGGAAAAATAGGAGGTTCTGTCCAAGTTTCGTCCAATTCCGAGAATATTTCCATACTAGCTTTTCTGGAATACAAAAACAGCAGAAAACAGGAACTGACACTGTGGCATCTTGTTAATAGGTTAGTCCCAGAAAATGCATAAAAATGCTATGAAGTGTATATAAAACATGTAACATTTGGTATAATATCAACATGGAACATCAGAAATTATAGATACGTTTGAGACGTATCACCTGCCGGCGTGGACATGAGATTCTTCATCAGGCTTCACCAACGTCTACTTCGACTACAACAAGATCTTCTGCAACGGTTGTAGTAAGTTTTCTGGATCTAGCATTATGGGGTGCAGCATATCTTCATAGTATAGATCTTGGACTGTTGCGTAGTATGGTAAGCGAAATTTTTAAAATTTCCGTTGCGCGACCCGGCAGAAACATTGTCAAAGTTCACAATATGTTTCACGTGTCACAACTTTGGTTGTGTTTGCAACCATCGAATGAGCCTTTGTCATAACTTTAATAGGTTAGCCTCTAAACCACATTAATTTCAGAATCAAGATCCATATTTGTATTCATTTTCATTAAATATATTCAGATTTTAACACATCAAATTACTTTTTGTATTCATTTGCAACAGATATATTCAAATTTTAACACATCAAACTACCTTTTTTAGCTTGGTCTTATTCTATCGGTGTCGATGCGGCCGAGTTCTCCCTTGTCGCCTTGCTGTCTGACAAGGAGGGGAGGAGGAGGTGGGGGACCGTCGCCAGTAGTAAACTAACCCAACCACCGCCATTGTCGTCCTTGTCACCTGTCATGTTGCTAATTTGGGAACCGTCTACGGACAACAGTCGAACTGTCGTCTTCCACCACATGTGTACCACCCCGTCCGTACAAAATTGTCTCCTCCGCTAGTCTCCCTCCCGCTCTAGCCATCTTCTATCGGTGTCGTTGCGGCCGAGTTCTCCCTTGTCATCTTGCTGTCTAACAAGAAGGGGGAGGAGGACGTGGGTGACCGTCGGCACTAGTAAACTAACCCAACCACCGCCACTGCCGTCCTTGTCACCTATCATGTTCCTAATTCGGGAACCGCCTACCGACAACAGCCGAATTGTCGTCTTCCGCCACATGTGTACCACCACGTCCGTACAAAATTGTCTCCTCCGCTAGTCTCCCTCCCGTCTCGACGACCCCTCTAGGTCCGGATGGCAGATGATCTGCTTCGACGTTGGCTACCCTGACCCCAAGCGCACTCCAAGATTTATTTTGGCTTCCACTGGCGCGGCCACGTTTGGCCCTATCTCCAGCTCGCTCGAGTCTCGCTGTCGTCGGACCATCGCATATGACCGCGTAAATCCTAACTCGTCCCGTTGTTGGGAGGAGAAGGAGAGGCGAGAAGGGACTCCAACT
The DNA here is from genome assembly GCA_947311845.1 of Poa pratensis. Taxonomy (NCBI): domain Eukaryota; kingdom Viridiplantae; phylum Streptophyta; class Magnoliopsida; order Poales; family Poaceae; genus Poa; species Poa pratensis. Next base: position 11,064,065 of record CAMZMU010000104.1, on the reverse strand, counting down.
AGATGAGTTGGAGAGCAGAGAAGGTCACTTCGACGCCAATGGTGAAGTGTATCCAGCACGAGGATTGCTAGATGATAAGATAAGAGAGAGTACGAGGGTTGAGGAAGCCAGAAAAGCGGGAAGCACCACTCAAGCTGGGCGCGAAAACATGAGGAGGAGATGGAAAAAAGGACGAGAAATAAAGCTTTGAAGCCAGTAAATAAAGTCTAGTAATCCACCTAACAGTTAGTACCAGCAAAGCCAACTTACTTTGAGCCATATTTGTATTAGCGATTTCCACGTTTCCAATCTGGACATTTGAATCAGGTCAAAGTTTTGAAAACAATTACCCTACGAAGTCCGAAATCAAGCTCCATGTGACGCTGAAACGAAAGCCCTCCCCGTCTACAGTATCCCGGAGGCGATTTCTGGAAACCACCGAAGAACTCCACCTCGCCGGCGCGTTTCGTCGGATTCCTCGGCCTCCGCCGGCCGCCTCGGCGGCGGGAGGCCGGGGGATCCCCGTCCCGTGTCCTGTACATAGTGTAGGTTTTCTTTGGATGCAGGTCGCCGGCGTCCTGGAGGTGGAGGCGCGGCGGCTGGAGTTTGCGGGCGGTGGATCTCCTCTCCGACGTCGGCGCTCTGCGGAGCGTCGTCCTCGATCCACCGCCATCGTCGACCTCGCATCGCCGCGGTGGTGCTGTGGTCGATTTCCCCGAGCTCGGCTTCGTGGACGGCGAAGCCAGCGGTTGAAGATCTATAGCAAGAAGTTGGTGCGATCCGGATCGACGACGACGACGACTCCCGGGGTTGGCTTCGGCCTATGCCTGGTGACTTCCCGTCCGCCTGGGGACTGCCTTCGTTCCAAGTCAAGGGAGGTAGCGGCGGCGGCGCGCCACCGGCAGCTCCGGTGCGTCGATGCCGTGGTCAACGATGCAGAAGGACTAAGCTGTAATTTTGCTTTTTCTCAGGGATCTTTCTGTAATGTTTCCGGATAATACCAGTTTCTTTGCCCACTAAAAAAAAAAGAAACGAAAGCATGCGGAAGAAGACGCCTGCCATGTTCTCGGAAGCGCGGCCCAGAACCACCAGATTTGGCTTTCCCACAAGAAACCGCACCGTGAAAATTTCAAGAGAACCCCGTCGTCATCGGAGCAGCGTTGGCCAGAAAAACCGAGCGTTCCGTTTATTTTCACTTTGTTTCGCGGAAGAAAACGCTGCTGCTCGGCGACTGATGCACGCGAGCAAGATGGCGGCGGGTCTCGTCTTTACTCCGCTTACTCCTTCCAGCAGCATCTCTCGCGGCCGCAGCGAGAGGAGGGCGGCATTTGCGTCACCTCTCCCCTCTCCATAAATAGCGCCGGCGTGTAGTCACCTCGCCTGCCTCTGCCTGCATTTGTAGGGACCGCGGCGCGTGCGTGCATCGCCTGCCTTCTGTATTTTCCAAGAACAGCCCGGTGAGATTCAGTTCAGCGTTCGGTCGCGGCGCGTTTGAATCCAAGAACCGGCGGAGTTGGGACCGCGAGATGCAGAGCATGGCGGCGACGGCGGCGGTGTCCTCCTCCTGCTCCGCTTCGAGAGGTTGGGCGGCGGTACGCCGGTGCCCATCTCCTTCCCTGGCCTTGCGGCATGTCGCGTTCTCTTCCTCCTCTTCCTCTTCGTCCTGCCCGGTGGCGGGCGCCGGCGCGCCCGTGCTGCCGCTCGGCATTCGCGGGGGCGCCTGCTGCTCCCCTGTCCCCTGCTCCCGGACAAGAGCGGGGCTTCGACGAGAAGGACGACGGCTGCCGCCGCGGCGGCGGCGTCGCCGTCGGTCGAGGGAGGCGGGAAGCCGGAGGCCGCCGGCATTCCGAGGACGCTGCAGCTCGGCGCCATGATCCTCGTCTGGTACCTCCTCAACATATACTTCAACATCTATAACAAGCTGGTCCGTTCCCAATCACCATTTCCCCTTTCTTCTCTAGGATCGCAGATCGTTTCTTGTTTGGTCCTAATCCAATCTTCATTTGCATGTGATTGATGATTGTGCTACACAGGTTCTTAAAGCAGTGCCCTTCCCTTACACCATCACCACCTTCCAGTTCGCATCCGGCTCCTTCTTCATCACTCTCATGTGGCTGCTAAATCTGCATCCAAAGCCAAGGCTCTCCCTTCAACAGGTAAGACACAAAAAAGATTAACCTGATCCTTTCCATTTACCTGATCGTGTACAAATATAAGTGTTTCCTTTTCAACAAAATATTCATGATTCATGCAAAGTTGTAAATTAATGCAATTTTACTATGAATTAATATCTCTTTTAACTGTTGATGCAGTACGCTACGATCCTGCCTTTGGCCATAATACATGTGATGGGCAATGCCTTCACCAACATGAGTTTGGGCAAGGTAGCTGTCTCCTTCACGCACACCATCAAGGCCATGGAGCCCTTCTTCTCTGTTCTACTCTCCGCGCTGTTCCTCGGGCAGGTATTAAATTTAGGCTTTCTTAAGTGGCATGTCCTGATGAATGGAATGCGTAGAAAGAGATGAATGTGTTGTTCTTAATTGTTCTGTTCTTGCAGGTTCCTTCTTTACTGGTAGTAGGTTCTCTCGTGCCAGTTGTTGGCGGAGTTGTACTGGCATCTATGACTGAAGTTTCTTTTAACTGGTTAGTAGTATCTACCATTTCTAAATTTCCAATGTCAAAGGATTGGGAAAACTTTAACTTTGTAGTTATCCTTTTTATATCTTTGTAAGTTAGGTAAATATGGAATGTATCACACTGTCCATTAATTGAGTCAAGCTTATTCACTGCCGTTCTTGAAAGAGAAACCACTAGTTCACATTACAATTGAGTATCTTGTATGTTAGAGTAGTCATCTTCGGAGTAAACATGTACATTGCTTACCATTCAAAAGTCAACACTTTCTAAAGTGGAGAGTGAGGTGTCAACTTTGAATACATTGTAGTTAGGTTACAACTATATGCATTAGCAAAAACGAAAATAGTAATAATAATAATGATTTTTTTCAGTTAGCTTACCTAAAATTATGCAGCCATTTTTGCGGCATTACGAAATATTGGTTATAGTATCTGCCATTTCTAATTTCCAATGTCAAGGGATTGGAGGACTTCAGGCTTACACTCTTTGTATCTTTAAGCTATATGAATATGTAATGAAACACACTGGCAATTAGTACGGTCATGCTCATTCACGGCCATTCTTGAATAAAGCAACAAATATTTCACATCAATGTAGTCATGTTTGTGTGCCAATTGCAGAAGTCATCTTCAGAGTAAAACGTGTAAATTACAGTATATCAAGTTAAAGCTGCATACATTGGCGAAAATGCAAATAGTAATCTATTTTACCAATTTGCCTAGCTAACATAATGCAGCTTTTGGTTGCAACTGGTGCATTTCTTCAATCTTGTGGTCTTATTCAGCATGTATAATAACTGTAAAAGTACTTTGGAAAAACAGGATAGGATTTTGGAGTGCCATGGCTTCCAATCTCACTAATCAATCACGAAATGTTATCAGCAAGAAACTTCTTTCGGACAAAGACGTGATTGTACCACTTTGTTTTTTCTCATTGTAAACCACATCGTAGAGGCATGATAAATATCGTTCCCCTTACACATTTTTTTTCCTTATTACAGGAAACACTGGACGACATAAATCTCTTTTCAATTATGACTGTCATGTCATTTTTGTTGTCGGTCCCCTTAATGCTATATGTAGAGGGCATCAAGTTTAGCCCATCGTACCTACAGAGTACTGTGAGTAGTTCCAGCTTGCAAAACTAGATATGGATCACTTATCTCTTCTTTTGGCTAATCATGAACTTTCCGGACATTGTACTTTTTATGTAGGGAGTAAATCTTCAAGAACTATGCTTGAAAGCGGCAATTGCTGGTACTTGTTTCCATTTTTACCAACAGGTGTGCTACTATTCACTAAAAATCAGTCCACTCTATTTGTTTTTTTGAATTTTGGGGGCTCTAAAAATTATGAAGGTTCTTAGGAGTTACGACTATCCATTAGGAGATTTAGGGGTTTGATTTTTCCTATTTTGTATTCTATGGTGATCTCCTTCCAAAATAAATGGTATATCTTATCTTCAGTTGTGTTGGACCAGTTGTCCTGCATAATAAGTTTCATGGCCTGAAATTTACTTTTACTGCTTCTCTGTTTTTTCTCGTTTATTATTTACCATTAAATCTATTTAGTTTTTGTTTAATTACATGTAATGAAGTTTCTGTTTGTTTCTGAGGCAGGTTTCATATAGTTTATTGGCCAGAGTATCACCTGTGACCCATTCTGTTGCGAACTCTGTCAAACGGGTGGTTGTCATCGTGTCGTCCGTTCTCTTCTTCAGAACTCCTATTTCACCTATAAATGCCCTTGGTAACTCTATCTCCAATCCATCCTATCTTACCAGCAAGTTCTAACAATTCACATCCTGATTTATGTGTCCGAATTTTATTCTTTCGCTGACTGCAGGAACTGCTGTGGCTCTACTTGGAGTTTTCCTGTACTCTAAATTCAAGAAAGCAAAACCAAAGGCGAAGGCTGCATAAAGATAGCTTGTATAGCAAAATTGACTGTAGAAGGATCTGGATCAGGGGAAATCGACTGCTTTCACTGGTAGCATACACTTGGCTTTCCCCCCATTTGTCTCCACCATGTTTTCTCATCTTCTTATTTGGCTGTTACCACCTTGTATAGAAGATTTTTTCTGAATGTTGTGGTGGACCGACACATAAATAGCACTGTCAAACCTTTTTCAAGAGAAGAATAATTTTGGCAGTCACTTCTGAAAGTTTCAGTGTAGAATGTTTGCCGTTTAACACCGATTCTCTTAAATCTGAACATGTGGATGAAACTTATACTACGGAGCACTCTGCACCTGTTGTTTTCCAGGCAAGTGCATTCAGATGCATTAGTGGTCAGCTTCCAATGGTAAATGTATTTTTTTAAGCACCTGAGTGCTACTGACGACCAAGATTCTAACTTCCCAAAGATCATGATGTTTTACTCAATGGAATGAAATATTTAAGTGCCAAAAAGTTTTGGTGTATGGTGCCAGGAGTATGATCTAATGTCTGCACTCATGTTGATCTAATGTCTGCATATATTGTTATGCATATATTGTTATCCAGTGTAAAATGGTTCTGTACTCCTGGGTGTACGTACTCTCACGTTCAATATACCACATAGATGAATCATATATACCTCTTTATCATTTTTAATATACTTCATTATTTAATAGTAGATACCCCAAAGTGAGTTACATGAAAATTTTCATTTGAATCTGCATATTTTATGTTATTTGCACATATACTCCTTTTTTGTACGAAATAATGGTATATAATTTTTTTGAAAACTATGGTGATAAGTTTTTTCAAACTATTTGAATTGAGATATCTTAGAATAATTAATGAGGTATATAAAAAATTAGAAAGAGGTATAATACCCTCGTATGTGAGGTATATTGAGTATGGGAGTATGTACACCCAGGAGTATATAATAGGAGTCCTCTCCTGTTCAAGATTTCTTTTTTGTTTTGATGGAAAGTTTGTTCACTACACTAAAAATAATTCTCCAGATTTACCTAGAAAATATCTAGGCAAGTCGGTTCCTCTCAAAATGGATAAATAATAAATATAAAAATAAGCATAAGTCCGTTCCCTTATGTTTTTGTTTGCTTGAAGGAATGGAACATTCTGGATACTAGAAGATACCCCGCGCGTTGCAGCGGGTATCATTTTAGAAACTATATCGTGTAAATAAAATGGTATAAAAGGTATTACATGTTAAATGAATATACGAAAATCAATTGGTCATAGTCGACATACTAAATTTTCATAGACATGAATTGCGTGTGTATTATATATTGTTAATGTGAACTATTAGATGGGTGGAGGATTGTATGATGTGTATATTAATAAGTATTAGTGAAAATGACATGGACAATTGATTGGCTAATGGCATGGATGATGTGGATAGCTTGCATGTTAAGATAGAAAAAATAATAAATGCACTTAGTGGGGTTTTGCTTTATAAGAGGTAGGCATGAATTGCGATGTATTATATATTGTTAATGTAAACTATTAGATGGTTGAAGGATTGTATGATGTGTATATTAATAAGTATTAGTGAAAATGACATGGACAATTGATTGGCTAATAGTATGGATGATGTGGATACCTTGCATGTTAAGATAGAAAAATAATAAATGCACTTAGTGGGGTTTTGCTTTATAAGAGTGAAACTGATGGTTTATAGGTGACGATTGATAGCCATAATAACTTGTCGATAGTTCCAGAACATCATTGTCGCCTCTGTGGACGAGAAGTTAAGAACACATGTACCATAAAAATTAAGAGAAATTTGACAGTTTCTGTATCGATGTCGCCTTTGTGGTGCAGAAGTTAAGAACACAAGCACCATAAAATATGAGAGAAGTTTGACAGTAACACAATAAAGACGTGGATTCAGAGAAGCTCTTGGGAAAAATCAGAGTGAGAACCATAGAAGACTCTGTGCACCTCTTTCCAGAACTTCATGTTCCAGATGAGGTGGGAAGAAGTTCAAATGGATTAGCTCATACTCCAACCATCCAATGAAACCTACTTTACACCACATATAACTTTGAGAAGGAAAAACATAAAGTCTGAAAAAACTGGTGATAGTGAAATCTATAGTTAAAACGTATGGTAGCCGTAGCTGTAGTAATAGCACTATTACTAGCTGGTAATTGTCCATCTTCTCTAGGTGTATGAACAAGGTTAATCGAACGAGCAGTAACACAAACACCGAGTAGTGTAATAAAGTAATCAGATAATGATGCATGAATTAAATAAAATTACTTCATAAATAAATATGCAGAAGATAAAAAATATAACCTACAATAGCAATGACTCTGTTATCATAGTCATCATTCACAATGCTAGTACAATGTATTCGTGCATTTTTTATCCTCTTAAAAGAATCCATATACATATTCTAGTGTCGTTCTTATTCAGAAATTCAGAAGAAACACCAAATCTTCAGACCAAAATCGAAAAGAACTTTTTGATCTAAAAAACAAGGAAAACGAAGAAACTGATCAGTGCTAAGTGCAAGCTGATGCGTTGAGACGACAGACTGCTGACAGTCAGTGCTTCTATGTGGTAAGTATGGGCGGGAGGTAGTCGGACTTTGCGCCGAGGATCCGCGCCTCGGTGTCCGGGAAGAACTCCACCCCGGGCAGCTGCGTCACCGCGCCGTCGCTGGTGACCCCGACGGGGTAGGTGAGTAGGTGGCCGGGGAGGTCGTGCTCTGGCCCGTCGCCGGCGTAGAGGTTCCAGTACCTGTCGGCCATGGCATTCACCTTTCGCACGCACTCGACGCTCTCCGGCCTCTGGAACGCGTCGTCGACCATGCCGAGGTGCTCGTACCACAGTGCCATCCTGAACCCGTGCACCTGCCCCCTCGCCGGCCGGCTCGCCGCCAGGTGGTACGGCTGGTACGCGCCCATGGCAATCTCCGAGTCCCGCGCCCCGTCCATGGACCTCTGGTTGATGTTCGCCGACCCCACGATGATGTACTCGTCGTCCACTAAAACCAAGCACAGAAACAGTCAAGAACACTGAAATTACATTGCAAGGTTTGGGTTTCTGAAAGTGTCGTAGGCACCGATCATCATCTTGGTGTGGACGTAGATCATGAACCGGCGATTCTGCTGCGCCTTGAGGTTATCGGTATCAGGGTCGGCCGGCTCCGGTGGCTCGTACTCGCCGGCCTTCTTGGCCTCTCGGTTCCCGAGGCAGAAGAAGGTGAGGTAGTCCTTGGGGTTGGCGTCGATCCCCTTGGCCTGGATCGCCTGCGCGATGTCGGTGTACATCATCTCCATGGTCCTCCTCTGCCAGTCCAGGATCGCCTGCACGGACCCACTCGCCGGGATGCCCTCCGGCCACATGGGAACCACGACGTAGACAGTGAACCGCTCGCCGGCCTCGATCTTGCTTACGACCTTCATGGAGAGCTCCTTGGGGATGAGGTGGAGCGCGCCGACGTCGTCGGGATTGATGCCGTCGGGCTTCCAGCAGTAGGAGCTCCCCAGGAAATACTGGTTCTCGATGTAGATGAAGCTCTTGGCCCTCCGGATGGCGCAGATGTACGCGTCCTGGATGCTCCGGTCGATGATCTGGTCCTTGCCGCTGACGAGCCCCGCCCTGGCCGCGTCCTCGGGTGTGTCCGGGAACCCGAATGCGGCACCGCCGTCGATGGACCGGAACAGCTGCACGTTCCACGTCTCCCTGTCCTCCGCGTACACGACTGGTGACGGCGGGATGATCTCGTCGGCGAGGTCCCGGAGCTGGACGAGCAGGTCCTTGCCGCCCTGCTTGCGCCACCGCTGCTCGAAGTTGTAGAGCACGTCCCACGCCACCGGGCCCTCCAGGCGGCAGTGGATGTCGTGCCACGGCTCCCTCGGCCCGCCCTTGGCGATCGCCGCCGTCGCGAAGTTGGGCTGGTGGAAGTCGTCGTGGTGGGCACCGTCCAGAGTGCCGAACAGGGAGTGGAACGGCGTGTCGTAGCGGCCGTCACAGAGGTCGAGCCCGCCCACGAAGCTCATGAGCCGCCGCCGCCTCGACGCGCTCTGAGGCTGGGGCATGTCATGGTCGACGACGACTATCTTCTGGTGGTGCGTGAACATGGTGGAGATCTGCAGGTCCTGCACGAGGCTTCCAGAGTCGTCGGGGTCGCGGGGGCAGAGCACGCAGTTCACGTCCGTGCCCTGGAAGTAGTTCATCGTGTCCTCGTCGTGCGTCCCCATGAGGCCGTCCTTCTTGAGCGCTCCGACCGAGGTCCGGTCGTCCCAGACAAGCATGAGCACCCTCACACCCTCGCTGGCTTTCTTCTTGAGCAGCTCGCCGAGAGTCACGCCGCTGCCGGCCGGCTTGGGCCGGTTCGCGTCCCTGAGCAGCGTGATCTCCGTGTACACCGACCACCCTGTGACGTAGATGAGGTGCTTGGCATTGCTAATGGCGGCGAAGATGTCCTCCCAGCAGCGATGCGGCTCGTAGCAGCGGCCGTCGTCGAGCGGGATCCTGGGGATGAAGCCATCGGGGACGTGCGCGTCCTGGTACAGCGTGACCTTGCACCCCTGACGCTGGGAGAAGAATGTGTAGGGCACGCCGGGGTTCTTCGGGGAGCGGATGCCGCGGCCCCAGCTGTGGTCCTTGGAAATGTCGAAGTACTGGAGCTTGACGTGGACCTTGCCGCCGCCCTCGACGGGGTTGCGGCTGTCGTCGCAGAGCGGGAGCCACCGTTCGACCTCCTCGCCGCCGAAGATGTCGCGGACGGGGAGGTAGCCGGTGCCGATGACGGAGGCACCGATCGGGTTCTTGGCCTTGATAGTGAAGAGCACGTCGGAGGCGAGGTGCGCGCAGTAGATGTGGAAGGACTCGTACCAGCGCGGGCTCGCCGACTCGTCGGTCAGGGTGCGGGTGCGGCCGATGCGGGCCTTGCCGAGGCCCACCGTGGCGTAGAGCTTGCTCGCGCCTTTGCCCACGCCCACCGTGTCCTCGATCCCCTCCACCAGCTGGTGTTCGAATTTTTTTTTGTTTCAAATTAGTTGCGTTTTTTCTCAGTTTGAGATCACAATGAAATGAACTCATATGATCGATCTCTCAGATCAGTGCACGCTGTCGTGTCAAATCATCAAAAACATTACTACGTGATACTAGACCTAGGGCACAACTAGAAATTAGACCGAAATATTTTGTACCTCAAAACCTTGAACTAGATTCAAACTAAATTCAAGTCAATTTCAATTGGGTCAAGATTCTTCATCATTCTATGAGTTTTGGTAAAAATAATCTATATCTATACCTAATAATAAAGTCACTAAGGCTTCCGCAATTTGATTTGGTTTGGTAGGTCATCTAATTTGCTCCTAAAGTTGCAATTAATTACCCACCTATGCCACCGGTAAGTTAAAAAAACTGTTCATATGGATCCTTTCTACAAATCAATCTTTACGTGCGAGCCAGCCAACTCGATAGCCAGTTGGTGACTGTATCCTATTCGAATCGGGACAGATCGACCAGGTGGCGTACGTAAAAAAAACATAGCTGGCGACCATGGGCCGACCCAGCCATATCGTCCCATTAACCGATCAACTCTTCTAGCTAAGAGTAGAAACGATCCGATTTTTCCAGGATCGATCCTTGCGTCTGAGCCGGCCCAGCAAATATTGATTTTTTTCCATCGCCCACTACTGCTCAGCTTCATTGCACGGTGTGCTAGAAAACAAAAAAACAAAATTGCATTGCACATTGTGCTCACAGGAAAGGAAAAAAATAGCACGCAACCTGATATTTGCAGAGGCAGACTATTTTTTTTTGGCGGCTAGAGGCAGACTACATATTAATATGAGTGTTTCTATATTTGCCAACACAAATATAATCTTATGTTAAAAATAAATCTTAACATGAGGTGTTCTTGCTAACTATCTTTTAGTTCTTGCTAACCATCTTTTCATTTTTCAAGTGCTTAGAATAGCGTTTTTTGTGAAGCGGCTACTGAGAGTGTCGTCCAAAATGGCACCGATACATGTTTGTCACAAAGTAGACATCATTCTATGTACATTCACCCAAAGGCATGCATTTCCGAGGTATTTACCTATTTGTGCCCATTTAAACGGTACCCTGCCGATTCAGCTGGAAACCGCTAGATTTTGAACTGCAACCACTACATAGCTTGCCCGTTATTTTTCCTAAATTTCATTTTTAGGTTCACAAGTATCCATTTCATCAGAGAAACGCCAAAATATTCACATGATTCAACCACTAGACACAAACGGTCACGGCCACGAATTCGACTAGATTTTCAAATGAGCACACGAAATTCAAAAAAATCAAAAAAATAGAAAACCTCCGCGTAGCGTCAACATATGTGACCTAGTTACGAGAAAAAAAATATAAACTTGCAATAAGAATGTTTTATAGAAAAAGTGTTCTCAGAAACTTGCAATCACGAACGAACATTCATTGCTTTCAAGACAAACGAGCAATGTTTTGGCCACTTTCATGACATAGTTTGTCCAAATGTGTCCCAATTTGGCACATGTGTTCATTATGGGATGGCAAACAATGTTGCCGAACAAAGTTTTCGACATGTTTCATAAAAAAACCACTTTTCATTTTTCAAGTGCTTGGAATAGCGTTTTTTGTGAAGCGGCTACTGAGAGTGTCGTCCAAAATGGCACCAATACATGTTTGTCACAAAGTAGACATCATTCTATGTACATTCACCCAAAGGCATGCATTTCCGAGGTATTTACCTATTTATGCCCATTTATGAGAGGTAGATGGAAACATTTAACAAACAACCATTTGGTTATTTGCAAATAACATTTGGTATAATATTTTTAAAAATTGATGTGGTCCAAATTTGCAACAAATATTTCGTAGGTGCTTCACAAACCCCCTGATCTTAGCACTTAGAAACCATTTTTAATGGAAACATTGTTGAGAACCAATCAGAACGTAGAACCTCTCTGCCCACGGATCACCCCACTGCCCACTGTAACCGATCTGAGCCGTCCATAGCTTTTTGATACAACGGCTCTAGCTCACTTCTCCTATCGACAGAACAGAAAGGACAGCAGCGCGCGGCATCACCCTAACCTAACCCTAGAAATCACCCTCCCACCCACCCAGCGCCGCCACTCACCCACCCACCCCCCTTCATTCTCTCTCCCTCTCCCTCGATTCAGATCCACCCCGTCTGCAGCAGCTGCTGCGCGTCCTATCCACCGCCGCCACCCCTTCTTCCCCATCCCCCTTCTCGGAGGCCGCCGTGTGGGGGTCGTCGGCTTGCCAGCGCCCCACGGCAGGAAGGCCGTTGACGCGCCGGACCTGAAGGGCCGGGCGTGCTGCTGCCGGCGTCTTCCACGTCCCCGTCCTCTCCGTCGTGCTTCCTTACCACTTCCAATCCTTGATCTCATCGGTGGTAGATTGACAGATTTGTGTGTGGATGCAGGTCTCATGTGCTCCGGTCGACGCTGCTCCGCTCGAGCCACCAGGACGTCCACGTCGCCGTCGAGAGGTTGCTCCAGCTCCCGCAGCAACTCCTCCGGATCCTCTCCGGATCCTCGAGCTCGACCGGCTGCGCCTCCACGGCCTCGTTCCCCTCCATGCTCGCCCCGCAGCTAGGGCTGGACATAAAGCTCGATGTTCGTTAAGCTTATTGAACACTCGGCAAGTCGACTCGTTTGAGCTCGACTCGTTTTGTTAATGAACCGAGCTGAGCAGCAATTTTAGCTCGCTAACACTAACGAGTTAAACAAACAAACTAACGAGTTTCACGAGCTACTCATTAAGCTCGTTACGATTGTCGCAACAGGCTGTAAATCTGCATGGCTGGCCTTATACTGTAGCCCATCTAACGTTAATATGCAAATAGCCATCAAAAGAACAAAACAATCTTCTTTATATGGAGGAAAAACATTGTTCCTCCTGATGCTTGCTTGATAGCTTGCTTAATTAGCTAATTTTCCTAATAAATCTTCTTAACGAGCTTTAACGATTTGCTCGCGAGCGCTCGTTATCCTTAACGAACCGAGCCAAGCTTTAAATTTAACTCGTTATGATTAACGAGTTTAATGATCCGAGTGTTAGCGATCACGAGTCATAACGAGCCGAGCCTTAACGATCCGAGCAGCTCGTTAGTCCAGCCCTACCCGCAGCGCCTCTGACGACTGCGCCCGGAGCACGACGGTGCCGCTGTTCCGAGCACTTGACGCCAAGCTGTGCCTCGTCTCCTGTAGATCTACTCCACCATCTTATTCTCGCGTTTGACCAGAACAGATACGCCTCACATCTGACGTTTTTGTTGTCTTACTGGTGATTCAGGGCGCGGGTGCTGCAGGGCGGCAGCTACTTCATCTACATGGACTACGCGCGAGCTCGCCCGCGTCTCCACTGCCTACAGGTACATTTCGCATGCCCGCTCCCTCCTATTCGGTGTGATTGTTGCTTATCTTAAGTACTGTTAGTGGTTAGGTAATCATGCTGCTCCTCTGTGTTAGAATTCCCTTAACTGTAGTTGACAAGTGAACATGAGCATGCTATATGATCAATTTATAGTTGTCTGATGATAAATGTATATGCAGTACATAGCAATACTTGTCTTTGTTTATTTGCAAAGTCTTATGATCCCAGCCAGTCAATTTCTTGTTTATTTTGGTATCCATTCATCAACCATCACAAAATAAAAATGTGTGGCTATGTAGTTGGCTAGTCTCGTTGTTCATCAAATGTTCTTGGAGTGGAAGCATTGAACCAAATACCTTTTTCTGTACAACTCCTTGTGCTTGATGAGACACTTTACTTGAATGTGCAGTTTGTACAGTATGGCAAATGGACAGTCACCAACCATTCCAAACCAGTTCAAGGGACCATGGAAACAAAAGTTATAACAATAACTATCGCATGTCAGTATGACTAGGTAGTCAATTTGCTTAGACAAGCAGCAATGTGCATTACAAGTTCTAATCTGAGACTTCTGTGTGTTCAGAAAATCAAGAACCTGAGCAACAAGCGCTAGGTGGAAGTCACATCTGATCGACAACCCAGGTAACTCGAGCTTACCCACTGCTATATGTTCAGCGTTCTGCCATTGCGAACTGATGTCTATTTATCTTTTCTGCCCAATTTCTTCGATGAAAAATTCAAAGCTAATGCAGTTTTATCCTTTTGGCAACTTGAAGCAGATCAGCACAGAGCTGTGTCTTGTTGCTGCTATAAAATTCAGTGATTTACACATCGCTACCATTTTTGAATTACTTGTCGCAACAATGTATATACTGCTACTTATTCTGGAAGTTAATATACTTGCCTTTCTTTTAAATGTCAAATCCTAACATTGCTTGTACTTGTCCTAGTGTCTGCTATTTTACAAGACAATTGTAGTTTATGTTTTGGTTTCTTCTGAACTTAATGCTTCACATATACTTTTTGTTAGTTTGTTACCTTTAAATTTGTAACCAGAATAATAAATCAATGTCTTTTGTTGGAAAACATTGTGTCATGAGAAATTTTGTTTTTGTTAGGCTTTATGTATGCTTGATCCTAAACATTTTGTTCTATAACATGCAGATGCTGTCCTTCGTTCATGTTTCGTCGGGAGCTCGAGGATTCGTTGGAAGCATATCTCTTAACTCGTTGGAACTTGGAACTAGTCATACTTTCATAGGTAGATATATTTTGATATTTAGTTGTGTATTTGGTAGCTGGATGCCTTATGTGAACTATATTTTGCTTGTAAACCTGATGTGAACCATGTTCTAATGTAAATGTGCCAAATCTGGTGGTTTGCTCTGTTTGAAGCACTACTGTTTTCTGGGTGTTCTGATTTAAATATTACGTATTTCTTCACTGGAGAATTAAAATCTGAGGAATTTACACTGACAACCCGGACCAACTAACGAGAACCTAATAATAGGGACCCACTTTCCTGAACCTGACAAGTGGGGCCCATCTTCTGAAATCAAAAAAGTAAACTGAAATTTCGAGCCATAAAGGCCACGGCCCAGAAAAATAAAAATGGCCAAATTATTGGGCTTGGCCCATCTAGCCACCAGAAATAGACACGAAAAAACATTAAATGGGCTGGTTTATTGGGCTTGGCCCATTTAGTTGGCAGAATCGGACCGGGCTGATTCTAGTCAACGACCATTTCATTTGGTCACAAATTTGCCACGTCAGCTTTGCCACGTTGGATTTGACGTGGCGTGGCCAGATTGCCCGTGACCAAAAAATTGGTCATAAAATTTGTGACCTTTCCTTTTGGTCATAGACGTCTATGACCAATCCAAAAAAAAGGTCATATTGGACAATTAGTGACCCTCATAACGTGACCAAGTGTATTTGGTCACAAAAAGGTCATAGATTAAAAATTATGACCATTCAGTGACCAATATGGAGGGTCATAGGATAGCATATTTCTTGTAGTGCTTCATATGGAATTTATAACTATTCAAAGTGTTAAGATGATTTATTCAAACCTGATGTTAAAATTGTAGTGTTCAATAATTGTTAGAGTTCAAACAAAAAGGAAATCTTGCACCGATCTCAAAGTCGAATTGACAGTGATCCATGTCGGCGGAGAACTAGCAAAACCGATATACTCAAAGACAATGTAGGTGTGGCAAGGTCGGAAAGAAAATGAATAAGGCCGCGCTTGGAATGTCGGCGTCTCCGTAATATTTGTTCAGCATGCTCCGTATTTTTAGCAGGAGGTGAACATGTCCGGGTAATTTTCCTGTCGTTTTTTGACTAAAAAACAGGAATCCAAGCGGGGCCTAAACGCGAAACTATAAGCCACAGATTACCAAAATCGAAATACAAAATATACATGACGATCAAACCGGTTAATCTGAGGCAAGAGTGGTATTCCCGATCGATCGGCACGCGGAGGGGGCCAGAGAATAGGGAGAGGCAACGGAGAGAGAGAGAGAGACGGACACATAGTACCTTGCGGAGGAACTGCGGCGCTTGGCTGCTGGGCCTGCTGGTGTTGGAGAGCCCGTCGGCCTCGCACACGGTGACGTGCAGCGTGCCATGCAGCAGGATCTTCGCCATTATCGTCCCTAGCTCCGGCCGCCGCGCTAGCTAGCTCCGAGAGGAGTTTAATATCTGGTGCTGTGGATTAGACGGGTCGATATGGGTTAAGAGAGGAGAGAACGATGCATGGGCACTGTAGGGGGCGCTGTCTTGTGCTGGTGGCAAGGAGAAAATTAAGGAGGGAGATGTGGAGCCGGTCAGAAATAGAAATTCGGAGAGGAAGAGACTGATGACGGACGGAGGGAGGGCGCCGCGCCGCCGCGTACGTCGGAGCAGCGCAAGCTTTGTTGAGGCCGATCGAGCAACCCGGACATGCATGCCGCATGGGGCCGATCGATCGTACCGTGATGCTGCGTACGTAAGAACTAAGAATGTTGTGCACGATTTTTTTTCTTCAAAATCTCCGTTTGGAAGTTTCAAAAATTGCAAACAAAAATCCTATGGATGTAGATAATGTCGAACGCTACCGGTTTGAAAAAACCAATACGAAATAATCTGTATCTAGACTACACAAAAACGATAATTCTGTCAAAATTTCGAATTTCAAAATGTTGGGACTTTAAGGGTAAGGGACCAATGCCCACCAAAGAAAATAGGACATGCCTAGCTATAAGGCGCCTGCTATTTAGCGAATGTGTACGCACACACATGTGAGAAGAAATGACCCTTCTTTGGATGTATGCACAAAAAACAAAAAGCTGATTCCCGCATTAAATGCAAAATTCGAAAATTTAAAATGTTTTGTATCCCAAACCGTTTATCCGATTTAGAATCCGTTTTCACCGCTGAGCTAGTCGCGATGAGATCTTCGAAACTAGATCTCATGTTGACATATTCCGACAACTTTTTTTTAACCCAAAAGTTACCCACCTGTAAACACAGAAATTATCTAGGCTGTAGTATGTAAGTTACCCACCATATTAGTTTTTGGGTTAAAATAGAACCATTTGTTGTTGTTCTTTTCGATTGTTTCGAGTTTTGAAGTTACCAAAAGTTGTGAATTATAAACTAAAACACCCGTACAAATTTATAAGTATTAGGATGATAACTGCCGAGTCATATTGACAACTACACCATAAAAAAGATGGCATTGTGTTCGTAACTATTATATTATTTAGAGGACATGGTAACTATATCGATTTCGTGGTGGATAACTACATCATGGGCACATGGATAACTCCATAAATACTAGATGGGTTAAGAGAGGAGAGAACGATGCATGGGCACTGTAGGGGGCGCTGCCTTGTGCTGGTGGCAAGGAGAAAATTAAGGAGGGAGATGTGGAGCCGGTCAGAAATAGAAATTCGGAGAGGAAGAGACTGACGGACGGAGGGAGGGCGCCGCGTACGTCGGAGCAGCGCAAGCTTTGTTGAGGCCGATCGAGCAACCCGGACATGCATGCAGCTGCATGCCGCATGGGGCCGATCGATCGTACCGTGATGTTGTGCACGATTTTTTTTCTTCAAAATCTCCGTTTGGAAGTTTCAAAAATTGAAAACAAAAATCCTAGATGTAGAAAATGTCGAACGCTACCGGTTTGAAAAAACCAATACGAAATAATCTGTATCTAGACTACACAAAAACGACAATTCTGTCAAAATTTCGAATTTCAAAATGTTGGGACTTTAAGGGGTAAGGGACCAATGCCCACCAAAGAAAATATCAATTTTTTTGGAAAAATATCTGAAGTAGATTCGAGTGTTCTCCATATTTTCATAATCATCCCGATTCAACTTTATGTTTCAAAGATTCTCTAATATTCAACTCACATAGTTAAAACTTGAACTAAATTTTAAACTTGCTAATAATTTATCAAAAAATATCAACGAGTTTTTATTCAACTCTAAAACTCACTCGTGGACACATAATGTAGGACTTTCATGAAGTGCATTGAAGTTTCTACTCAGAAAGCTATTTCCAACAAGTTGGATTTCCGTAGCCCAGAACAGAACCATGGAAGCAACAATGCAGAAGAAAGCAATGGTGGTAGGGACTAGTGTTGGAGCTTGGGCCCAATTCAGGGAAGTAGGGGTGACAAACTAAGTTGTAGGCCGATTTCAACTAGGCGAGGGAGTTCGCCCATACGGAAGCTCCGTCACTATTACACACCATGAAAGACGAGATAATCACTAATTAGGTCTGACCTCCTCCATCATAGAAATATGGCGATGACTAGTGTATTTATGCTATGTGAAGCTATGGATTATTGGCGTCACTCCTTGATCGAGTGCACTATTACCTAATGCGTCTGGGTGTTACCAGAGGATCATATTGCGAACATATATGTGCCACAAATAAGTCGAGTGCTAAGAGCTGAATTTTTATCATGATGGAGTCATAATCACATGTGGAGTTCGTCAAGGATTTGATCACAATGTGGGCAATTTCGACGGCTAGATGGAAGGTCATTCATGAAAGGGAGTTCCAAAGCACCCTATTTACTCATTGCTTCGTTCTGAACTACATGACTGGTCTCAAAGACTCAAACTATTGTAAAACCCGATCGCTTCACCTACCTCGAGCATAGTTAAGTGTACCCCATTCCCAAAATAGATTTCACTAGTAGTTAATAAAGTCAAAGAAAATGTGGATGGTGTTTGCTCGAGAAACGAAAAAATAGGAGCGATAGAGCAATCATCTGAAACCATGAACGCACATATATTGTCAATTCGACCATTGTCTTCCTAGTGTGGTTGATCCACCGACGCTTGAAGCATCCGATTGTAAGCAAGTAAGTAAGTACATAAATGAAAGATGGGAATTGGGACGTAAATACGCCAAGCTGGAAACAGCAATAACAAAGGTATTCCACTTGAATAAATATCCTCACTTAAATGGTCCACACAGTTGGTATGTCTTTAGTGACAGGTGATCCATGTAAGTCCTCATTTTGTATCTAACCACCATAGTGATAATATATTATTGTCTTTTACTTTTTATTACATAAAGAAACCCGCAGTGCTCTAGAGCTCAAACTAATTTATCTATAGTGTTTTTAGGTTGAAATTATCCCAGAGAGTGGTTTGCATTTGGCACTACCGTGTATTATGATAATCTTGCTTGTCATATCAGTGGCTTTCCCTGTTGTGTACGAGTTAAGTATGCTTTTGCACATCAAAGGGCAATTGGTCTAGTGGTATGATTCTCGCTTAGGGTGCGAGAGGTCCCGAGTTCAATTCTCGGATTGCCCCAGGTTTTTACTTGAATTTACGTTTTTTCCTCTCGCTTTCCACAATGTCCTATTAGCATGGGAGCGTATCACGGTCCTCCGTTACACTTCACACCGATCTCGGCTCCGTAATTTTTGTGAACATCTATTTCCAGAACCATGCCAGCTCGGTGGCTCTTCCCTTTTTCCTCTGCGCGCGTGTACCCGGCGCTGGACGCTTCTGTCCGTCGACCTGCCGGACCACATCAGCACCGAGCAAGACGACACACGCAAATCTCGTGTCCGCCGGTGAGCGAATTGGCGTTACGATGCGATGCGACGCTACCCCACTCGGCTGCAGCCATGTGCCCCGAGCCCTGACACGCCATCGCGTCCTGTCGCGCCATTATTACCGCTCTCGCCTCGTTACTCTGCGTAGTCCGTCGACTTCTCACACTCCCATCCTCGTCCGGTCATCGTCGCCGGCAATGGCGAATTCCGGCGCCAGGGCGGCCGCTTCTCGCATGTCGCTGCTGGTGCTGTTGCTCGTTGCCGTCTTTGTGGGCTCCTCCCTCGCGCAGGCTCCGGAAAACCGCACCGTGAGTTCTCCTTGCTCACATCTCGCAGTGCCATTCCACTCTACGCTGGCCACCAGTGACTGTTGCCTTCACGCGCGCTGGTTTGTACTGTATGCAGGAGGTGTCGGCGGCGGCGGCGCGGACGTGCACGTACACGGTGAAGGTGAAGACGAGCTGCGCGTCGCCGGCGCGGACGTCGGACGCGGTGAGCGTGGCGTTCGGGGACGCGTACCGCAACGAGGCCTACGGCGCGCGCCTGCCGGGGGGCGGGAGGGCGTTCGAGCGGTGCGGCGCCGACACGTTCCACGTCTCCGGCGCCTGCGGGTACGGCGTCTGCTACCTCTACCTTCGCCGCGCCGGCCGCGACGGCTGGGCGCCAGAGTGGGTCCAGGTCGCCGAGCCGGGCCCCCGCGAGAAGCCCACCACCTTCTACTTCGACGCGCCGCTGCCGGACGGCGTCTGGTACGGCCACAACCGCTGCCCCAAGGCCGCGCGCACGGGGACGGCTCGGACGAACGCCTCCTCCTCTCCTACTGCTGCTGCTTCGCCTCTGGGATAGGGCGAGCTGCTTCGTCTCTACCGACTAGGCACATCGATCCCCTTCCTGTATGCAATTTGGCATCCGCCAAGAATAAGCAGATTTTACATGTCTCTATGCATAAGAATTCAGAAAATGATATGTCAAAAGAAAAAGTTCAGAAAATGATGAGCGCACATTACTATCCGTCCCGAGTTCGTCGTCGGAACCAACCTGAGCGATTTTTATGATGGTTTTCAATGTTTCTATTGGGACGATAAGGAGCTACTCCGTCCCGAGTACTGTAGTTTTGAAGGGAAGCATACTTGAGAGTGGATTTTTTTTGGAGGCCGAGCTATATGAAGCTCGTTTTTCCAAAAATTCAAAATCGATATTTTTAAGTTTTCAAAAATCGCGCAAAAATTCCCGGGTACTTAAAAATGTCGATTTTGAATTTTTTGAAAAACGAGCTTCATGTATCTCGGCCTCCATTTTAGGTTTTCGAGCATACTTAGACTATCCATAGTAGGAGTAATATAAGTATTAACATAGATGTCACATAGGCAAAAAAGATGATGTGGCACGCAATTAATGAAGCGAGAGGCAAATGGAGTAACATAGGTAGTTACCGTAACATCACATATTCCAATGCAAAATGAGTCTACAATCTAATAAATGACACCACATATATGTTACTATTCACTATAGAGGTAGTAACATATGTTACTTCCCACTATGAGCAGTCTTAACGTTCTTGATTACTGTTTCAGAAATATATTCCTAGCCTATTTTTCTAGACACTTAACTCTCTGCAGTAATAAAACCGGGAACTCAGGTGATAATCCTTTCAAAGAAGGAATTAAGATGTCCTCAAAAGAAAAGAAAAAAGGAACTCAAAAGATGTTCTTTTGTTGTGTACTAATGGTGCGTTTGGAAGATTTTTAAAGTATTTCGAGAACTGTAGTTTCTACAGTAATATGGTTTTAAATACGTTGAGCTATTTGGTTTACCAACAACTGTAGTTTTATAAACTTCGATATATCAAGGAAACTACACTAATTTTGATCTCCTTTTCCAAAACTGAAGTATTGATTTGCTATACATAAAATACTTTGGTTTTCCAATACTTTACTTTCATTACACATCGATGCCATACTAAGCCTAAAACTTTCGGTAGACCTACTTTTGGCGATGGCCGTAGCATATTTAACATTTAGGAGGCAATTATATTTTTTTAGAGTAATCATACATTTAGTATTCAAGAAACATCGTTTTGCTTGTTCGGATCGGCCCATGATCAGATCTAAACCAAGAAGTTTAGCGCAATCCCAAGTCTGCCCTGATAAATTAAACTCGTCTCATTCTAGGCAAAGTGGCCCCGTTAGGTTAGTATCGAGTCTCGATTTTGGAGTGAAAATTTTAGGTTTGATCTTAATTGGTTGTACAAGGCAATCATGAATTTCTAAACATTTCCCTGTTGAAAGCGTTGTCGGTGATTAATCATACCTTTTCGGGGTCAAAACCCATGTTCTCACTTTTATTGTGGGGACGACGGGGTTTACCCATCCTTTCTTGAGGCGTCAATGTTGGAGAATCTCTCTCACAGTCTGGGTGTTACCAATGATGGTGGTTGTTTTCAGCCCCTGAGAGTTGTTCACCTTGGCGGGGCCTTGTTTTTTTTTCTTTTCTTTTTTGGATGTGCATGCTTAATGTGTGTCGACTTGTTCATAACTTTATATTGTTGCAGAAACCAGGTGTATTAATATATTTCTTTTATCGAAAAAAAGAGAAGGCAACAATGAAGGGAAAAAAGGAAACACGGAAAAGAAAAAACGACGGCTTGTATATGAAGAAGTAGAAATCAACCTTGAAAAAAGAATCGATCTAGATCCATCTGGTAAAACAAAAAAATGACATGTAAAGAAGAATGAACAAATATAATGAGATAGACCATGAAACGACGTGGTCGCTTACCGCACTTGGCATGTGTCACCAAGGACCGGAACAGATGGCGTCCATCGCTTTCAAATAACTCGAGCAGCCTCACGAAGAGGAAAACATCCTACCACAAATTCAGGAAAACATAGGCAATGCTCACGAAGAAGTAACGAAATCCATATGCAGATGAGGTCTATGGCCGTCAAGGCACACACGAAACTTTGAGTACTAAACTGGTCAGTGAGCTGGTTTTTGGAATAGTGACACGAAACTTTGAGTAGGAGTGGCGTGGCTCTACCACCATTAATGGGCGAGCAAGTGCAGCGCCGGCCCTAGTGTGTTGGATGGAGGAAAAGGAGAAGTAGGACGGAGGGAAGATACAACGCGAGAGGAAACGGCAATAACAAAAGTGCAGCCTTGTTGCCTCTTGAGTCTCTTCCTGACGGGGGACCGCCCGCACCCCTCCTTCCACCTTTCTCTTCCCCGGCGGCGGCGGACAAGAGGCGCGAGCGAATAATGCGTGTCGGAGGTAATCGCTCTCATCCCGGTATCAAATCACGCCGTGTAGAAAGAGGCTCCGAATCTTTAATTATTGATTTCTTTAGTTTTCCTGTCCCATGCAGATCCTTTGACTGCTCCAGCGCCGCCATCCCTGGAGGAGTGAATTGATCCGGGAAGCCGCTAAATATCGCAACTTTCATTAGCCGGCCCCGAGATTCCCCTCCCTTTCCGCGTCTTTCCCACGCCACGCCTGTTGAATCCCCCTCTGATATCCGTCGCCATCGAGTTTCATTCCTGTTGGACAAGTGATTCCACGCCTGATCTTATTGGTTCTTGGAGTTGAGGAGCCCACCGTGGTAATCCAAGAAGACGGGTAGAGACGATGAGCAACAAGAGCGGCGGCTTGCGGTTGCAATGCGCGGAGGCGATGGAGCCGGATTGGAGCTGCTGCTTCCTCTCCCTGCCACCACCACCACCACCTGTGACGCCTTGTGACGTCGACATCAATGGTGGATTCAACCTGGCATGGACCCTCCACCAGTCCTTCCACCCATCTGCCGGCCTCTTCGCCAGCGTCGGCCAGAAGGTAGGGGTCGGCCAGCTGTTGGGTGAAGGAGTGGGGTTGAGGGAGAAGGGGAAGAAGAAAGCAGTGAAGATTAAGATCAAGGTTGGGAATTCTAATCTCAAGAGACTGATCAGTGGGGGGATTGCGGGAGCAGTGTCGAGGACAGTCGTCGCGCCGTTGGAGACTATTAGGACGCATTTGATGGTCGGGAGTAATGGGAATTCTTCTGCAGAGGTGTTTGAGTCTATCATGAAGAATGAAGGATGGACTGGGTTGCTCCGCGGTAACTTAGTTAATGTGATTCGAGTAGCCCCGAGCAAAGCAATTGAGGTAATTAACTGCCCTGTGGCTGTCATTTGTTTTTGATTCTGCACTGTGGTTTCCTTGATAATGATTGTATAATGTCCTGTGTTAGTGATGTACATGCAATCCAGAAAATTGTTAACCATATGTGAAGAATCTTTGCCTATGGATTTTCTTCTTTGATTAACATCAGCAAACACAGCTAGATGTGTAAATCAGTGTTCATTTCTGTCCTAGGTATTGTTTAAATAAGTTTAACCCCAGACCAATCCACTACCTTTTTCTTTTGTGCGTCTTATCGAAAACTACGCTGGTATTAAATCTCACAGAGTATGAGAGTAGTCCAAATGCTTGTAAGCTGACTATATGCAAATATCTGCATAGGGCTTTCCCAAGCTAGGCCACTTTTGGCTAAGCCATAATAAAACATTAAAATCACAGCTTGTATGTTGTAAGTATTACTTTCAGTGGATACATGATATAGTACTGTTCTCACTTTGTCGTTAGGGGCCTTTTTTGTTAACAGAGCCAATTTGAGGTTTATAGATCAATGAGTCACTGTAGTTTACCTCTTGTTTAACAGAGCCCAATTTTGTACAATTGTATTTATCATATGAAAATTTTAATGCAAGAAGTGTTGACTGGATGAGACCAAACGGTTTAACTTCCATCCCGCGGGACGGAGCCAACAGCTGAGATCAAGGGGGGCAAAGGATAGGCTAATTAGTGGTAGTGGTCTGTATGAGGGGGGCTAGCCTAGTTAAATGACACTAATCAAGTAGTTGGATAGCTAGTTTTCTTAAGAAATTCATGAGAGCATTAGCACTAGTTTTGCCGTGGTGCTGCACCTTTACTTAACTCAATGCTAATGCTCTGTAACCTTTAACGTCTCCAATGGATATTAGATTGACAACATTTATGATGGAGTGCGCAGTTCTTTCATATGTTTCATGCTACATTTTCCTTTTCTGCCTAGTTTATATACATCCTATATGGGCCAATGATTTCCAGTATAAAATCATCAGATGCTATTATAATCTGGTAATATATTTGTGCAAAGATGATACATGACATCAATGAAAGTTGTGTGATGGGAATAACATGTGTTCACATGAGTTGTTCCAAACAGATATTGAAGTATCTTAATGCTTGTATTGTGGCCTTTTTTCTTTTCTTGCAGCTTTTTGCATTTGATACTGCTAAGAAGTTCTTAACCCCCAAATCTGGCGAAGAGCAGAAAATCCTGATCCCTCCTTCACTGGTGGCAGGGGCATTTGCTGGTGTCAGCTCAACCCTGTGTACATACCCTCTGGAGCTAATTAAGACTCGATTGACTATACAGGTTAGTGTTATACCGTAAGAGTTGTCTGGATGCAAGAAACTATTTGAGATCTATGACCTTCTGAGATATAACACATGAATGCATATGATGATTGTGCAGAGAGGTGTGTATGATAACTTCCTCCATGCGTTTGTCAAAATCATCCGTGAAGAAGGCCCCACTGAGCTGTACAGAGGCTTAACCCCAAGCCTAATTGGAGTGGTGCCCTATGCCGCAACCAACTACTTTGCCTATGATACCCTCAAGAAGGTGTACAAGAAGATGTTCAAGACCAATGAAATCGGCAATGTTCCAACACTTTTATTGGGTCTGCTGCAGGAGCTATCTCAAGCACTGCCACATTCCCTCTCGAGGTTGCCCGCAAGCAAATGCAAGTCGGAGCTGTTGGTGGCAGGAAGGTGTACAAGAGCATGCTTCATGCTCTGCTGACAATTCTTGAAGATGAAGGGGTCGGTGGCCTCTACAGAGGACTGGGGCCGAGTTGCATGAAGCTGGTGCCTGCTGCTGGGATTTCGTTCATGTGCTACGAAGCCTGCAAGAAGATACTTATCGAGGAAGACAATGAGTAAAGCACATGCTTACCGTACTGCAGTGCCCCAAATGTGTTGCTCATCGGATTGCGTTGGCTCACCCTATGTTGGATTTGAGCCCACGGCCTTACGCTCCGCTTATCCTCACCAGAGCTCAGTTTCGCATGTGACAGCGGAGTTTTTTGGTCTATGGATCAAATAATCTATCCAAGCTTAATAACTGTCGCTACAGGTTCACATTTTCTGTACTGTTAGCTTGACATGGTGAGAAGGTACCAATCCCAAGTTTTGCCTTTTGATGTTATTATTATGCGTGCGTTGAGAGATCATGTCTTTCAAAACCTTGTTGGGATGTATGAAATCTACCCATAAGCAATCATAATTCACAAGCAGTGAAGCTTTTTGCATCAACCGCATGAGTAGCGTCATCAGGATTTATCTTATTCGCCAGTGTGTTCCTTGCTTTTGATGTTTCTGCTAACTCAAGGCGATACCAACAAGTCTTCCAGGTAAAAATAACGCTCTCAATTATGTCAGCAAATGTGCAACTCTCAATAACATTACCAAAATTTGTAAAAGCCTCCGCACACATTTTAAAATAAATAAAATATATGTTTCATAGATTCTAGAAGTTCACATTGGTCAATAATTGAATACGGTAAACACATTTCATCCCAAATTTTTTTTTGACAGGAACGCAGGCATTTCACCAAACGGGATACAATGTTCGGGTAGTTAGACTGCCACACAGTTTGGTCTGAATCTAACGCACCCATACCCATAGCTGCTAGATAATCAGCAGTTTTATTACATGCCCTTGGGCAAAACTCAACACTGAAATCAATAGACCCCATAATGAGTTGATAGTTAATATCAAAGGAATAGATGTCCCAGCTTGGCTTGATCGTAGTTGGAGGTCCTCAGAGCTTGTACTAACGTTTGCGAGTCCGTGGCTACGATGATACGTCCAATACCCAGCTGGGCAGCAATCTGAATGCCATTCTCCACCGCTATAGCTTCAGCACATAGAGCATCCGTGAGACCGTGACGTTGTATTTTTCCTGCAGCAGCAAATACAATCTCGCCCCTGCTGTCGCGTGCGATTGCACCCCATCCTCCAATATTCATTGTATCCAAAAACGCACCATGAGTATTAATTTTAATGTACCCTTCAGGAGGTGAAGCCCATACAGCATTCTGGTTTGTGGCATGCCGAGGATTAGGTTTAAAGAATTGGCTCCGTTCATCAGTATAACGCTTGATATTGAACATCAGATCTCCAGTTGAGAGCCGGGTCTCCTTGTGGTTTTACTTATTTCGTTCACTCCACCATGACCAAAGTAGAGCAACAGTTGTCATTTTCTTCTCATACGGCAGTTTGCAAACATACTCCAGGACACGTAGGGGGCCTTGACACTCCATCAGATCAATGCGAACATCCTCTAGCTGAAGTGCCCGCCAAATGGGCTTAAACTTGCATCTGAAAAATAGATGGCCTCCATCTTAAAAAAGGTTGTGACAGACAACATAGGTCCCAATTTTAACCAAGGCTAATAATAGAAAACAAAAAACTGCCTTTCTATATGACTATAACATCTAGTTATGCTCCTCATCTGCTGCGTCTGCTTCTGCAGTAGCCGCGGCCATCAACTCGTCAAACTTTTCAGTCTTCGCCAGCAGTATCTCAATCTACATAAAAAGTGCAGCGTATAAATTTCCGGAGAAGGATGTTGGGTAAGATGAAAGAATTAACAGACGCGGCATTTGGATGACACCAGGGTTTATTGTGAACTAAATTTAGCCTTTTGGATTGGCCGCCCTCTCATTTCATCTTTGATTTCCACAGTAGATGTCCTAATCTCTGCACGGGAGGTTGGAGCAGTCACCGTGACCTTGCTGCTGCTTGATACGTCGTCGGGCGTCGCGGACTCGCGGTGGACCGTGGTCGACGCCTGGGCGTGCGCGGTGCTGGCTCGTGTCTGCCGAGGACAAGACGAGCGCGAGGGCGGGGGCCGCGTGATGTGAGGCGGCGGCGGAGGGGAAGAAATGGGGAAGAGGCGACGGAGCAGTGGTGGAGTGGACGCCGTGGTTAGGGCTGGGGAGCTCTACTCTAGAATGGCGGGTGGCGGCCGCCATGAAAATGAGGTGATGCTCAGCATATGGGCCAGAAGTGGGCCGAGAAAGGAGCCCGGCTAACGAGCCGAGCTACACAAAACTTGAGCTCAAATAATATTTTTTTCGGTTTTGCTATTCCTCACTTGAGTGAGAATTAAGTTAGAGCTCACTCAACTCTAATCCCATCAGATTTTCATCGTGATTCGTAAGTTACAATTAAAAAATTCTCAGTTGCACATGTAACTGGATGGGGTCATCTGAGTGAGAGCAACTTAATTATCACTCGAGTGAGATCTAGACGCTCCCATATTTTTTCTACAACACGCACGGAACACGGTTTTTTCCCGCGCACATCATAAATCCTTTCTTCATAAAAGGTTGAAGCCACATAAAAGACACATATATTTATGTTGTCAAAGTGTTTTCATATTTTTTAACTTTGTATTTGTTCTGTGTTTTTAATGTTCGTCCGGGTGCTAAATGTTGTGAGGAGCCAAAAACATTATCCCCTTATTGTAGAAGCTTTTTGACCGAGTTTCGTCGTCTACATGTCACTCTGGCCTCAAGTTTACTGCAAAATAAATTGGCAACCACGAACCTGCATAAAGAACTAAAAACGAATTAAACAAGTTACACAAACCACCAAGTACCACATATATATTACAATAAATTAAGCGGTCCACCGTCTATGTCTCAACATACAGTTTCCTACCCATCCTGTATAATAAAAAATTCTTTGAATACGATTAACCACCTCAAATGATCGACATGTATACATCTCTCACAAGAGATTCAAAATACCTGAACTTTGGTGTACATCCAGTGGTATAGGTTACCACTCTCAGGGAAGCCTCTTGTGGCTATTGTAGACGTAGGAGCTGGCAAGGGACATGTAGAGCGCGAGATCGGCGGCGCTAAGGCTGGCGAGTACCCAGTAGAAGTAGTCAAGGTGTGCGCGGTTGAGATTATCCGCGAACCAGCTATCACCGTCACCGTTCTTGGTTATGCGGTCGATTAGGGCAATAAGTGTGCCACTGATGAAGCTGCCAATGCCCATGACGCTGAAGTAGAGCGCTAGGCCCAAGCTGCGTAGCTCGTTGGGCATCTGGTCATAGAAAAACTCCTGCATCCCAACTTCTGCGAACACGCACGCCATTCCAATCAACACGTACTGCGGCACCAACCATACCCAGCTCATTGGCACCGTTGCACCAGCGACGTCCACTAGGCCATGCTCATGTGCTATCTCTAAGCGCCGAGCCTCCACTAGCGCTGCCATTGACACCGCGCCCAATGACAACGCCAAGCCTGTTCCCAAGCGTTGCAACAATGTCAGTCCCGATGGGTTGCCGGTAACGCCTCGCAGTTCCGGCACCAGTACACATTCGTAGAAAGGCATGAATAGCAGGACGGTTGCCGGCCCGAACATCTGCAGCGCGGCTGGCGGCAACTCCAGACCATCAATTATGTGGCGGTCAAGGGTGCGACCTTGCTTGTTGAAGAGCGTCATGACTTGCGCCAACACGACACCGTATGATAGGCATGCCGACCAGATCGACAATATTCTTAGCACGCGGCGCGCGTCGTCCTGCTTGGCTACATCATCCTCGTCTCCCAGCTGGTATTGTATGTTCTTGTCCAGTAATGATATCGTGTTGGGGTCCTTATTCCCAACAAGCGTGAAAAGGCTTTGGGCGAGGAGGGCGAATGGGTTGTCGGAGCCTGGGGCGAGCGCGTATAGGCGGTAGGTAGGAGTTCCAATGAAGAAGACAACCAAGGCGCAGAGCATGATGGTGCACAACATGCCAAATCCGATCCCCCAACCAAGGTTCTCCTGGATGTAGCTTACTCCACCGACCGCGATAGCACTACCGATAGCTTACTCCACGGGTGCATATGCGCCTGTTATTGTTTTTGAAATTAAAAAAAGTCTGAAAAAAATTAGGCACAAACATATACAAGTTGTACACATTCGTGCAAAATTTCGAAAGGAAATAACAGTTTTGTGGTCTGTGAAAAAAAGACAAAATCCGAGCTTTCAAAAATGTATTTTTAAATCTCATTTTGGTCACAGATTTTGTCTTTTTTGCACAGACCACAAAAAGTGTCATTTCCTTCCGAATTTTGCACGAATGTTGAAAATTTGTATATGTTTGTGCACAATTTTTTTTCAGATTTTTTCGAACTGTTTTCATATTTTTTAAATTGTGAATAAAATAGCAGGAGCATGTGCACCCGGGAGCCAAAATGAATTTCTGGGTATCCAACCAGCTATTTTATTTTAAGACAACAATAGTGCATATACGGTTTCTTCTTTTACCGGTAGTACACGTTCTCAACTTTGATAGCCCAGAATTATCTGATTCATGGAAGTCTGACTCATAGTTATTAATTTATCCCGCGATTCTAAACCAAACAAATCCTCATTCTTGTATATGTTCCTAAGAGAACTAACTTATCCTGATGTTTCATGGTCTAAAAGAAAGAGGCGCGGAAACAGATAGAAGAATTCAGATGCCAGGCTCATCGAGGGGCTTACTCGAACACACCACATGGATCATTTTAGGCAGTGTGTTCTGCTTGTACTGGTTGTGCTGTGGGTGGAGTTAAAACATGTATGTAAAAGAATAGTAGTATGTATTACCAGGACGTAGAGTGTGCAGGCAAGTATGATGGATCGGTAGCGGCCGAGCCAGGAGTCAGCGACGAAGGCGCCCAACAGCGGCGTGAGGGTGGCCGTCCCCGACCAGGCGTTGACGGCGACGGCGGCGGCAGCGTTGGAATGGGCCAGAGGCCCTGTGAGGTACGTGATGAGGTTCGCCGCCACGCCGTAGAATGCAAAAACGCTGGCGACCTCCACCACTGCATTAACATAGTACGTGTATTATTCATCTCTGATCGATGGTTTATATCTTGAATACTTGGAACGTACATACCGACGACGAAGATGGCGGAGCGCCACCCGCCGGAGGTGCTTCGGTAGACGGGGCGGCCGAGGTAGTCGGAGACCCCGGCGAGAGGGTCATCATCTTCATCTGTGCCGACGCGAGCAAGGAAGGGGACATGATCGGTGTCCGCCATTGCTATCTTGCTCTACCTCCCGATTGATTGGGGTGGGTGGGTGGTTGCGCATGGGTCCTCAATAGATATGCGCCAGCTCAGTGCTTGGAATACGATATATCACTGCTGATGCTGGTTATGGGCTCAAGAGCTGGTCCCATTCGCTGTGAGTCCGTCCAGAGTACTACGAGAGATAAATTCAACAAAATTGGAGTTTTTTGTTACAACTTTTGGGACCAACCTTGATTAATACGAGGACAATAAATAACAATTTTGTTTTGTTTGTTAACGAGGTTCAACCAACTTGCCTCCGCGAAGACCCTGCACGGGCGTGGCCGCAGTAATACAGAGCATGCCATCCGAATCAACAAGCTCTTACTGTGCTGGCTGCATTAGAATATACAACTTCGAGCTGTGTATGACGCTGAGTTAGGGGCACCAAATAAGATTAGTTTTTGTCCATAAGCCGGCAGCCACCACCATCGATGTTACCCTGCAGCACTACAACAAGCTACTCAATGAAAAGTCATATGGTTCTGCTATGGTGCTGCACACCTGCACCTTTGCTTAACTCAATGCTAATGCTCTGTAGTCTTTAACGTCTCCAATGGATATTAGATTGAGAATTTCAGTGATGGATTGTTCAGTTGTTTCATATGGTTTATACTTCCTTCTCCTTTTCTGCCTTAGTTATATATATTCTATATGGGGCAATGACTTCTAGTATAAAGATCATCAGATGCTATTATAATCTTGTAATGTCATCATTGTACAAAAATGATATATGGCATCAATGAAAGTTGTGTGATGGGAATAACATGTGCTCACACGCATTGTTGCACAGACACTGAAATTACCTTAATGTTTGTATTCGATCTTGACCTATTTTCTTTTTCTTTTGTTGCAGCTTTTCGCCTTTAATACAACTATAAGAAGTTTTTAACCCCCAAATCTGGGGAACAACAGAAAATCCCGATCCCTCCTTCACTAGTGGCAGGTGCATTTGCTGGTGTCAGCTCAACCCTGTGTACATACCATGGTTTTGGTTACCGGTCGGGAAATCCGGTTACCGGTCGGTAACCGGATATTCCGAGCACCCTCGGGAAATGGTGATACCGGGCGAAAAATCCCAATTTTTTTGAATTTTAATGAAAACTTCCGGTAAATTGTTTAATTGGGAACCAAAAAATTTGAATTTTTTAATTTCGGATTTCATATTCGTCCGGTAACCGATTGAGATTTTCCAGTAACCTCGGTAACTGGAAATCCGACCACCCTCGGGAATTTTTATCTACCGGTAACCAAAATCTTGGTACATACCCTCTGGAGCTGATTAAGACTCGATTAACTATACAGGTTAGTGTTATACCGCAAGAGTTGTCTGGTTGCCAGAAACTATTCGAGATATGACCTTCTGAGATATAACACATGAAATGCATATGATGCTTGTGCAGTGAGGTGTGTACGATAACTTCCTCCATGCGTTTGGCAAAATCATCCGTGAAGAAGGCCCCACTGAGCTCTACAGAGGCTTAACCCCAAGCCTAATTGGAGTGGTGCCGTATGCCGCAACCAACTACTTTGCCTATGATACCCTCAAGAATGTGTACAAGAAGATGTTCAAGACCAATGAAATCGGCAATGTTCCGACCCTGCTTATTGGGTCTGCTGCAGGAGCTATCTCAAGCACTGCACGTTCCCTCTCGAGGTTGCCCGCAAGCAAATGCAAGTCGGAGCTGTTGGCGGCAGGAAGGTTTACACGAGCATGCTTCATGCTCTCCTGACAATTCTCGAGGATGAAGGAGTTGGGGGCCTCTACAGAGGACTGGGGCCGAGTTGCATGAAGCTGGTGCCTGCTGCTGGGATTTCGTTCATGTGCTACGAAGCCTGAAAGAAGATACTTATCGAGGAAGAGCACGTGCTTACTGTACTGCAGTGCCCCAGTTGTGTTGCTTGTCGGATTGCGATGGCTCACCTATGTTGGAGTTGAGCCTGCGGCCTGCCTCAGGCTGCTTATCTTCAGCAGAGCTCAGTTTCGCATCTGCCTCACCCTGTGTTTTTTTGCTTTTGATATTTTCTGCTAACTCTGCAATACCAACAAGTCTTCCAGATAAAAATATAGTTCTCAGTTATGTCAAACAAATGTGCAACTCTCGATAACATTACCAAAATTTTCAAAAGCTGCCACACACATTTTAAATAAACAAAATACATGTTTCATAGATTCTAGAAGTTAACATTGTCAATAACAGAACACCGTAAACACATCTCATCCTCAGCTCTCAATTTAACCAAGACTAACAAGAGGGGAAAAAACAGCCTGCCTATATGACTATGACATCTAGACATCTAGTTCTGCTCCTCCCCATCTGCTTCTTCTGCCGCAGCTGTGGACATCAATTCGTCAAACTTTTCACTCTTCGCTAGCACTATCTCAATCTGCATAAAAAGTCCAGCGTAAATATTTTCCGTAGAAGAATGCCAGGTAAGATGAACAAATTAACAAATCGCAGCATTTGGGTGATATCAGGGATTATTGTGAACTAACCTTAGCCTTTTGGATTGGCCGTCCTCTCATCCCATCCTGGATTTCCACAGTAGATGTCCTAATCTCTGTACAGGTTAAGGCGGGATAACAGATTAGGGAACGTTTGTACCATAAAAACGAAAAAAAGGAGCATCTCTCGATATAATTATATCATCATGGGTATGAGTATATGTTTCTGGTTAATTAAGGATAAGAATTAAAGTGCTTGTTTCGACAGCAAAACCATTGTTCTTCAGAATTTCTGCCACGGTCACAACGGTCGCTATGGCTGCAAGAAAATTAAACAACGTTGTTAACGTACGGTCCAGAAAGCAGAAAACTAAATGAATATGCCTAGAACCGTCGATAAATTTGGTTGTGAACTAAGGTTTTCAGTTCCACGATGCATATATAACGAGAGACAGAAGGACACCAAACACACAAAGATTCCTTAACCCTACGCTGAAGAACAGTGAAAAAGGATCCTCCTATTCAGTTTCAAATTCAATCGAAATCACGCAATGCAGAACCAACATTATCGGTCGCAATCTGCTGGTATTTGCAGTTAAATCGATTAATGAAACAAGGGTGAACGCAAGGAGCACATACCCATGCCGATCGCGGAGAGCTCGACGTCGCCGTGCTGCTGCATGTACCTCTGCACACAACGCAAGGAGGATCAGCACCCGCCACAACAATATCGAAATTAACCCGAAGCAGGCCATGAATCGATCGATCGACGCGTAGTAGATAGATAAAGTAAATACCTTGGCGAGATTGACGTAGAAGAAGAGCGGCCTCTTGGTGTTGGACACCTGAATCCGGTTGCCGCTGCCGGCCATCGTCCTCTGCGCCTCGCCGCCTGCCTCCGCCGCCGCGTTGCCGGACATGTTGACGATGCTGCTATTGTCGTGCGATTCGAGGTTTGTGGGTTTCTTTCAGGTCGGGTTGAGGGACGAACAGGGGACGAAGGTGGTGGTATTAATGGCGGCGATCGGATGAGAAGACGAGTCGGATCTGGAGCGGGTCCTACTACGGGTCGGATACCGAGTCCCCGCCCGTGCACGGCTCCTACTCGAACGATATCCAGCTGTTGGGCTCGTATTCGAGTTGATCACGAAAACGTTGCTCCCGGCTCGTGGGCTATCTCTTCCCTAGTGGGTCGCTAATTTGATCGTTTCTCTTTTTTTCTTTTTTTTTTATCAAAGGGAATACACCCCCAACTGGCGAACTTCATTAACGAAGCATCAAGCTACAAGGTCTTTTTACATTAACCAGTTTTTGGAATCCACTCTTAATACACAAGCGATTGCTAAGAAGGGATCCCAGGTTTCAACGTTCAGATGAGGCAGAAAACATAAGAAACAACAAGCTACAAAGTTGAAACAACTCGGATTTGCCCCCTAGGCCTAGCAGCAGTGCCCAGGTGCAGTCATTCTTCATGAATCTTAACCACTGTCTATCATTCGATATAGCGGCGACCACCCCTTCATCTTGTTGAAGATATCTTGCATCACCAGCTTCATGAGACTAGTTCCTCGATGAAGAGCTCTTCCCACCTTTGGTTTCTGCAAGTCAGCCCAATCATCAACCAATTAACATACAGTATATGATAAATAATACCACAATGATGAATTGACATAACATGATCAAAACATGCACGGTTCCTGCTTTTGCAAAGAATCCAAAACATAGCGGCTATAAAAACCTTCACAGCCACCTTTTTATTACGTCTGATGAGACTGTACTGAGTCCACGAAGGGCCAACCGGTAGAGTTGTGGGCCAGCCCGTTTTCCAGTTGATGAAACAATGAGGTACAGCGGCTCGTCAGGTACTCAGGTTCCAGGCTCACTTTTTCTGAGCTATTTTTAAAAAGGGTCCCTCTAACTCTCAGCTGACTGAGAATTAAGTTAATTCTCAGTCAGCTGACGTCAGCCATGTTTGATTTGTCGTGATTTAATTTTGTCCCGATAGATTCGTTCACCCGCATGCATCGTGTCGATTTTTTCACCTGAAGGTTCGTTTAGCTTTGAGTTTGGGCCTATTTGGTTTTTTTCTTCATATTACTATGTTTTTCTTTATAGAAATATATACTACGATTGATTTTTCAATTAAAGTACAATCCTTTAATTGAAAAAAAATAAAGTACAATCCTAATACTGACGTAGGGTATAGCCATGCATGATCCTTTTTCTTCACTCCCTCTCTCCTACACGCAACTAGAAAATCTCATATGAAGTTGAGGATGGTGTCGAAACTATTAATATTCGGGAAAAAATGTTTATATTTTGAGGGTCCGACTTGATACGCGTTTGTGTGTGTACGTATACGTTCATGTTTTTTTAAATGGTTATACTCGCATGTGGCACGTGTTTGTCAGCGACCGACGCCATCGCCTCACCGACCCCACCTATATCATCTCGCCGAGAGGCCGTCCGAGTGGTCCGAATATGTTCATACCAGGGCCAAAAAACCACCTCTCGCCTCGCCGGGACAGCGCCCACCTCAAGCCAGTGGGTATCATGAAGTGTTCTCGCCAAGGGCCATCGTTAATTGCCGAACCTTCCCACCATACCAAGATCTCTACGTCCACCCCGCTGTTAATTGCGGAGTTCGATAAGCCTCAACGGATCACGTCGACACTCGACGAGATTCCTCAATAACACCAATCGGCCGGCTTGTATATCGACACTAGCGTCGTCCGTTGTGAAGCCCTCCGACTATGTCAAGCCTACATCGAAAAAGCGCCCTCGGGCCTTGCCACCTCTCAGAATCGCGGTAAAACCACGACAAACTAGTCGTAATTGAAGCTCTTGTTCCCCGTGTGTGTCTCAGAAAATAACGAGACGAGCATCAAGGTTATAAATAAGCGTCTCGACCCCATATCAAAGGTGTTACCAGAAAAGTGCCACAACACAACTCAGGGCTAATTCTTAGTTGCAGCCCGACTTGCAAATAGGAAAAAAAATCAGTCGCAACTCACTCGCAACTGAGAAAATTCTTAGTTGCAACCCGACTTGCAACTAGAACAAACTCAGTTGCGAACACACTCGCAACTGGCAAAAAATCGCAGTTGCAACCCGACTTGCAACTAGGAAAAACACAGTTGTGACCACGCTTGCAACTAGAAAAAAATCTCAATTGTCACCGGGCTAGGAAAAAAACCCAGTTGCAACAACTGGAAAAAATCTTAATTGCAATTCGAAATGCAACGGGGAAAAACTCAGTTGCGACCCCACTTGCAACAGGGAGAAAACTCAGTTGCAACCCGACTTGCCAATGAGAAAAACTCAGTTGCGATCTTACTTGCAACTGTAAAAAAATCTTAGTTGCAACCTCACGTGCAACTGGGAAAAAATTAGTTGCGAACCCGCTTGCAACTAGAAAAAAACTTAGTTGCAACCCGACATGCAACTAGGACTCGGTTGCAACTCAACTTGCAAATGACATAACTCGATTGCAACTCACAAAAAATCTCAGTTGGAACTGAAATTGCAACTGGATTTGAAAAAAAAACTAAGTTGCAAGTCCAGTTGCAACTGGCTCGAAAAAAAAACTCAGTTGCAAGTGCAGTTGTAAAATTTGCTTGTAGCATCGAGAAAATCTCAGTTGCAAGTTGCAACTGGCTGAAAAAAATCTCAGTTGCAAATGTAGTTGCAACTGTGTCTAGACAAAAAACAAAAAAACAAAAAAAATATAATTAAAACTAAATAGAATAATAATTAAAATAATAATATAAGAACTAAAACATCAATCACAAAAAAGAGAAGAAGATCTTAGCTGAAAAAATGGCTTCTAAACTCGCGGAATCTCAGTTGCAATCGCAGTTGCAACTGGCTTACAGACAAAAACGAAAAAAATTTAAAAATAATGATAATAATTACAAATAATAAAAAAAAACAAAAATAGAAAAGATATCAGATGAAAACTGACTTCTAAACTCGGGGAATCTCAGTTACAACTGCAATTGCAACTGGCTCGGGAAAAAAATCTCAGTTGCAACAGGCCTATAGACTCGAGAAATCTCAGTTGAAAAAAAAACTCAGTTGCAAATGAAGTTGCAATTGGCCTATAAACTCGAGAAAATCTCAGTTACAATTGCAGTTGCAACTGGATAAAAAAAACTTATTGCAAGTGTAGTTGCAACTCAGTTCAAAACAAAAAACAAAAACAATAGTTAAAACTAAAAAGAATAATAATTAAAATAATAATATAAAAATAAAACATAAAAAAACTCAGTTGCAAGTGCAGTTGCAACTGACCTATAAACTCGAGAAAATTTCAGTTGCAAGTGCAGTTACAACTGGCTCAAGGAAAACTCAGTTTTAAGTGCAATTGCAGCTGGCTTATAGCGTCGAGAAAATCTCAGTTGCAAGTGCACTTGCAACTGGCTTTCAACCAAAAAACAAAATCAAAAATAAATAAATAGTAATTTAAAATAAAAATAATAATAATATAGAAAATAAAACTCAAAACACAGAACAAGAAAAGATCTCAACTGAAAACTTACTTTTAAACTCGGGGAATCTTAGTTACAACTAGTTGCAACTGGCTTGAAAAAAAAGCTCAGTTGCAAGTTCAGTTGCAACTGGCTTAAAAGCGTCGAGAAAATCTCAGTTGCAAGTGCAGTTGCAACTGGCTTGTAGCGTGAACAAAATTTGAGTTGTAAGTGCAGTTGCAACTGGCCTCAGACAAAAACTGATATTCAAAACTCGGGGGATCTCCGTAAAATAAACCCAGTTGCAAGTTCAGTTGCAGCTGGCTCAAAAAAATCTGTTGCAAGTGTTGTTGGAACTGGATTATACCGTCGAGAAAATCTCAGTTGCAATTGCAGTTGCAACTAGTTTATAGCGTCAAGAAAATCTGAGTTGCAAGTGCAGTTGCAACTGGCTTATAGCCTATAGAAAAATCTCAGTTGTGTGCAGTTACAACTGGCTTCCAGACCAAAAAAATGTCACAGTAATCTAGAAAACACAAAAAGCTAAAAAAAGACAATAACCGAAAACAAAAAATTCCACAATTCTAAATCATCCTACCCAAAACAAAAATAAGCTCCAACAAAAAAGAGTAAATGCCTTAACACAAATTATTTTTTCAAATTAAATCAACAAAAAAAATCAAAAAAAGCATCCGTTACATAACACAATTATTTTTCCTGATCTCACAATAAGATATTATTCAAAAAATTCAGGAAAAAAAAGGTCGAATATTTACTACAATCGGACCATACAAGCCCAACACCAACCCAGCAACAACCTGACAGCCCAGTTATCCAATTCGCAAACGTACAGGAAAAAAACTAGTCTGACCCAAATAGACAACCAACAAAACCGAGCCAAGTCCACTTACCGGACCTCCAGAAAAAAAATGCAATAACAAAGGCCAAGCCAGAACCCACAACTCGGCCCAGTCCAGTTAATTACTTAGCGCTCAGTAAAAAAATCGACCAGAATGAGCCCAACAAGAGCAACAGAAGACAAAAACGGGCCAACCCACCACAAATCCGAATCACAAAGCAAGGAGCAAATCAGACGATCACGAATGTGACTGAGCGCTAAGTCTGAGAATTTGTAAAACCGTTTAAAAAACTTCTTGACGGTAGAATTTTCTTTACCAACATTCCCCATATCTAAAGATGTAAAAAAAATCTATAAAATGGAAAAATAGGACGAATTATATATGTACCATGAAAAAGATGGACCTCCGTTTTCTTCTTCACGTTCGAGTCATAACAATTAGTGCTTGATTTGCATCCGACGAATGAGATTGAAAAAGAAGATTGCTCACCACTCACTAAATTCTGTTTTGTGAATACACCTATTTTATATGTACCTTGAAATTTGCGGATAAAGCAAGAAATATCTTAAGTATTTTTTATCGGTTGAAATAATGGGTTTCTTGTAAGCTAAGTATGCGAAGTGTTCTTTATTGCACAAAGAAAGACAAAAATCGCTATCATCACACAAAATAAGGCATGATTATAAGTTAATAAAAAATATTATGCAATCATCCATAGGAATTTTCATTGCGTTTCTATTATTTCGTCATTTATGAAACCGTTGAATATTCTAGCTAAAAACAAAAGAAATATTTTGCACAAATATATAGTAAACACATAAACATCACAATTTTTAGTTGCCCGGTTGTAATCTTTAAATTGAGGTCTATCTTATAGTAGTTGTGACTTGTGACGCATGACGCATTGCCTCAACCATACTCACACTAGTAGGGAAGTGCCTTTCTATGGAACGACTTTTTGTGGCGCACCAAACTGGCAATGCGCCACAAAAATAATTTTGTGGCGCACCATGCCTAATGCGCCACAGAATACTGTGGCGCATACGCGTATGCGTGCGCCACAGTAAAACGGTGGGTCCCGCCTCCACAAATATCTGGTGAGATTTTTGTGGCGCACCACAGAAAGAAAACTTTCTGTGGCGCATCCAGCCCGATGCGCCGCAAAAATGCGGTGGGGCCCCCTCCAATGATTTCATTGGTGTTTTTATCTGTGGCGCATGCAACATGGTGCGCCACAGAAAACTTTATTTCTGTGGCGCACCATGCTACATGCGCCACAGAAACTATGGTGCGGCCCCACCAATAATTGAAGGGGCAACATTCTGTGGCGCATGCAGCACGGTGCGCCACAAAAAGGCATGTTTCTGTGGCGCACCATGCTGCATGCGCCACAGAATGTTGCGCCCAGATCTACAAAATGGTGGCAACCCTCTACCTACCACCATTTTCTTCTTCCTCCTCCACCTCCACCTAGCTCGTATTTCTCTTCCCTCCCCTCTCATTTTGCCCATACTTTTCTCTATTTTTTTTAGTTAAACCTACTTTGTTTGATAGATTATTGGTGAGGGTTAGGAGAGCCTCCAATACATCTCTTTTTGTCCACTAGTTTCTCTCCAACACCACACGCTCTCTCATCGATCGCGGTCACGTCTCGGCACCGAATCTACTAGGTGAGACATGGATCTACATGGATGATGGACATGCATATGCATTCTTTGTGGCGCCGGCGGTGTGTGTATGGCCGGATGTGTGTCGTGGTTGTTTGTGTTCCGACCATGGTGTCATGTATGTGGATGTTGCTGGCAACAAGATTTGTGAAATGTCTGCAGGTACCCATGAGGCCCTTGAGTTTGCCGGAACGTCGATTAACTTCCGTTCCGGCAAATTCGGGTACTCCATATGTCCTACTTTTAGGAGAGGTCATGCCGAATTTTTTCGTGAATTTTGGCATGAGACTTTGCTAAAAATAGGACATATGGGGTATTGCGACTAATGCATGGGCCGACTAATGCGTGTGCATGCAGGTTGCGGTTCTAATTAACATACTCTTGTTTGTGCTCTATGTATACCGCGTAGGCCGCAACCATGGTCGTCAGGATGAGCTCCGGTCGAATCAGTAGATACAAGGAAAAAGCGAAGGCGGACATGATTCGGTGCAACAGGCGCCAGATAAGATGTCCGTGTCGAAAATGCAAACTCGTGAGCTGGATCGACCCTGATTCCGGACAATTGGAGATCACCTGCTCAGGCGCGGTTTCATGTTAGGCTTCAACCATGACGAAGGAGATGTCGGCGGACAAGATCATCATGATCATGACGAAGGAGATGTCGGCGGACAAGATCATCATGATGAAGGAGATGACGGCGAACAAGATCATCATGATGACGAAGGAGTAGATGGTGGTGGAGAAGACGCGAACACGTAGACCCCGCTAATTTTGGCCTTGCATGACCCTCATGTTCAAGAACTGCTACTCAAGGAGACGAGCAACGCCAGAGCTGCAGCCAGAGAGAAAGCCAAGCTGGCACAAATGGAGATAGACGGGAAGACTCTGTTGTATCCTAGGTGCCGGCCACAAGATACGCGCTTGCAAGTAACGCTTGATGCTCTGGAGATGAAGTCGGAAAACAAATGGACCGACGTGAGCTTCAACAAGAACATGAAATTCTTCCACGATCGTCTTCCCGAGGGGAACACATTGCCAACTAGTATCGAGGATGCCAAGAAAGTCGTGTGCCCTCTTGACTTATCGCACGTTAAATACCACGCCTGCATCAATGATTGCGCAATTTATCGGGGCGAGTACAAGGACAGAACCACATGTCCGGTGTGCGGCCAAGGACGGTACAAGAGTGGGAAGGACAAGAAAGTTCCTCGAAAAGTGGTATGGTACTTTCCTATCACTCCCCGTCTGCAACGGTATTTCGTGGACCCTAAGGAAGCAAAGCTCATGCAATGGCATGCGGAAAGGGAGAAGCCCCAAGAAGATCCGGAGAAGGGAAAGATCCTGACACACCCTTCAGATGCTAGCCAGTGGGTCGCATTGGACATGGCCTTCGAAAATTTTGGGGGCGACGCAAGGAACGTCAGGCTGGATATGAGCACCGATGGACTCAATCCGTTCGGCAAGCAGAGTAGCACCCATAGCACCTGGCCCGTATTTGTATGGCCTTACAACCTTCCCCCGTGGTTGTGCACGAAGCAAAGGTACATACACATGAGTATTCTCATTCAGGGGCCGAAACAACCAGGTATCGGCATACATCTGTATCTCGGGCTGTTGAAAGAGGAGTTAGCCACGTTGTGGGAGACGCCAGCCCGTACGTGGGACGCCTACACAGGTGATTATTTTGATATGAGAGCCGCGTTGTTCACGACGGTGCAGGACTATCCTGGTTGCTCATATGTATCGGCCCAGGTAGGTCACGGATTTTGCGCATGTGTCAAGTGCATGGATGAGACCCCGCATCTCCAGCTACCAAGGGATCCCGGGTCTTCGAAAACCGTGTTCCCAGGGGCTCGAAGGTGGCTTCGCATGGATCACCCGTGGAGAAAACGTGGTGATTTGTTCAATGGTAAAGACGAGCCCGAAAGAGCCCCGTGCCCGAGGAGCAGCACAGAAATCGACGAGCTTTTGAAAAACTGGAAGGAGTGCCCAGCGCCGGGAAAGAAGCAACCGAAGGTAGATCCACTGCTGGGTGTATGGAAAGCGAGGTCTGTTTTCTACGACTTGGAGTACTGGAAGGTCCTCAAGACGCCATAGAGCCTCGATATGATGCACATTACGAAGAATGTTACCGAGAGTCTGCTTGGCACACTTTGCCACATGTCGGATAAGACCAAGGATGGGACGAAAGCACGATACGATCTGAAATGGCTTGGCATCAGGAAAGAACTTCAGGCCCCCGATAGTGATGACGACGATGATGATGATGATCAGACGGAAGGGACTCGAGGTCGCCGCAAAAGGGCCAAGAAGAACACGGTGATGCTTCCCGCTGCCTGCTTCAGTATGAGTCCGGAGGAGCTCGAGCAGTTTTTCAGGTGCCTCTTAGGAGTCAAAGTTCCTCACGGTTACTCGGGGAAGATAAGCAGATATCTGGATGCAACGAAGAAGAGGTTCACCGGGATGAAGTCTCACGATTGTCACGTGCTGATGACACAGATACTTCCCGTTGCGATCCGAGGGTTAATGGATGAGCACGTCCGTGATACGCTGTCTGCCCTTTGCAACTTTATCGACGTCGTCAGCAGGAAGTCGATCGGCGTGAGGCAGCTCGACAGGCTTGAGGAAGAGATCGTGGTGATACTATGCGAGCTCGAGATTTACTTCCCGCCCGCATTCATTGATATCTGTGTGCATCTCCTTCTCCATGTCGTTGATGACATCAGGCAGCTCGGTCCGACGTTCCTGCACTACATGATGCCGTTCGAAAGGCAGAACGGTGTCATGAAAGGATACGTTCACAACAGGGCCCGTCCAGACGCAAGCATGGCCAAGAGATTTTAAACCTACGAGTGCATCTCCTTCTGCCAGAATTATCTAAGAACCGAGAACCAGGATGTCGGTCTGCACACCAGGACACACCTCGGCAGGCTTGATGGATTTGGTCACCGCGACGGCTACCGCTCACTCCTTGTCGGCATTCATGGTAAAAAGACGAACTCGACAGGGCTCACCGGGTCGCGCTACAACACTTAAAATTGACCGGATACTGGGTGGAACAGCACAAAATCTTAATCAAGCAGAATTACGTCGACCTGGTCCAGCCGAGGAAGAAGGGAGACGTAATCAGAGAGCCCAACTCCAGCTTCACGCATTGGTTCAAGAAAAGGCAACTGCTTGAAGCAGAGAGCAGGAAGCCATCTACGGAAGATGAAAAACTCATATTCTCCTTATCACAGGGTCCCGGGCAGAACGTAAAGATCTATCAGTCGTACGACATCAGCTGTTTCAGATTCTGCACTGAGGAAAAGGACAGGTATAGCGAATATCAAAACTCAGGAGTAACTATGCTATCCTACGCCGTTGACGAGGCTACTCTCAAGGAAAGATTCTTCGGAAGGATCGAGGAGATATGGGAGCTCAACTACTGTGGAGAGTCAGTGCCAATGTTCCTTGTGAGATGGGCCAAGGACGTCGTCAAAGAAGGCCGGTATTTCACCACCATGGTAATACCCGATGCCAAATCGAAGAACGTCTCCGCGAAAAATGAGCCATGGGTACTCGCTAGCCAAGTTGAGCAATGCTTCTTCATTACCGACCCCTCAAAGCCTAGCCGTGTTGTCATGCGGAGGGGCAAGAGGAGCATCATCGGAATGGAAGGAGACGCCAACGAGGAAGACTTGGACAAGAACGGCGATCCGAAGATCGAGGAGGAATTCGACAAGTACTTCGACATGCCAACTACTAGCCAACACACAAGGAAGACCTCCCTACCTACTAAAGGTTGTCCGTTCACGCGAAGAAATCTCAAGGTGCCCGGCCTAAAGTATTCAACCGCCAAGAAGGGAAAGAAGAGAAGCTAGCTCGGAACCGGCCGCCGGGACGAAGAAGACTTTTTTTGTGTATTAATTTGTGTGTATATGTGTGAGACAAGCATATATATGTATATCATGAATAAAATATTGGTCTACTAACAATTGTGTGTATATTCGTCTTTTCTTTAAAATGTGTGTATGTTCTTTCTTTAAATATAACCAATTTTTTTTTAAGAATAACAAATGTGTGTAGTGTTCTTTGTTTAAATTTAACCAAAACTATTTTTTTTTAAAGAAAAACAAGTGAGACAGCCAGGATTCGAAACTGGCTGCCCCACTTTGGTTGAGAGTGTGTGAACCATTGGGCTATGCTAGTACAGTTGTCACAAAGCAGCTAGCAGTGCTTTTTAGCACTTTTAGGCTCACAATTCTGTGGCGCATCCCCCTGTAGATGCGCCACAGAATCAAAGAATTCTGTGGCGCATCCCAGAGGATGCGCCACAAAATTCTTTGATTCTGTGGCGCATCTACTGCGGGATGCGCCACAGAAATATGTTCCACCCACTTACAAGTGGGCCCACCCCGCGCTGCCTCTCTCTCTCTTCCCAAATTCGAGTCCAGAGACACGAAAGAACCACCGCGCGCTCACGGGAAGGACCACCGCTCGCCGCCGCGCCAACTCACCGCCGCCGGCCGCCCCCTGCGCCAACTCACAGCGCGCTCGACGCCACTCGTCACCGGCGACCTCCCTGCGCCCCGCCCCCGCCCAACCCT
Source organism: Poa pratensis (assembly GCA_947311845.1). NCBI lineage: Eukaryota > Viridiplantae > Streptophyta > Magnoliopsida > Poales > Poaceae > Poa > Poa pratensis. The sequence continues at coordinate 11,019,809 of CAMZMU010000104.1, read as the reverse complement.
GCGCCGCGCTCGACGCCACTCGCCGCGCTCGAGCCCGGACGTGGCGCTCGCCCTCGTCCGCCGCCGTCGCCTCCTCCCTCCTCAACTCCCTGCGCAGGTATCCCCCCTCCCTCCTCCCTTCTCCCTCCTCCCTCCCTGCCATCTTCCTCCTCCTCCCTCCTCTCCATGGACCTATGCACTCTAGGTGCTTGTGGAAATGCCAGCACTGCCATCTTCTTCCTCCTCCCTCCTTCGGCTGCTGGAGCTTCTCCTCTGGATCAACTAGATAATGCTCTCCAGTGAAATATTTGCAGGTACCCCGAGAGGCCCTTGGAAGAGGTGCTTGTGTGTGCTTGTGCGTGCTTGTGTTCTGTGCTACCACGACCATTGTGTCGTGGTTGTTTGTGCTCTGACCATCGTGTCGTGGAGATGCCGGCCGGAGATTCTGGCCGGAGATGTGGATATTTTTGTGAAATGTCTGCAGGTACCCATGAGGCCCTTGAGTTTGCCGGAACGTCGATTAACTTCCGTTCCGGCAAATTCGGGTACTCCATATGTCCCTTTTTTAGCAAAGGTCATGCCGAAATTTTTCGTGAATTTTGGCATGACTTTGCTAAAAATAGGACATATGGAGATGTGGATGTGTTATTGTGTTTGTTGTCGTTTGGCAGATGTGGATATGTGTTGATGTGATGTTGTTGGCCGGCCGGAGATGCCGGCAACATGATTTGTGAAATGTTTGCAGGTACCCACGAGGCTCTTGGGTTTGCCGGAACGTCGATTAACTTCCGTTCCGGCAAATTCGGGTACTCCATATGTCCTACTTTTAGGAGAGGTCATGCCGAAATTTTTCGTGAATTTTGGCATGACTTTGCTAAAAATAGGACATATGGGGTATTGCGACTAATGCATGGGCCGGGGTATCTCAGTACTTAATTAAGTGATTTTTTCTTATATTTGGTGTACTAACTTCGACGTTTTTTTCTTATAGGTGCGAACATGGCTGACAATAACGAGGCCAGGGGTTCTCGAACAGGAGGCGAGGAACCGATAGAGGAAAATAGTATGCTTCAGACGGTCATCGCACAGGCAGTGACAAAGACGTTCACGTCGCTCTTTCCTACCGTTTGTGAGTCTGTCAGGGTTTGGATTGAGGGAGGGAAAAAAGGGCCTCCCCCAACGATTAGCTTCGGCTCCAACAACTACTCAATCAATGTGGCTACAGAAGATGCACCCCTGGCATCCCCAGAGGTAAAGAAGAAGAAGCACAGGAAGAGATGTAAGCCAGCTCCTAAGACGACTATCCGGGTGTATGAAGACATGGTATCACCCCGTGCGGATGGCTTGACCCGAGTTCATGAAGCTGGTCAACCGATCCTGCCTCGGGAGCTGCTCCGCCTCGCAGACGGATGCATGCTGTCTTTGCAAAATGCTATCTTGACGCTGGAGGGCAACCTTCTTAAAGAAGAAAATCCAAATTACCCGGTGTTCACTGTCAAGGTGCCAAAGGACTTGGCAATCACTAGGCCCCACTTATCATCGTCGGCTCCTGCGCCCCACGCTGAATCTGGCTTCTCAGCCTCAGCCCACTTGTCGAGGGTCTCTGCGGGAGGAACCGCTAGAGTCTCTTCTTGAGTCGCCGCTGGAGTCTCTTCTTCTTGAGTCGCCGCTGGGTCTCTTGCTGGGTCGCTGACGGTGAAATGGCACATCGTTGTATCCGGACATCTCCAGGGTTGCATCAGAGGGAAATCGATGACAACTTTATTTGTACTATGACTTATGTCACATGAGATGAACTTTTGTACAATTAATTTGGGTATGTATCTTGGGCTCTAAGTGATGTGATGATATAGTATAATGTGTCTGTTTTCATATATACCATGTCAAAATATATATTGTTTATATTATTTCTGTATAAATACTGTAATATACATGTATTATTGTCAAATACAGCAAATAATCGATAATACATCAAATAATTTAGTGGCGCATGGTAAATAATTTTGTGGCGCACCATATTCTGTGGCGCACGGACACAGTGCGCCACAGATAAATTAATTGTCAAATACAGCAAATAATCGAAAATATTTATGTGGCGCATGGAAAAAAGTTTAGTGGTGCACTCTCTTCTGTGGCGCATTCTGGAGGTGCGCCACCGAATTGTCTACTTTCTGTGGCGCACGGGCGTGTGCGCCACAGAATCCTTTTTTGGTGCGCCACTAAAAGCTATTTTCCTACTAGTGTCATCGAACTTGCCTGAGAACGAGCAGCTAGCTCGACGGTAGGAGATGGTGGGTGTCCACTCCTCCCAACCAAGGTTCGAGTCCCAGCGGCAGCGAAATTCCTTGCACATCTCACCGGGCTGTTGCCCCTAAATAACTCCTCTCCCACGCATGTATGTCTAACTACTTGCTCCTTAAGGACACAAGGGTAAACTTGTGTGATGTGTGTATATTCTAGGGCATAGCTTGCGCACTAGAGATGTGGGTGGGTGTGCACTGTGGTGTGAGTGTTGTGTCGAGTTGTTGCATAAGTTCAGATACTACAACTATAACACAGATCGAGGGGTCTAAAAAAACTCATCAAACTTGCTGACAAGGATATACATCTCGGGTACCCTACCATAAGGGTACCTGGTGCACGTGTCGACTAAGGCCCAACTATCAAGAGCCTACATGAAGCCCATGACGAAAGGCCCAACAAGATGGAGTATCCTCCAAGATTAGACATAGGCATAGTCGGTTTAGGCTTTCCTTACATGTAATCTGAGTCGGTTGCGAACTCCCGAAACCCAGCCTATTATATAAAAGTTGGGAGGGCCGCCGATCAGGACACGCAATACTCGAATCACCAAAACTCTAGCGAGATCGACATCTCGTCGGGACCCCATTGTGGCTCGCATATACACACCAGATCAATACCAGACAAGCAGGAAGTAGGGTGTTACACTCCGGAGGCCTGAACCTGGGTAAAATCCCTGCTTTTGTTGTCAGCCGACGAAACTAACAGCTCTACCATGTTCTCTCCCTCGTAATCTCAACCCTAGGTCCTTAACCATGGGATTTGATGAGTTAACCCCTCGTCAATTGGCGCCGTCTGTGGGAAAGAATAGTGCTGGACTCACGGTTTCTTCGGTTCCATCGGAAAACGGCGACTCGCCGATCGCATCTACAAACGGCAACTCGCCGGCTGCATCAACAAACCAGAACTCGCCGACTCGGGCGGCACACGGCAACTCGCCGACTCACTCGACAAACGGCAGCACGCCAACTTCACCTGCAAAAAGCACATCAGATCCTCTGATGGACTTCGAGCCACACTCGCCAGAATTCCAGGAGACGTTCGCTGATCTCGAGTCAGGTTTGGGTTTAACCGTTGGTCGTTCAATTTTTTCGTAAACAAGCTTGGTGTGCAGGACTTGACAGATCCACGCCAACTCGCGACTTCCGCACCCGAGGCTCCATCGGTTGCGGCTCCTTCGACTGCGGATCCATCAACTGCGTCCATACCATCGTCGATCCTCCAAGCCTGCTCGTCTGCAACAACCATGTCAACTCGAGAGATCACGAGCTCATTGCGAAAGAACTCCAAGGTGAGGAGGCCGAATCAGCATACCGCACAAACGATCCCGAGCTCGATCTTCCACTCGAGGATAGCTTCGACTGCGGGATCTCCCTCAGCGACTTCGATGAGCCCGAAACTCATATCGACAACCACGTCGACTCCGAGATCTGCACCAACAACAACCTCGACTTCGAGATCCATAACAACTTCGCCGACACCGAGATGAGCATAGGCGATGAAGACATCGACAGCGAGATCCGTCCAGACGGACCACTCGACGGGCATATCGACTCCGACATGAGCCTCGATGAAGACGTCGAGTCCATGACGGGACTCGAAAACACATACACATACCCTCGGGTGATACCCCAGCAGGTCTACGTTGCCTTCGCCGCAGAATCATCTGATGCTGCGGCCAGTCGCAGGCCTACAGAATTCCCGTGCACAGTTACTATGCCGGATGGAGTCACAAATCTCACAATTACTGCTGAGATGGCAGCAAAAGCAGATAAAGTCATCAAGGAGTGCACAATGATGCCAGCAGACGCAACACGAGAGGAGATGTTGACCTTCCAGTACTTCAACTGGCAGGAATCACTTCGACTGCAGCAGATCAGAGCAACACTCGAAGAACGTAAAAAGCAGGCTAGCTTGTCGAGTGCACGAAGAAGACAGCTCTCCCTGAGCTCCACCGGGCGAGCAGACACAAGACCCAGATCAAGGCTATCACCTCGCGGAAGATGAGAGGGCAGCACTCACCCGCAACTTAGGCCACTCTTTCATGACATTCGACGAGGAGGGAGTGCCAGTACCCAAAACAGCTGCGGGTGCCCTCTTTACTGCTGCAGCATACCTAGAGGCAATCAAGCCTCCAGCGATGACCCCAATGCAAAACTACATCGCCAACAGATCAAATCACTCGCCTTAGCGGCGAAGGCCATACGCCAAATCCCAAAAACTCCAGGAGGGAGTCGAGACCGTGCCATAGTAGACACGCGTCGTGAAGAACATAATCGCAGTGGTCGCCGTCACCACTCGAAGGAAAGAAGCGGCTCACGTCGGCGCAGGTCCAGGAGCAGATCACGCAGATCTTACAGTAGCGACTCGTACTCTGATCAGGAGCCTGAGCCACACGGAGCTCTGTGCTTCACTCGACGCGTCCGCGAGACACGGATGCCCAAAGGGTTCAAACTCACATCTGAACAGCCCAAATACACGGGTCGACAGGAACCTTCAGGATGGCTGGAAGACTACAGACTGGCTGTCGCGTGCCAGCGAGGCACGAATATCACAGCCATGCAATACATACGACTCATGCTCGAAGGCACAGCCCGCGACTGGCTCAAGGCTCTACCTCCATCAACATACGACTCGTGGGATCACTTCCGCGCAGACTTCATCAAAAACTTCGAGCCTCTATGTGAGCGACCAAAAACGTTCGAAGAACTGCGAGCCTGCGTTCAACGGTCAGACGAAACGTTGAGGTCATACATCCGACGATGGACTGAGATACGCAACTCAGTTGGAGTAATTTCAGAAGATATGGCCATGGATGCTTTCATCATGGGCCTCGCCAGGCGAGATTTCAAAGAAGCACTTGGTCGCCAAAAGCCAACCTCTGTGGCTAACCTCCTAAAGATCGCGACTGAGTGGGCAGACGGAGAAGACATGGCGCGCACCACACACGGGTCCTCACCCCGTGACAATCATGATAGCGGCAGTCGAACCGCAGGACTCGTACAGAGACGACCGGAGGCGCAAACGTTCAAAACGTCACTACGACGACGACAGACCCGAATTCATGGCGGCTGGATTCTCCACACCCCGCAATGACCAAGACAGAAGCGACCGACGGTCAGAAGATCGACGGGACAGTCGAGATGATCGCCGGGACAGTCGAGACCGCAACCAACGCAGCGACAGCTACAAGAAGAAAGATTGGCGCAAGTCGCGCTCCGGCGCACAAACGAGCGATCATTCGATGACAAGATGGATGCTGATTGCAGATTCCACCTGTACAAGGGGAAGACGGAAAATTGCGCTCCAATCACTCGATGAGAAACTGCAGAGAATTCGACCAACTAGCATCTGAATACGTGCAACTCAGAAAGGCAACAGCCGCACACGCACCCGCACCTGCACCTGTGCCTCAGCCAAACAATGTGCCTGTTCTGATGGCACCACCTCCACCACCACAGCCTGCCGCAGGCGGAAATATCGCGGGTGCCATACAACCCGTACCTCGGGTGGACGAACCTCAGTACCCTCCGCCCCAAGGGCAGATGTACATGATACAGAAAGGTCGCCCTTCCAACAGGGAGCAAAAACTTCGCACTCGACAAGTAAATATGGCGGTCATGTCACCTCCTGCCGTAACTGAATTCTTGAAGGGATCCGAAACTGCAATAAGCTTCAGCAGAGAGGACCACCCACCATCGGTCGTTCGTCCAGGGCACTCTGCTCTGGTACTCGACGCCAAATTGGAGGCTACGCCATGTCCAAGGTCTTCATGGATGGTGGCAGCGGCATAAACATCATCTTCGCAGATACGCTCCGCAAAATGAACAGGTCAGTCGAAAACCTGCCAAAATCCTCAAATACCTTTCACGGTATCGTCCCAGGCAAAGCAATAAGCCCAGAAGGCACCATACAACTCGACGTTACGTTCGGGGACAAAAACCACTTCAGGACAGAGTCGATTGAGTTCGAAGTTGTCGACTGGAAGTCACAATACCACGCCATACTTGGACGCCCGACGTTCGCTCGATTCATGGCGGTCCCACACTACGCATACCTCCAGCTGAAAATGCCTGGACCAAAAGGAGTAATCACAGTCAAAGGAAACTTCCAAAAGTCCGATCTTGCGACCGAGAGTTTAGCAAAATCTCTGAGATGTTCGGCATGGAAGCAACACTCGCCGATCTAGCGGTCTCCAACGATCGAACACTTATGCCGGAGCACAAGAAGGTGGCAGTCGACAGAGCATTCAATGCCACCAATGACACAAGGTCGCATCAGGTGCACCCGACTGACCCGACCAAGACAGTCAATGTCTCTTCGAGTCTGCCTATCGCATAGGAAAGCGCGCTCGTCGAATTCCTCCGTGAGAACTGGGATATATTTGCGTGGTGTCCAGCCGACATGCCAGGTATTCCCAGGGAATTCGCCGAGCACTCTCTCCAATTATTTCCAGATGCTAAACCAGTCAAGCAAACAATGCGCCGCATATCCGGCCCGAAAAGAACCGCAGTCGAAGCCGAAGTCGACAGACTACTCGCAGCAGGTTTCATCAGAGAAATCAAGAAATCACAATGGGTGGCTAACCCCGTACTTGTAGAGAAGAAGCACACAGATATCCTTCGGATGTGCGTAGATTTCACAGCACTCAATAAATGTGTCCAAAGGATCACTTTCCACTACCTCGAATCGACCAGATCGTCGACTCCACCGCCGGGTGCGCTCGCTTGTCCTTCCTGGATGCTTACTCAGGTTACCACCAGATAAGGATGAAGGAAGAGATGAAGAGAAAACGGCGTTCATAACCCCACTCGGGGTCTACTGCTACACAACAATGCCTTTCGGGCTCAAGAACGCAGGCGCAACCTACCAGCGCATGATGCAAGACTGCCTCAAGAAGCAAATTGGGCGAAACGTCCAGGTCTACGTGACGACATCGTCATCACAACAAGGGAGGAAAACACACTACTCGATGACTTGCGAGAGACGTTCGCAAACCTCAAACGCTTCCACATCAAGCTCAACCCGAAGAAGTGCACGTTCGGCGTGCCAGCCGGGCAGCTCCTGGGGTATCTAGTCTCGGCTCGTGGAATCGAGGCGGACCCGGAGAAAATACAGGCCATCTTGACAATGCAAAGGCCTTCAAAGCTCCATGACGTGCAAAAATTAGCAGGTCGAGTGGCAGCACTCAGTCGATTCATCAGCAAACTGGGCGAAAAAGCACTCCCGTTCTATCGACTGATGAAGAAAGCAGACAAATTCGAGTGGACGCCAGAAGCCGAAGCAGCCTTCACGGACCTCAAGCGAGTCCTCACAAGCCCTCCAATCCTCGTCGCACCAAGGGAACGAGAGCCACTATACCTGTATGTCTCCGCAACTAACAGGGTGGTAAGTACCGTACTGGTAGTCGAACGCAGGGAGGAGGGACACGCCCAAAGCATACAACGCCCAGTCTACTACTTGAGTGAAGTCCTCTCCATATCAAAGCAGCGGTACCCGCATTATCAAAAGCTGGCCTACGCCGTGTTCATGTCCTCAAGGAAGCTGACGCACTACTTCGCAGAGCACCCGATCACTGTAATCAGCACCTCAGGGATCGGAGACATCCTCACAAATCCCAACGCAACTGGGCGAGTCGCAAAATGGCTCATCGAGCTAGGACCACGAGATATCAAGTATGATTACCCGAAGGCCATCAAAGCACAAGTCTTACCTGACTTCCATACCGAGTGGATCAAAGCTCAGTTGCCAGGAGCACCAGATGTGTCCAACTCATGGACTATGTACTTTGATGGCTCAAAGAAGAACGAAGGCGCAGGTGATGACGTGAAACACACGTTCGTTGGGAGACCCCAAGAGGAAGGTATGATGTAGTCAGCAGCAAGTTTTCAATCAGAAAGAAACCAAGGTTATCGAACCAGTAGGAGCAGCAACTCTTCAGAAGGTTGTCAACGGCGCCAGAAAAATAGCTGTCGCAGGGAGTCTGGACTGTTGACGTGGAATCTGCACACAACACAATCAAACTACTTTGCCCCAACGAAACAGTGAGGTTGTCAATCTCACTGGCTTGCTGAAAACAAAGGATTAAACGTATGGTGTGGAAAATGAGTATTAAATTGCAGAGAATGAAAAAGGAACAGTTTGCAGTTTGTGGTTGTTTAATCAGTGTAAAAGAATGGACCGGGGTCCACAGTTCACTAGTGAGCGCATGACAATGCATATACGTGACATGATGACTACTATGATATTTAATTGGACATTACGACAAGATACATAGACCGTTATCCAACAGCATCTATGACTAATAATCCACCGCCGGGTTGTCATCCGAGTCCCCCGTTGGTATTAAGTTGCAAGCAACGGATAATTGCATTAAGTAAAGTGCGTAATGTAAACAAACACATATGTCCTTGGACATAGCATCGTTAGGTTATCCCTAGTGGCAACAGCACATCCACAACCTTAGAACTTTCTGTCACTGTCCCAGATTAAACGGAGACATGAACCCACTATCTAGCATAAATACTCTCTCTTGGAGTTACAAGCATCTACTTGGCCAAAGCATCTACGAGTAACGGAAAGCATGCAAGATCTTAAATAACATATAAATAGATTGATAATCAACTTGACATAATATTCAATATTCATCGGATCCCAGCAAACACAACATGTAGCATTACAATAATATGATCTTGATCATGTAGGGCAGCTCACAAGATCTAAACATGATGGCACAAAGTGGAGAGACAACCATCTAGCTACTGCTATGGACCCGTAGTCCAAGGATGAACTACTCACGCATCACTCCGGAGGCAGGCATGGCGATGTAGAAGCCTCCGGTGACGATTCCCCTCTCCGGCAGGGTGCCGGGAAGAGGTTCTGAACCCTCCCGAGTTAGGGTTGACGACGGCGGCGTCTCTGGAACTTTTCGTGGATATTTGCTCAGGCCCTTAGGGTTTTCGCGTCGGGGGAATAAGTAGGCGAAAGGGCGGCGGCTGCGGACCCCCGAGGGGCCCACACCACCCCAGGGCGCGGCAGAAGGGGGGCCCGCGCCCTGGTGGCGTGTGGCCTCCTGGTGGCCCTCCTCTTCTGGTCCTTCGCTCCGTCAGGCGTGTTCTGGAAAAATAGGCACCCCCGTGTAGTTTCGTCCAATTCCGAGAATATTTCCAGACTAGCTTTTCTGGAATACAAAAACAGCAGAAAACAGGAACTGGCACTTCGGCATCTTATTAATAGGTTAGTCCCAAAAAATGTATAAAAGTGATATAAAGTAGATGCAAAACATGTAGAAATTGGTATAAAACAAGCATGGAACATCAAAAATTATAGATACGTTTGAGACGTATCAGCAGGCGCAGGTGTCATCCTCATATCACCAAAAGGCGACAAGCTTCGCTATGTCCTGCAGATGGGATTCGAGTTACCATCCAATAACGAAGCTGAGTACGAGGCCCTGATCCATGGCATGCGGATGGCTAAAGCCCTCGGGTGCACTCGACTGATGATCTATGGTGACTCGAACCTGGTGGTGCAACAAACAATGAAGGCCTGCGATGCAATCGCAGACAACATGATCGCCTACCGTGACCTATACAACCTAATGGATGGCAGCTTCGAAGGCTGCGAGTTGCGGCACATAGGGCGCGAGAGCAACGAAGAAGCAGACAAGCTAGCCAACGTTGGCGCGAACAAAGCACCAGTTCCACCTGGTGTCTTCCTCGAGCGCATCGAGCACAGGTCCATCAAGAAAAAGCGAACATCTCCTACATCAGCCGCACCAGTCAAAAGCAAAGCACCTAGCACAGAGGACCCGTCAGTCGAGGTACTCCTCATTGAGCCAACTTGGACTCAACCTTTCCTCGCATACATACTCCGCGGCGAGGTACCTGAAGACATAACAGAGTCAAGGCGCGTCACTCGACGATCTAAAGCATACACCGTCATCAACGGCGAACTATACAAGCGCAGCGTATCAGGTATGTTCCAACGATGCATAGCATTCGAAGATGGCCAGGCCATCCTTCGTGATATTCATGCAGGTACCTGCGGGCATCACGCCAGTAGTCGATCACTCGTAGCCAAAGCCTTTCGCGCAGGCTTCTACTGGCCCACAGCACTCAAAGACGTGGAGGACATAGTCAAAAGGTGCATCGGCTGTAAATAATTTGCCACAAAGCCGCACGCACCCGCATCGGCGTTGAAGATAATACCAGGAGTCGAAGCATACAACAAAGAAGATGCAGATGAAGCACTCGAAGATGCAGTCGACTTGCTCGAAGAAGCACGCGACACAGCGCTAGCACGCACAGTTGTCTATCAGCAAGACCTCCGCAACTACCACAGCCGTCGACTATGCACCAGGTCCTTCGAGGTTGGCGACCTGGTACTTCGACTGAAGCAAAAGAAGGTGCACAAACTCGCTTCTCCATGGGAAGGACCCTTCATCATCACCGAGGTCATTGGTGGCGGGGCATACAGACGGAAGCACGCGAAGACAGGCGAACTCTCGCACAATCCTTGGAACGTTGCGCAGCTGCGCCATTTCTATGCTTAGATTGCTCAATCGCATAATGTAATAGGCACATATGTCGGATGGCTGCAGGTTTCAGATGCGCTCTTTTCCTTACCAGGGTACCTACGGGGACTGGAAGGTTTTTAATGAGGCGGTCTGCAGCTTAATATTCAAAAGTGGAATATAATCAATGTTCCTCCTATCTTTCCGTTTATTCGCATAACTCATATCTTAGCCGCACCCGAGCACTCGGGGGCTGCGCTATCAAAAACATGAGCTTTCGCTCCCGCAAAAACAAACAACCCAGACGCACCCGAATACTCGGGGGCTGGGTCACAAAAAGTTTCTGCAAACAAACAGCCCAGCCTAACTCGAATGCTCGGGGGCTGGGTCCTAAAACAAAAACTTATAAACAGTATTCTCAGCCGCACCCGAAGACTCGGGGGCTGGATAATCATAAGTTTACAATAAATTACTTCATACACCCCACTCAACAGGCTCGGGGGCTGCGGAGATACGAATATTTAGTTCATAATACTTACAAGTATTACATTTACACTCGCGGGCTTCCCTCTATACACAAGTATATGCGCAACAGTTCCTATTCTTCCGGTTCATCCTTGATGGGCAAAGCAGGGCCAAAGAGTTGATCATGGCATCGCTCGACCAGAATCTCTGCAGATAGAAGGGTGCCATCAAGGTCTTCCCGAGACAAAGTCACTCCAACGGCGGGTGATGGCAACACCAAGTTGGGACGTCGACTCCGCACATACGCCATTGCCGCGTTGGCTCCAACCACAAGCTTTTGTGTAAGCAGCTCCCGGATGGGGCCTGCATTACGGAAAGAATCAAGCAAGGCATGGATACCTTGTGGTTGTGGTCCTGTTGGAAACAGGGTCTGGTTGATGCGAATCAAAGCCACCCTGCATAACTCGAGTAGCTGAGCGCTTCGCCACGCTCGATCCTTCAGAGTAGCGAGTGTGCGCGCTCGAAACCTATCAAGCCAAAAATGCTGACGACCAGTTGTCGGGTTGTCAGTGGCATTATCCAGACGCTCTTCAACACAAGCTTGCTCTGCTTGGAAGTCAGAGACAAAACCTGCGCAAAGATCAAATCAAGTCACTCGCAATAAGAGTAGCCAAACAATCCATAATCAGAGAAAGGATTGTACTCACACTCGAGTTGCTTGTTTACAAGGTCCATCTCACCAAGCACATAATCTTCTCGTTCTGTGACTGGAGCTGGTCTCATTCTCAGTGTATCCAGCTCGCTCTGTGCAGTCTCTAGCTCTTGCTCCAGTTTCACGACTCGGGCTTTCATATAACGCATTACTTTGGCATCATTCGCCACTTGAGCTCGAGATCGGGTGGAAGCACGAGGCCGCGACGAACCAGCTGAAGTAGCGGCTGCCCGTGGCTGTTCCAAACATCATAAAAATCTCATGTCAGATATGAGAGATTCATCACAAAGCTCAGGCGAGTAACAGCACATAGCCTTACAGGCGAAAACACAACAAAGAACCAAATCCATACAAGTGTAGCAAAAGCATACGCATACTCGCGTTATCATAAAGTATAATTACACAACATAAATAAGGGTTCGGCTACCCTATCTCTCGGACACAGACTCCGACCTAGCCCTACTCTCGCGAGTAGCAACCTCTGCCGCTCGGCGCTCCATAGTGGCTATGAAGATGTTGGCCAGTCGAGCGGCTGGCTCGCTAACGGCCTTCAGAGACATAGGCTTCCCACCGGGCTTTCGAGGAAGTCAGACATGGCCGCTTCGAAGTCACCCTTTAATCCATGACCCCAAATGAGCTTGAGGGTGGACTCCGAGCCGCGTACCGTGATAGCGCGAGCAAAGCTCGCCATGGTCGAGGCCCCCGGTCCAAGCACGTCAGCGAAGCCATCAGCAGTCGACGGCACCTCCTTCATTGGAAGCACGTTCTTGTGCACGGCGCCGAGGGTGCTGGCAGACTTGGCAAGAGCGTCATTCGCCTGGACGAGGTCACCTATAACCTGGTCGAGTGATAACTCGTCCCTGACCATGTCAGTAGGTGCTGGCACACCAATCGCCTCTGCAACAAATACCAGAAAGAGTAAATATTAGTACATAATACCCAACGGGTACACGAGAAGCATGCAAAGAGATAGTTACTTACCTCTCACATTCTGCGCAAGGCCAGCCAGTCGCTCAGCATACTCTTTCTCGCGTACGGCGGCTGCGGCCTTGCTGGCATCCAAAGTTTTCTTCGACTCGGCGCGTTGGGCGGCGAGTGCCTCCTCTAGCTCCTTCACCCGGGACTCAGCCGATGCTTTGTCACCTGAATTTGATGGCAAGAAGCAACTCAAACATTCGACTAAGTAAAGACAGTGCAAAAAGAGCTTCGGGTACAGAATCAAATATACTTACGGGTAACTTGCTCCAAGTTAGCACGCAGACTGTCCCTCTCCTGCTCCACCTGGACACAAGTTTTGCCTGATTCCACCAGGTTGAGGTAGTAGGGCTGCAAGCACACGAAACCAGCATAAGTTATACATAACCAGTCCCGTATGCGGACTCGACAAAGACACTTACATGTTCAGTCCAAGGCGCAGGCTTTGCGGCAGAGGTCCCGACTTCTGGGGTTGCAGCACTCGCAACCTTGGCCGTTTCAATGGCAGTAGCAGCGGCTACTGATTGAACGGTCTCAGGAGCAACAGGAGAAACGTCCGGGTGCCCAGGAGTCAAAATTTTGTCGGATGGAGGAGTTGGAGGATGCACAGTCTCAGCACTACGAGTGACAGAAGACAAACAACATAAGCACGAATACCAAAACAAAAAAAACTCAGTACAAAAAGCATAGGAGCAAACATCAGTGTCGAGGTTGTCAAAATTTGGGCCTCCAAAAAGCAGCTCCTCACCCGATGGGGGAGGAGGAGCTGAGCTCAACGGGCTCACATCCAAAGGAGCAGCTTTGGCAGAAGGTGAGGAGCCCGAGGCTCCGTCATCCTTCACATCCGAATCCTTCGGGGGTGAGCTCATGGAAGAAGACAAACCTCGGGCCACCCGACGACGCTTGCGAGTGGGAACCTCGCTCACATGATCAGTCGTGGCTGGCTCCTCAGTCTGTACTTCCCCTGCCTCTTCCTCTTCGACCTCTTCCATAGGAAATGTGGTAGCCGAAGGTAGAGGTGATTCATCCCCTCCCTTCGTTTCTACCGTTTGCACCTCCGTTTCATGAGTTGGGCCATTCTCGGGAAGAGGAGGAAGGGTTGACGCAGTCGAATGGCCGTGCATACCAAATACAGCAGTCGAAAATTACAAAGATGCACAACAAAATAGCAAAGCCAGGAGATAATAAACTCGATCGTTCACTAACCTCTTCCAAAGGCTTTTCGGCCCCATAAGGAGTGACAGGGCAGTCGACGTTGCAGGGGTCGCTTGACCTGAGGCTAGTGATGGATCGCACATGCGCCACCAGCTCGTTCTTCGACAGCTCCTCCGTGCTCATTCGACTGGAGTCGAGCACACCTTCATAACCCCACATCGGGTGGGCTCGAGCTCGGAGCGGCCAGACTCGCATCTTCACAAAGGTGGCAATCAAGTGCACACCAGTCATGCTGCCAAGCAGTTCGTCAATCTTGCCCAAAAGGGGTGCCGCCTCTGCCTCCTCCGCACTCGTCAGTTGATGGTCCCAGGCATTTGTCCTCACAATAGACTTGGCAGTCGAAAACTCTGGGACTCCTTCCTGGTCTACGCGGACGTAGAACCATTTCTTCCTCGAACCTTGCGCCGAATCGACTGGCTTCAGGGCGAAGTAGCGTGTGTCGCTGCATACTTGAATCCCGCAGCCGCCAACAGAATAGGTGCGGCCGCCTCTGTTGTTCGGCCGGACGAGGAAGATTGACTTCCATAAAGCCCAGCTAGGGGACACCCCAAAAAGCACTCGCACAAAACCATGAAGCAGGCAATGTGTAGTATGCTGTTCGGAGTGAAATCGTGGATTTGCACCCCGTAGGCATACATCAAACCACGAACAAAGTCGTGGAGGGGAAACGCAAATCCCCGAGGCAAAAACTCCGCAAAGCAAACTCGCTCATTGGCGCGAGGTTCAGGGAGTACCTCCTTGGCGACGGCGCACGGACGAATAGTTGGTCCGCGGGTGGCAGCATCCCTTCCTCGCGTAGCTTGTCAAGGTGCGTATCCTTGATGGTGGATTTCACCCAATCTCCGTCGCCTTTCTTCAGGTCGGCGACGGATGCAGACGCGCTCGCCGTGCTCTTCTTCCCCTTCACTGCCACCGCATCGGTCGCGGCGGCAGCGGTCGCGGCGGCACGCTTGTTGCCCGCTACCTTCTTCATCGTCAAGGAGAGGGTGGTGGAGCGCGCAAAGCTTTGGCACGAGAACAATGGAGGAGGAGCGCGAGGAAGAAGATCACTACAACAAAATAGTCACGTAGAGACGTTATAATTTAGACGCCTCCTGAAACGTCTTTACGGTGGAAACTAAATGGCAGGTAGAGGCGTTTCTTGGGACATTTTTAAATCGTCCCAAATATCTCGTTTAGGCCCAGCCCATGTAGCAAATACTACTAACCCCACTCGCCGATCCTTTAACCCTACATGACTGAGGACTTATCACAAACCGCCCTTCCAATCCCAATGGAAAAGCCGCCGCAGCATCTCCGATCCACCATTTCAGCGGTGCGTTGGCCGTCTTGGCCAGGCAATCGCTGATTCATTTCTCCCGTGTCCCCAGTCTGAGATTCCTCCGGGCTTATAGCTCTCATGCGACGTTTTTTTAGCAAATTGGAAGGAGAGCGACGTATTTGGAGCGAATAGCTCTCGTGCGACTGATCGGAGCGGGTAAATAGCTCTCGTGCGACACAGGCATTAAATCGGTCGTCAACGAGTTCAGTTAGCGCTAAGACATGTCGGGCCACCAAATTAATTAGCACCGCATCAAGTCAAACTGCCCCCGTGCCCGCCCGCCCCCGACCTGAACTGTCCGAAACTGCCCACGCTCCATTCTTCAGCTCCGGCGGCGGCGGCGGAGCCCTCTTTCTCGGCGGCGGCGGAGCCCTCTTTCGGTAGCGGCGGCCTTCATGGTTAGTGAATTCGGAGCTCTAGTCCCAATCCCCTCCGCCTGTTTGTAGATCTGAGCTCGTGCCTCTGTTTTGCTTGTTGAAATCGATAGAAGGTGAGAGGGGGCCGCCCGATGAGAGGAGCTCGTGGACCCGGAGCCCGTGGTCAGATCGAGAAGGAGCCGCTAGATTCAGCTTCGAACAGGTAATGCGCCTCCCTCCCGCCCAATTTTGAATGCGATTTCCGGCCTCCTCTGATCTTTCTCACACTGCCCGCCTATAACAGAGAGGATGCTGCTCGAACCTTTGAATTTGCGGTCAATTTCTTTCCATCGACGG
This sequence comes from Poa pratensis, assembly GCA_947311845.1. Classification (NCBI taxonomy): domain Eukaryota; kingdom Viridiplantae; phylum Streptophyta; class Magnoliopsida; order Poales; family Poaceae; genus Poa; species Poa pratensis. The sequence goes on along the minus strand of CAMZMU010000104.1, from coordinate 11,003,613 downwards.
CAAAATTAGTTGATGGTAGCATGGAGAACATCCAGAGAGACACAATTGTGAAATGGGAGGTTGATTGTGCAGAGATTGATCCCACTGAACTACAGAAGATGGAAGAGAAGGCGGTGAGGAAATTGGTGGAGAAAATTGGGGAAACTGTGGTTTGGGGTCCAGAGCAAGAGGTTTCACTATTGCGGTATGATGATTTCAAAGGAGAGTATGTCAGAATTGAAGATGGTGAACAGATTATTGATGAAATCGATAGGCAAGAGGGCTGGGCAAGCCTCAGGGCTGATTTTTTTGCTGAGCTCGTTGATCTGAATATTGATTCGAAGGTGGGTTATGTGCCGTCACACTTGGCTATGCAGAAGGCAGATGATGATTGGGCTTCACAGAGGCAAATTGTTCCCATTATTACCGATGTGACAGTAATAGCCGATGGGGCTAATGCACATGCACAAGAGGGAAATGTTGCTGTTGTTGATTGGAATGCAGTTGAATTGGAGGAGCATACTGATTTGGTCATTGCACCAATTGCTGACACTGAGATGGCCAAACTATTTGGCATTCCAGTCGATGACAGAGAGGAGGAGGAGAGGGATGAAGCTAGTGATAATTCTGACAGAGAATTGTGTGAAGATGTAGATGAACAGTTGATGGAAGATGCTGCAGATTATGTAGATGATGCACATAATGATGAGCTGGTGCATGTGTATGACAAGGAAAACCCTGTCATTCAAGTGGGAAAGTTGTGGCCAAACATGGATGAGTTCAGGTTGTCTTTCAAGACTTATGCAGTCAGACATCAGTTTGATGCCAAGACACTTTGGACTGATAGAAAGAAGTTTTATGCTAAGTGCAGAGGTTTTGATGGTAGTGGTGTGAGGCCTTGCAAGTGGTACATATCTGCTAGACTGCAGCCTGATGGAAGTACAGTCAGGGTTAACCAAATCCCTCATCAACATACTTATCTTACAAGTTCACAAAAAGTATCAAGCATGACATCACGGATTTGGGTTGCAGAAAAGATAACTCCAATTTTGGCGAAAACACCGAACACTACTGCCAAAAGACTGAAAGTAGACTTGGAAAAGTTGTACCCCATTAAACTGAATTATACCACAGTGTGGAAGGCTAAACAAAGGGCAATGAAGAATTTGTATGGTGATTGGGCAAACACATTTAGGATGCTTTACAATTTCAAAGCAGAGGTGGAGAAAAGGTCACCTGGCAGTATTGTCGAGATAGATACAGAGGTATCAGAGGATGGCAAGGTTTATTTCTCCAAATTCTTTATGGCTTTAAAGCCTTGCACCGATGGCTTCAAAGCAGGATGTCGTCCATATTTGAGCATAGACTCATCATTTTTGACAGGCAAGTGGAATGGTCAGTTGGCAGCATGCAATGCTCTAGATGGACACAACTGGATGTTTCCTGTTGCTGTTGGCTTGTTTCAGTCAGAGCAGAGGCTTCATGGACATGGTTCATGATGCAGTTGAAAAGAAGCTTAGGGCCAGTGTCACCTTTGGCAATACACACAGATGCATGCAAAGGTCTGGAAAATGCAGTTAAAAATGTGTTCCCACATGCTGAGCAGAGGGAGTGCTTTGGCCATTTGTGGATGAATTTGATCAAAAAATTCAGAGGAGATGAATTTGGGAGAATGTGGCCAGCAGCAAGATCGTACACTAAACAGACACATTCATATCATCTTGGTAAGGTAATGGCAACATGCGAGGAGTTTGGTACATGGTTGAACACCTACCATTCTTTATTATGGTACAGGTCAGGATTCAACACTGCCATCAAGTGTGATCATATCAACAACAATTTGGCAGAAAGTTTCAACAACAAGGTGAAGCAGCTAAAAGATTTGCCTGTGCATGACATGGTTGACCAAATCAGGATCATGCTCATGCGGCTGTGGGAATTGAGAAAAAAGATTGGTGATTTTCTGCAAGGTGATAAACTTCCAGCAGTGGTGCAACAGGTGGTCAACAGAAGCAGAAGTCTTACACATTTGTCTATTGAAAAATCATCACTGTGGGGTGCTGAAGTTAGAGATAACAAGACTGGAAGGAGGCATGTTGTTGACACTGAATTGCATGATTGCAGTTGCCTCGAGTGGCAACACACTGGTAAACCATGTGAGCATGCCATTCTATTCTTAGCCTCACAGCCGAAGATAAACATGCATCCATATCTGCATGAATATTATTCGGTAGCAAAATTCAAAGCTGCATATGCAACTCCAATTCCACCTCTTACAGATCAGTCTCAGTGGCCAGAAGTGCCGCTTGAATTTTCCATGTGTCCTCCTCTGACAAAAAGAAAGGCAGGCTGACCTAAACAGAGTAGATTCAAGGCATGGTTTGAAAAAGGTGGGAGTAGTAAGAAGGGCAAGAATGACAAGAAAGATGGAAAGCCAAAAAGGGTTCAAAAGGGTAGCAAAAATAGATGCAAGCGGTGCCAAGTACTTGGGCACAGAGAGGGATCTAGACAATGCATTTACTCTTCTCCTAAGCCCACAAAGTATGTGCTTGTTTATTTGTGTTTTTTCATATTGTGCTTTTGTTTCAATTATAAATATGTGGCATGCTTTGTTGTTTTCAGGAGGAAGCTTGCAAGTCAGCCTCTTGTTGTTGAACAGTGTTGGCCAACAAAAAGAGCAAGAGTCAGTGGCTGCAGAAGGAAGCGAAGTCAGTGGCAACAGTTTGGTGCTGAAACTGAAGAAACTGCAGCTGGTGTCACTGAAAATGAAGAAATTGCAGTCGAGGTACACACTGTCAAAACTGAAGAAATTGCAGTCGTGGTGCACACTGTCGAAACTGAAGAAACTGCAGCTGTTGTCACTGAAGAAACTGATGTCGAGGTGCACACTGAAGAATTTGATCGAACTGAACCTGCTTTCGAGTTTCAGGAGGTGATAGCATCGAGTCCAATGAAGAAAACCAAGATGATCAGTGAACTTGTGTGTGCAGTACAATCAAAAACAAGAAATGCTAAGGCGAAGAAGGGTACACGGCGTGGTCGGAAGAGATAGAACTGTTGGTCATTTGAAATTTATGGCATGTAATAACATTTGTTGGGCACTATGTATCCACATGTTTCCATCCGAACTTGTTTGGTTATTGTTTTCAAACTGAAATTCAAATTTGATGCAAAATTCAAATTTGGACTCAAGTTGAACTTTTGACTCGGGTATGATGTTTCAATGCTACCTCAACTCAAATATGTATGTTATCTGATCATTCTGAGCCCTTTTGTTAAGTTAGACTCATAGTCATCAAAAGTGTGTTTCAAATGACCTCCAAAGGTAGGGTAAACGCCCTCATTTCTAAGCAACTTTTTTTTGCATCTTCTCTAAATCATCCAAATAAAATTCCTACACCTCTATCCTACCTATGTAGTGTAAATCTGAAGTTTCATTATGTATTGAATAAATATTCTATTTTTTATTTATTTTTATTTAAATAACATGGTTTGATAGAAAATCATATATAAAACAAATTAAAATCATGTTTATATTTTTTTCTCGTTACTACATCACATAATAAGACTATGTGCGTTGGTTTGAGGATGTTTTGATTTTTTTTGAATTAGTTATGCTCGACCCTAGTGACTAGAACACACATCCTCTTCCATTGAAAACCATAGTACACTGTTCGAAGTTTCACATTTTAGTGGAGGCATTTTCGTCCAAATGTATGTAAACCATATTTATATTTTTTTTCTTGTTACTACATCACATAAGAAGACCATGTGCGTTGGTTTGAGGATGTTTTGATTTTTTTTTAATTAGTTATGCCTAACCCTAGTTGTTCGAGGTCACTCACATGATTTGAGGATTTTTCACAAAAATGGATGTAAATCATATGTATATTTTTTTATCGTTACTACACTACATAATAAGACTTTGGGCACAAGTTTTATATTTTTTTGATTTTTTTGAATTAGTTATGCTTAACCCTAACCCTAGTAACTGCTCAAAACCCCTCTAAACCCCGTCCGAACCCCCTCTAAACCCCGCACCCTTCTGGGCCGTTGATCGCTCTGTGTTTGTCTCAACGTAACTGCATGCACCAATGGCCACTGACTAGTGGGCCCCGTTCACCAGCCCGATGCATGCAGACATTGCATGCATGCCGCAGCCGCAGCCCCAGCCCTCGACGCAGCCCTGCACACCTCGATTCAGAAAAAGTGTCACACCCACGCTATTAGCAGCGATGCATCGATGCATCGATTCAGCCCGCGTCTCATCGATGCATGCCCGCGTCTCATCGATGCTGCCCGCATCTCATCGATTCATCGTCGCAGTCTGAAGGCCGCCCAGTCTGAACGCCGTCGCGCCGCTCATCTCTTCATCTCTCCCACTTAATACACACATCGACGGGGAAGAAACGCCACCGCTCCTTCGTCTTCTCTCACACCACGGCTTTATAAGGCCCTCTCTTCTTCCTCTTCTCTCACACTCTTCTCTCAAGCCGCATCCTTCCTCTTCTCTCAAACCCTAGCCACCATGCAGTTCAACGGCCCGACCTTCCAATGCCCTGCCGCCGTGCCGGAGTGGCGGTATCTGCCCGGTGTCCTCGTTGACAACCAGCTTCGCGTGTGGCCCTTCTCGAGGTGGAGGGGCACAAGGGATTGGGCGCTCTACTTCCTCTCGTGTGGCTACCGCCACCTTCCCCGGGGCTCGCCGCGCATGTTCCGGCTCGAGGAGTACACTGACAACGGTCTCGGCGTCGGCTACAACGTCACCTTCACCAACCGCTTCGACGCTTACCACCTCCTCGGGCAGGTGTTTTGGTATGGGTGCGAGTTCATCGCATTCACGAACTATAACATCTACACGAACTTCAGCAACATCTTCCACTACCACAGCCGCATTCACACCCTCCCCTACAACATGGAGGACGACGAGTGAGCCACCCCGAGGGAGGAGCCAAGGAGAAGTCAAGGAGGAGTCAAGGAGGAGCTGTTATATGTTTGTTTCGGTTTGTTTATTTCAATGTAGTTTATTTCCATGTTTGTTTCGGTTTGTCGCTTGCTTGGGCATATATGCCCCTCTTTAGTTTATTTCCATGTAAGATGATGCCCCTATATATCGGGCTATATATCTATGTGTTGAGTCGATGCTAGTTATCGTGTAAGGTTCGTAAGTTGTAAGAGGGCACAAGTTATATGTGTGATGCTGTTAGTGCTACTATGTTGTCCAACAAAATGTATTGTTGGTCCTAATATGTTTGTTTCGTTCAAAACATTTTTTTGCATGAGCCATGTAAGAAACAGAAATATATTTTTTTAAAGGTCAAAATATGTGATTTTTGCCTTTTGCCATGCAAGTAACAAAATTTTTGCCGAAGCATGTAAAACATGTGCTACAAGGGAAACAAGGGAAACAAGTAAAACATGTGCTACCTTTTTGCCGAAGCAAAATTTGTTACAACAAGCTAAAACAAGTAAATAAGTTTGCCTCTAAGCAAAATTTGTTACAACAAGCTAAAACAAGTAAATATATGTGCATTTGCCTCTATGTGTGCCTCTACGCAAAATTTTATTTTACAGGAATAATCCAAGCATTTTTTCCCTACACATGTGTGCCTCTATGCTATTAAAAAAGAGTGCCCACACGGGGGTGGGCTTTTTTCTTTTCGGATCTGGTTAGTTTCTCAAGGCCCATCATCTCTTCGTCAGCCCAAAAGTTTTTTTTACTGGAAAACAAAACATTGATATGAACTGTTGGCCTGTTTTCTCACGGCCCAACATCTAATCTGGCAGCCCAGAACGTTTTTTTTTACTGAAAACAGAACTGTCGACTGAAGTTAACTGAAGAACTGTCTGAACTGTTAACTGAAGAACATCTAATCGGGCCCGAACAAATTCACAAACTTCCCAAATTGCTGCTTCGATTCGATTAAGTTACACGAACTTGGCATGGCGCACAGATCGCGTTCTCTGCCCTAACGACGGATAAACAACAAGTAAAAGAAAAACAGAGCAATGATACAACAATAAAATTCAGCTGCCATCAAATTTGCTTGCTTCTGCAAATCGATCATCTGCTTCAGATGTTTCTTGATCTTCTTTAGTTCCTGGTTCAGTTCGCACTCCACGGGCACTGCACCATTGCGCGCATTACTCATCATCGGCACGTCTCTGTCCGGGGCGGACGAGCTCCCAAAATCCCAATTCTGCACACCAAGCGGTGGCCCCCAATTGAGCTCCCAGGTTGCGGCCCCGTTTGAATCAATGTAGTCCTCCCTCTTAAGCCTCTCAAGATATAAATCCATCCACTCGAAATGGGTACAGTTCTTCAAGATCTGAAAACGGCCACATGAACCCTAAATCCAAAATTTGACGAGAAAACACGAATTGGGGAGAAATCAGAGCAAATGGCTGCGAAAGAACTGAGATCTAACCTTGCCATCCCTTCCTTGCAGTGTCTTGCTCGGGCATTTGACAAACTCGTGCCCAGGATTGCCATTCTCATCCGTCTTACTCACCCAACGTTTAAGGGGCTCTGGGCGTGGGCATTTAGGGCACCGTGTCAGTGGCACTGCACCATACTTTGGCCATCTTGACTGCGAGGCGGAGGAGCTAGACATCGGTGCGCGTCGTCGCCGGAGAAGAGAGAGATGCTGGAAAGGGGAAGCAATGGGCGGCGTCGGGCGGTCGGGCACGGGCGCGGTTCTTTTCTAGCTGCGCTGAGGTGGGTCCCACACCGTGCATACGTGGATAAGTGGTGGGTCCAATGTTCCCAACGGTCACCGAAACCTAACGGTCACCCCAACCTAACAGCTAACGAGCGTTTAAGGGCCATGTTGGCCGTGGGCTATTTACGCGCTCAGATGCGTCGCATGGCAGCTATTCTCTCCAAATACGTCGCTCTCCTTCCAATTCGCTGCAAAAACGTTGTATGAGAGCTATAAGCCCGATTCCTCCAGGTTACCGTGCGGCCAACCGAAGATGCGCAAGGTGCTGGACCTGGATCGCCTGACAACAGCTGATGGAGCAGTGACTTCCCCCTTTCGGTAACGCAGTTAATCCTTTTTCTCTATCGATTTTTCTCCCAATTAATTTGTATATTTCGTTGTCAATGATGAAATTGACCAGCTTGTGTTCGATCGTGGGTTGGATAAGTATGTGATGTCAGGGCTTGTAGGCTCTAATGCTCTATTACAGCACTACGGCCTACGGGGACAACAAGATTCTTTCAGGCTCTTACTTTCTAATTCTAATTCTAACAGAAGTAAAAGTGAGTCGGTAGTAGGCTAACCTGTGTTGGATTACTTAGTGCTACCTGCATATGGCATCGAGATTATGAGCATCTTTCACTGATATATGGTAGAAACAACTATAGTGTAATTTAATTCTCGGATCGCATTATACGTGGATTGTTGATTCAGATGTTAAAGATAATACAGTTAACCTTGTCACCAATGGATTGAGTCACTCTTTTTTGTTTTGCAGAAAGATCGAAACTGTGTCGGCACTTGAAGTAAAAGTCATGGAGGATGTCACTAATTTCGTCCACATGCACAAACAAATATTAGTGTAATTTAATTCTCAGATCACATTGTACGTGGATTGTTGATTCAGATGTTGAAGATAATACAATTAACCTTGTCACCAATGGATTGAGTTACTCTTTTTTGTTTTGCAGAAAGATTGAAACTGTGTCGGCACTTGAAGTAAAAGTCATGGAGGATGTCACTAATTTCGTCTACATGCACAAAGTACATACTATTTTGACCTTGGGCTCTTATATAATACCATTTAATTAGTTATTAGTTATTTTTGGACATGTGAATGTTTTTCTTGTATTCCGCTACAAACTGGATTCAGATAACGGGGGGAATAATCTTATTGCTGATGTAGCATCGTATGTTGTTGATGACTTACTGCGTCCTTCAATTTGTCTAATTCGAATTCTGCCAAATAATAATGATCCAAGGTACCAAACCTTCCTTGCAAATGAATAATACCAGGTTATAAATATGTTAGATGCACAAAGTACATTCATTTTGTGATGTGCAACAAGGAAAACATATCAATCAAAAATGCAGCTGACAAGGGACAAATTGTGTAAGTCACAGTGTTTACTTTCTTTTCGAATATATGCAACTGCAATTATTTAATACTCCTCAGATGAAATTATTTGAAGTTTATGTGTTAATTTTTTTTCCAGTGGACATATGTCCGATTAACTAATATATACATTTTATTAATATTCTTGCAGGTTGTTGGATGAAAATAAATGACATCTAGAAATGTGTTGGGCGTGAAGATATTTGACGTCTCAATGTTTCGTACTATTTAGTAGAGGCAGAAAAATCTGAAACTGTATGTAAATTTGTATGATTTTTCCAAGTGTGTTTGCACCTTGTGGATGCTTGTACATGTCGCTAACTTCTATTTCATTTTAATAATATAATTATATCTCTATGGTTTTGTTTCTAAGTCATCTACATATAGATAGATGATGTAATTTTGTGTATGAATGCTTCATCAGTGGAAATATTACCTTGCGTGATGATGAATCATAATCACTATTGATCATCCACCAAAAATATTTTTTTATAATTTTTTTTTGAATCTGATGTCACCAGTTTGATGCACGTCCATGTTTATTTGAGACGTAATGGAGAGCGTGCCTAGCGATGGTTGAGACGTCATACTATCCGGATCACAGAGCGTCTCTAAGCTCGTAGAGATGCAATAAGGGCGTCTCATCTTCGTATTGTGACGTAGCTCAAAGCGTCCCAACGTTCTTTGTGACGATGGAGGGGAAGACGCTTTACATGAGCGACTTTACAGTGATGTAAAGATGAAATATAGTGTCTTTAATCATCAGATAGACGTCTCTACATGCCTACTTTGTTGTAGTGATGAAGCAGGGGCTGCGCACAGAGCAAATGGCAAGTAAAAAATATGCCAGCGCCGTTCTCTCTATTTACCACAAATCGAAATCAATCTTAACCGTTCAAATCGCAATCGTGCGCTCCGCGGGCAATCCCACCGTACACGTGGCAAGCGCGGAGGGCAACCGTCGCCGGCCACTTCGCCCACTACGCACGCAAAAAGAGGAGCCATCATCGCGTCTCCGTAAAAAGTGGGCCAGAACGGTCAAATCAAGTCCAAACGGCACCGTCGTTTGGTCAGCGCTGCACAATTGGCCCACATACGTGTCACGTCCCATCCATCATAGCATAACGCACGCCACCGCGTGTCAGGCAGCGCAGTCGCCAAAAACGTCATCCCTGACGTCATTGCAAGCGCTCTGTTCAGAAAAGCATTCGAGTTCGCCCAACGCATATTGGTCACTCGACTGCCTTGACTGGTTCGGGTGTGAAAAAGAAGTCTTAAGGCAAAATTGGTCACTCGACCGTTCCTTCGACTGAGTCATATTACTCCCATCGGGAGCGTATTAAAAATTTCTTCGACTAAGAATGTATGGGATAAAAAGATTTGAGATTATCCTCCATTGCAAGCAATAAAGCACAATCTCGGGGGCTACTCCCATCGGGAGCGCTGTCGCGCACCCGATAGAATAACAACAAAATATCAGTCGACAGAAGGCTCGACTCAGTTCATATACAAAATCATACTCGAAACATTGCCGAGTTGCGTCCGCCGCAAATATCTCGGATGCTGCATGCATAGTGCAAAGGTAAGACCCGCCGAACTTTCGAGCTGGGCTAAGAACCGTTCCAGCAACGTTAATCCTTATACTTTCCGTGTCAGCAGACATGATGAAAAATCCCGACGGACGCGTTGGGTAAATTTCAAAGTTATACTGCAGATCGATTCAGTAAGACCTCCGCGGCCTAGTCGAGTCTGACCAGTCTGTTCCAAGTTCGAGTCAGGGGACTCGAGTTTGACTGAAAGCTAGTAAGGTTTTACCCGAATGTGTAGTTAACCGGTCCCGGTCCGTCGAGTGTACCGGGCCTACTAAGTTATTATCCCTTGATTATCATAAGCAAAAACCAAAGTCGATGAAATACTCGACATAGCCAACATGTGCTATTCATACAGGAATTCCAATTATAAACACAAGTACAAAGAATATGACGTGCACTTACGAACAAGTCCATGCCCGATTCTTCGAGTCAGACAAGTACTCGGGGGCTACTGATAAGGATATACATCTCGGGTACCCTACCATAAGGGTACCTGGTGCACATGTCGACTAAGGCCCAACTATCAAGAGCCTACATGAAGCCCATGACGAAAGGCCCAACAAGATTGAGTATCCTCCAAGATTAGACATAGTCATAGTCGGTTTAGACTTTCCTTACATGTAATCTGAGTCGGTTGCGAACTCCCGAGACCTAGCCTATTATATAAAGGTTGGGAGGGCCGCCGATCCAGGACACGCAATACTCGAACCACCAAAACCCTAACGAGATCGACATCTCGCCGAGACCCCATTGTAGCTCGCATATACACACCAGATCAATACCAGACAAGCAGAAAGTAGGGTGTTACTCTCCGGAGGCCTGAACCTGGGTAAAATCCCTGCTTTTGCTTGTCAGCCGACGAAACTACCAGCTCTACCACGTTCTCTCCCTCGTAATCTCAACCCTAGATCCTTAACCATGGGATTTGATGAGTTAACCCTCGTCACTTGCCTTCATTATGAGTTGCTTAAGTGGAAGAAACCCGCAACGCTGTCATATCACTAGTAGAAGTGGATGTGCACAACCCACATTTGCTTCGACAGAGGTTCGAACACAGGTATGCGCTAAAATATCGACCTGTTCTAGACATCCTTTCTTGGCCTCGGTCCACAGTTTTTGGATTTATTGTATCCTTCCCTTTTGAACATAGTGTTAAGTTCATATGTACATACCAAATTATTGTGTTTGTATATTTTGGTTTGAGGGATTGTTAACCAGGTTTGTCATGCGGTCTCACTAGATTACAAAGAAAGACAAAACATGCTATACCCATCACACAAAATAGGGCACGGTCATAAGTTGATAAACATTATTATGCAATCATGCATACATGAAACATTTTCATTGAATTTTCTATTAAATTGCTTTGAATATTCTAGCTAAAACAAAAGAAATATTCTGCACAAATATATAGTAAACACATGAACATCACAATTTGCAAGGGATGTTTTAGTTGCGCTGTTTGCCTCTTTAAATGGAGGTACATCTTATAGTGGTTGTGGCACATGACCCATTGGCTCAAGCGTGGATCACAACACATCCAACTTGGATTTATTATAAATGACTTAAGGGGAAGAAGCCTGCAACGTTGTCATCACTAGTAGAAGCGGTGTGCACAACCCGCATTTGCTACCATAGAGGCTCGAACACGGGAATGCGTTGACATGTCGACCTAGACATCCGGGCTAAGCCATTTTTCGCATTCATTGTGTCTGTTTATCGTTTCGGTCAATGGTCACCATCCTTCCCTTTGATCGCAGTGCTAAGTTCATATATACATACTAGATGATTGTGCTCGTATATTTTGGTTTTTGAGAGATTGCTAACCAGATTTGCCATGTTGTATCACTAGATGATTATCAGGGATGGAGCTAGAAACTAAGGTTAAGGGGGCAATTAGTGTGTGTGATTTGTATGAGGGTGACTCAGCTAGCTAACATACACTAAACAAGTAGGTGAAATGCTAATATTTTCAAAGAAAACTACGATCATAGGGGGTTGTAGCCCCTGCTCGTCCCCCCTTGAATCCGTCCCTGATGATTACCCAAAAATGAGATTTTGCAGCTGCTTCACGTTAGAAGATTGCATCTACACTTAGCGAAATAAGTTTTTTTGCCGGATGCATAAAGAAATTGAATTCTGCACTATTTATTTTTATGGTAATTACGCAAAACATCACGTAAAAGAAGTCATGATGATGTGTACCCATTTTCTCCTTTTCCTAACCATGCCCACGGGAAACAGGTGCACCACCTTTGTGCAATAAGTCACCCACTGTTTTCAATATTCTAGATTCCTAGCTAAAAACAAAAGAAAAAGACAGCAATATAACAGAGGCACATATATAAAGAAGATTGCATGAGATATTTAATTGTGCGTTGTCGTTTCTTCAAACTGAGCTCGACGCGAAAAGCTCTAGAGTCGGTACAAGCGCGTCCAACGTGTCAATTTGTTTATGTCCATATCACTCCTCCATATAAAATTCCCTCGCTATCATCATGGTCACTATCTTTCCCTTTTCTTAATTTAAACCAATCTTGTTTCATTTGATTATTTTGTTGAGTGGGGCTCTTGTATTGTGTCATATACACCAATCAATTGAACTCGCATAGAAGAAGAGATGCTCATGCATAACCCCTGTTATTCGACCATGCACACGGGAAACATGTTCATCAAATGTTTGCATTATGTTCTGTAACGTTTTGACCATTTTACTTAGAAACAAAAGAAAACGACAATCTCCACAAAAACAGAAATAAACACACAAACATCATATGCGATATTTGTTGTGCGGACGTGCGGTGTACGTGGAGGTCGATGCTATGCTAGAGAGGCTGTGACACATCGGCTCCCTTGTAGTTATCATCCTGGTCACCATGTATTTCCCTTTTTATTAATTAACTAAGCTTCTTTCTTTTGGTGTTGAGTGCACCAATCAATTGAACTCGCAGAAAACACCGAACGAGCGAGTAGAATATTGCGCGGATTTGGACATATGCAAATGTGGCGTTTCGAATTTGCTGCTGAATCTTCTAAAAAACACTTCCCATTGTTGGAGGGTGCACCTTGGGACAGCACTACAAACAACGAAGGCGTACTACACATTAAGAAAGATCATACTCGAATTAATTCTAGTGGTTAACGAGGAACATGCCATATAGCTTGCCATCCCCTTTCTCGTCATCCGAATTCACGGCCACGGTTATCTCCCCCATAGTCTAATGGGGTTACTATATATTGGCCTTTGTGCTAAGCAAGGAGCACGCTTATGTTACTTTACACCACTTGAGAGCGAGTTGATTAAACTTGGCTGCTGATCACTGATAATATACTCACATGATCGAAGTGTCACCTCTTCATCGGTGGGAAAACTACATTGGGGTGACACATAGTAAGACATACAGTAGTTAATTAAGTGACATTAATCTTTCTTTCTTTTTTGCTTCTAGTGGAGATACCTAACTAGATCATGTATACATCCCAATCCATGTGCAGCTAGCGATCAAAACCACTTGTTTTCGTATGCTTTGTGGTTTTATCGACAAGTTGATCAGTCGGCAGACCACATTGTGACATGATGTGCACTAAAGCTTAGAGTTGAGACTGGCCTGAATGATTAAGTATGCATCTGCTTGTTGGGTTGTCATGGTGTGCGAGGCCGGAATCGACAGGGTCGCAGATTTTTATGCCATCCTTCGTGTCCTCAAGCATCACGGGCAGGGAAGCCACCAATGGAATGGAGATGGAGGTTGGTATACCTTTTCATTTGAACAAACGGTTCAATTTGATAATTTATACCACTAAATAAACCGAATGTCAAGGATAATAAATTAATCATGCTACTGGTTTGCAAGTGTACGGTGATTCATAATCACACTTACTACAATAGAAATATAAACATATTTAATTATAAGTAAAACCAAACAAACATCTTTTTGCGCAACTTAGTTTTGATGATCTATGTTGTCCATTGGTAAAAGCAATACCAGCTCTAAGATGATAAACTACAGAAAACATGATATGCCTTTAAAATATCAAGACAATTTATAATATCTTTTCTTTACGTACGAATAATGAATAGCTCAATGTTGTCTTGTATATGATTTGCTTATAATTAGAGAAATATAAAGACCTAAATATCATACATCCACTTAAAATTCTAAAGTCCCCGACCAAGAACACCCTTATTGCAAGTCTGAAATCTGGGACACATTTTCTATGATCTCCGGCCATTCCACCTCTCTTTTTTATTCTAAGGTGCAGCCTAATGAGCCCATAAAGAAGAAATAACATACATCAACGTTCATATGTTACCATCATAGAACCACAATAAAGTATAGAACTTAGCTATATACTCATAGATAGTATATGGAAATCGTCGCCAAGTCATTCTATACACTTAGAAACACGGGAACTACCCACAACAGTGAAACATGGCGGTGATCATTGGCATATGAAATACAACACAATCTGACAGTATAACTTCACCAACAAAGAATAGCATGGGTGTTACTAGTAGCATGCAAACAACATAAATTTGCTACACAGGGTTCCAATCTACACAAATTGTTAGGGGGATGAGATCGATCACCGCGATGTAGTCGGTACTTTTGGTGGAGATGGTGAAGTTGGTAATCAAAACAGTACTTCCCACACCAAGAAGGTGGTGGTGTCGATAATGGCGGTATTTGCCCTGCTTGACGGCGGTGGGACAACATGATCTACCCTCTCCCAGAATAGGAGAAGACTTTCTGGTCCACCGCCACCTAGAAATTCCTCAAAAATTACTACATGTCTTTTTGGGCGAGACAACGACCTCATGTAAAAAAAAGGGGTCACAAAATGAGCAATGACGGGATCTAGACCCCTCATGTCGCGTCTAGCATATTTGGACGCTCTGTTGAGCCTCTTGGTGCCCTATTTGGGTCCTTGGTTGGCTCCAAGTGTTGGTGGCCTTCGTCCTCAAAAACTATTGACATGGTATCCTTTGTTGACTTATTTGGGGTCCATAAAGTTCCTAAAAGATAAAATCATAAAAGACAGGTTTTCTCCACTATTAAACATGTAAAAAGTAATAAGTAATAAATAATGCTTAGACAAACTAAATAATGATGACATGCAGTTGAATGAATATCACATAAAATAGACAATATTATCACAGGGCGAGGGGCTCTTCTGTAAGATCCATGGGAGGCAGATGCAAGGAAGCGGGCGGGGCGACAAATCTGGGGCAGCTTCTAGATCTACCGACGTGTTTTGCGGCGGTCTCGCTGCAACATCTAGGTGATGGAGGTTGTTTACCACACACATCATATGGGCGGCGCACTGTTGCAGTAGATGCCGTAATCTGTTGGTCGTGTAGACGTTTTGGAATTCGGGCGGCGACCCTAGCTAGATCCACGTCAATGGCAGACACCATGGCCGTTTGCCTGGATAATTCATATATGGCGATGGGCTTCAACTCCGTGTGTTAAGGCCGCTGGCGGTATGCGACGCCCTCTTCTTTGTACGTGGAGTTTCGAGGTTGGCAGCAGACGCCCCTCAGTTTCAGGAAGGGTCCGGTCCGATTCCGCAGGTGCTACGAAAAACGTCTCATGCTGATGCATTCATGCATGTTGCTACTCGATTAAATGGGTGCAACGGTGACTGGAAGTATTGTCGTATGGGTCATCATCGGCTTACAATATCTCCTTAATTAAGCGGCATCCGGCTGGCGATGCATCACTATATGGTCAAGGGATGATGGTACAAGTGACTTCACCAACTAGTATACATACTCGGGCGGAAAACCAGATCACAGACCAGGCAAAGTCGACGTGTGCATATGCCATGCCCTTCATGAAGATCCAGAGATCGACTTATGGTTGCACTCGTCATCATCGGTGTACGTGCGATGATCGCTTCATGGTGACTTGGCCTACGAGTCATGTACTTTCTTTTGTTTTGGTCTTTAACTGGTAGTCTGGTGGAGTTATCGTCCCGATGCAATCCCTTCGTGAATGTTTGGTCTAGGAGTCGTATACTTTTCATTAATTTCGGTCTTTTACAGTAGGATTAGTGATACCACGAGACGGGGACTTTTACGGTAGGGACGGAGAAATACCAGCCGTCCCACCAACCAGATCTGACGGTCAGGATTTATCAATACTTGTCGTTCTATGGAGTAGTATTTTTCTACCATAGAGTAAATTTAGTATGCAAAAAGGGAAAAAATCATGCAGCACAAACGGTGGGCCAGATCGGCAACGTGGGCAACACAGCCACATACGCCTTCCATATCTCGACCTTCCTTATACTGTCTTTCTTAGCTTAATCTTTCTTATAATTAATTTCTAATTTAAACCTTTTCTTGTACCACTAGTTTCACGGTACAAACGGTAGTTGCTAGCAAATCAGATCAAACCATTACGAGTAAAAAGAGAAAAATGTGGACTGCAAATACTGGACTTCTTATCCCTAACAAACGGGAAGAAAGAAGAGTAGAGAACTCTTACTCCCTCTAGTGATTTTTTTTCGAGAATCAAGTTTCAGAAAAATATTGAAAATACTCTATGATGTTTTCCACAAACATGCACAATCTAGATTTAAAATACTTTATATTGTGAGATACACAAAAATAACAAATGTGTGGATCTAAATGTACACACTTTCAAATCTCCAAAATATAAGATTTTATCATTTTTGTGTAGGTCAGAGAGAATATAAAGTATTTCAAATCGAGATTTCAAAAGTTTGTGGGATAGATCATTGAGAACATGCATAATTTGCTTTGGATGTTTAGAACTTGTAAATATGATTTTCGAATCTTTTTTAATAGAGAGAGCACTACCATTGGGGAGCGAAAAGGACCTATTATATCATCTCCACTATCCGTTAACTTATCCAGTAGCCCCTAACAGAGGCTGCTATGAGGTCGTATAAACACTTGTCCGGATCGTTAGGTTCAGTTGTCCCAGTCGCGCCCCATATTTACGAAAAAAATCAAAATAATGAAATGAACGGCTCCAATTTTATTCTAATTTTAGGATATTTTACAACAAAATAGAAACTAAAAGCTTAAACACTACACCTATCTCCACTACTAATAAACAAGCAAACTTGGCAGGAAAATCAAATCTTGACCATCCATGTAAGCTCATCAAACGGCTCAGAATCATTTGTTCTCCCCACCCCTCTTCAATTACCCTCACATTACGCCTGCCATATATACACAACATTAATTGCTCTCACATCACGCCTGCCATATACGCATATAAAAATAAACTGCCCGCTTGATTGACTCCGAAATTACGGGGGAAAACAATCGCTCCTGTTCATATGAGTCGATCAGACGAATAAAAACACCCTGTTCTCCCTCCCGGTTTTGACGCGCTCCTTCCAACCTAGCCCCGCACTGGCTTGCTGGGACGACGGACGATCAGGACGTCACCGACGTCACCGAAAATCCCCTAACGCCGCCGTGCATGGCGGTGGCCGGGAAAGATTGATCTCGCCGAGATCGGCACTGAGATGGACAAATACTTCCTCGAGGCAACCAGCGTACGCACCAGCGTAGCTGCGTGCATGAGAGGCCCTGATCTGCGATACGCCGTCTGCTCGCCCACGCGTATCACCTCGCTGAGCAAATCCTAAAAACGTGCGAGTAACTACATCTTCTGCAGGTCAAGTATGCTTCAGTTGGGGAGGAGTAGAACGGCTTACAGATGACGAGCCTGAATCTGATGGAAAGACACAGGCCGTTCGAGCCGTCAACATCTGGGATGACGCAGGTACACAGTGCATATACATGCACTAAATTGGAATTGCTTTGGTTCAATGGAGTCCTGAATGTTTCGTGTTTTCTTGTGGAATTAACTAATGCAAGAGACACTCAGTCCGTCACCAACACGTCCCGATCCGTGAAGGTCGGTCGTGCCGATCTTGTTCATGTTCGATCTAACTGGCCAGCGCACGCTCACAACATTCCAGACTGAGAGAACTAATTTTGATTTTTGTTGGATTTTTTTTGTCACTAGGTGCTTATTGCTGTAGTTAATTAGATCACTACGGTACTATAGGTCGGAGTGCAAGGAAATAGAATAAGGTTGGCACATTGCTGTATTTTTATTCAGTCATTTGGATTTCATTCCAATGTTAGCTTCCTCCGAAATTTTAGGCGTATTTTTTTATAGGTGCCCTAGCTGAATAACAAACATTGTTCTTGGATCTTCCTAATGTACTGAACATAGGTTTTTCTTTTAAAACTTCTGGCAGGCAGGAGACAGCTATTTCAATCCTAATCGATGAATTTTGCTGACTTCACTCAGCTTTCCTCGAGATGAAGTTGACCATTGTTAATGAGGTACTACATTTTATAACAGTTTCTTGGAGTACTATGGTTGGTGAACATAATTTCGCAATCGTCCAAAAAAAATATGCATAATTTTTGGATGTTGAGATAGCACCATAAAGTTAGAACCACATTTCAAACATCTTTTAGATGTAGAATCGACACCCATTATAGGCACGAAGTAAAGAGAAAATACAGGAATCGGCACCAATTTAGCTTAACTAGGAATCGTGCGTTGCACGTGCAAACCTACTAGTTATATATAGCTCCATGACGGGACTCGGCTCCGCCAGGTTGCATCCTGCCGCGTGGTCGCACATCGCTGGCTGGAGTGCGTCCCTTGCTTCGCGTGCTAGCCTCCTCACCGTTGTTGTTCCCACGCCGACTGGTGGTCTACTTCCTCCTTCTATAGGCGAGTGGTAGCGCAACACCGACTCTGACCTGACACGGCGACTTCCTGACGGCGAGCAGACGTGTCTGTGGTGCATGGCGGTCAATAACGAGGAGGAGTCGGTGGTCTAGCCGGTGACGGGTGAGAATTCCAGCGAATGCTTTTTTCGGCATCGACCAGAATCATCGACGACGGCACCAATGGGAGTCGTTTACATCGTTGGAGACACGATGGGGCCCATCTCGTTCCCTCTTTGGGGGTGGGTAATCATCTTTGGAGTCACACATGAGCTGGAAGGACAAGTGTATGACTTTGATGGCTCGGCGCATATCTCCGTGTGAGTCGCCACGATGGCCAAGGTGGAACGACACGACATCTACTGCATGGGCAACAACGAATTTTCGCGGCATGTTGCAACGGGTCTCTAAGGGGATGCGGGATGATGGATGCACAGGGCGGTGGCCCGGTATGGCATCGTCGCAACTTCGGTGGCTGGCCTGACAAGGTCATTGTGTTTCTCCCTGAAGATTGGTTTGGCGGAAGACAGCAACGGTAGCTTCTGGAGTTCGCATATGTTGTTTCGCTGGACCAGTTTGTGCTCCCGACTCGTCGATGGGCGACTTGGTGAGGCCTCCAAATTTAGACGATGTGTGTAGGTGTGAGGTCAGGACATGCGGCCCGATCATGGCAAACCTATAGGTGTTGCGACAATTGTCATCACGAAGGTGGTTTTGAGTTGATTGATGTATTTTTTGTACGACTTTGTCGAATAATATAATAAATAAGTCGGTGTGCATCATTTTGATGCAGAAGCTGTAGGTTTCAACCTTTTAGAAAAAAAAACTATTTCACAAGTTTATTTTGAAAACTTCGCAAAAAAATTCTAGCAGGGCACGAGCTCATGTTCATCGTAAGTACGCCCTCTCTTTGTCACGATTTGTAACTCAAAGTTCTATTAAGTGGACTAAGAAAACGTCTAGACCTTTTATGGAAGCAGTTCCATTCCATAGTTGCATGTATCGTGATTACCACGGTCGCTACCCTGATTTTGAGAATAAAGTAAAATGGAAATAGAAAAATCAAAATTTGTTACCCAGAATACACCCCGGAAATCAAGGCTGGATATGATTCAATACTACTAGCTCATGCGACAAGTAAACTGCACCGTAAAACAGCCCCACGAGACATACTGAGAATCGATGTTTTTTGGCCGACTTGTCCGGATTTGAATAATGTTTATGTGCATCAATAGATGCAAAGTATGGAAGTTATTCTGCTTTAAAAAAAAAATCTACCCAAAATACACACACTCATTTTTTCTGTGCTATATCTGCAGCCTACCAAACATGTGTGATTTTGGTGTATCTCTATCAGGACTATCAGGCTGGGCCTAACAAACAATCTTATGAGGCCTATAGCATTCGATTACGGTGTAGCTGTGTCATTTTCTTATACTCCCCGTACTAAATAACTGTCTTAGATTTGTCAAAAGTGGATATATCTAGACATGAAACATGTATAGATACATTCACTTTTGGGCAAATTTGAGACACTTATTTTGGGACTGAGCGAGTATATATTTTCTATCAATCTCTCGAGTAGGACAAGGCGTTGCTGCAATTCGCGTAGAAGAAGAGAGTTTACCTCCTAGTTTATAAGGAAGACTAGCATAAAAACGATACATCCCTTTTATAAGGAAAATGAGTCTGAAACCGTACAAGCACAAACACACGACCCTAGTCCACAAAATGCAACACAAACACTCCTCCCACTCCAGGGTCGCCGCCCTGACATACACCACTCGACACCTAAGTGGCATGTGAGCCGCAACACTTCACGAAACAACTGTCTCATGGCCCTAGCCGCCCAGACAAATGCTTGCAAATCTCGAACGGCGCGGCAAATCTCGAAATCACTGCCCGCATAGCGCCAAGTCTCCACCCAGAACCACGGAAGGCCACGTCCCTGCCTCAGAGGACTGTTATTGCAGGTGAGACCGAAGCCGCCGCCTCGACGTAATGCCACCATCCGTGGCCGCGGCCCTGACGCCCGACTCTATCGATCACATAGCCATCCGGCCCATCTGAAGCGAACATGTCGCACTGTAAGGGCCAATAATTACAAAGTGATGCCTCCAACAAGGTAGTGACACGTCTGTCACCGTCGTCCGCTCCAACGGAGATTATGTTTTCACTCGGAGATGATCGTACCACTCGTGTAAAACCAGATCAAAGATCCCAATGATGCAAACAAGAAGGAGAACGACACCCGAAACCAGCACCGTCATCGGCACCGACCAAACTCCGTGCAAGGCGTCCCGCGTCGACATTTCCGAGCGAGAACGGCGTAAACTGAAAGTGTGGACGGATGGATGTACAGAGCTTATTGACATGCATGCAATATTCAGCCGAAGTATTGATATATCATATCGGAAATCCATTTTGGCTAGCACGCCTAGATGCTCCTATTGTGAAAAAGGATATTTAAATTGTAAAAAAAATCAGGTGTATATGGATGTACATTTTATGTTGGGATACAATTTTTTTTAAAATACAGTTTCGTGCATTGTGTAAAATGATTTAAAAAATGTCTTGTAAAAAGTCATCATTTTGTAGCACCAAAATTTTCTTTTTTTTTTTACAAATAACACAAAAAAAAAATCGTGAAACTTTCTGTGCCGACATAAAATGTTTAGGTGTACACCTAACATTCTAAATAAATTTCTTTTGATATTTAAAATGCATTTTCCATAATGGGACTAGATACTCCCGTGAGTCACCGTGTCCGATATAGATATGGATCTTTCTCCCCAACCGTCCAACTTATAGCTATCTGGAAATTTCTGGATGTTGAGCTAGTAGCCAACATACGCCATCAGAGTACGTGATAACCGAGCAGTGCGCGCGGCCAAACGGCATAAGTTCAACATATTTTGGCGCCATTTGCTTCCGTTTAATTTGTGCTGCTAGTTCTTCGAAATCGTTGCATTAGGAGACTTGATGATATTTAGATGGAGAGAGGTACACGAGGCGTGCACGGACGGTCTAGATGAGGATGACGTGTAGCCACGTGTCAAGCTCGACCACTCCCCTGCAGCTATATAACAGAGCAAACTCCACCTCACCTCCCCATCAGTTCATTCATCAGTACACCAGCAGCCATTCCTGAGGACACTGAAGTCTAGAGCAGCTATCTCAGTTCGAGTTCGCTTTTTCATCCTTCTCTGGGCCGATCCAGCTGTGCTTGGATCCCTCGCCAGAGGTACGTAGACATATCAAGGCGACGAATTCTCCGGCCACCGGCGACAATCGGAAGCTCGTCAGCGAGAGGATGGTGAACACAACGGCGGCTATGGTGAGCGGCGGCCTACCGCTGGCGTCGCTGAACCACATCAGCATCGTCTGCAGGTCGGTCGAGGAGTCGCTCAACTTCTACATGAACGTCCTGGGCTTCTTCCCCGTCCGCCGCCCCGGGTCTTTCAACTTCGACGGCGCATGGTAAATCAGCCAAACCAACTTATCTCCTTTTCAATCTTTCAGTTTTGTTAGACCAACTTATCAAGCATGCACATATGAACAAGACACTGACGACCTAATTTGGTGTATGAAACTCGATACTTGTATTCAGCATCGTCATACTGATTGCACAGCTCTGCATCTGATGATGATTTTTGTTTCGAATGAAGGTTGTTCAACTACGGGATCGGTATCCACCTGCTACAATCGGAGAACCCTTCGAGTTTACCGGAGAAGACAGAGATCAACCCAAAGGATAACCACATCTCTTTTCAGGTAACACACACTACTGATCCTGCTCGTTAATATCACTGAAAATGACCACACGGCCTGTCGATACATCGTTCTTGGTCCTAACTATTTTCTTTCCACGAGAGGAATCAACTTGTCTCGTGCACGCTAGGTTCTGCGTCGCAGTTAGCTGCATCCTTTCCTCCGTTAATTATGTTTATCCCAACTGCTTATTTAGCTGTCTGTCTGCACATGCGAGGGTTGCTTTCAGAATAGCTCATGCCTATTTCACGACTAGCTGCTTTCCAAAATAGCTAGCTGCCCTAGCTATTTTTGTCTGCTTGGTTAATCTTGTTAAGAGTTGTGACAAACATGGTTTCCTAGTAGCTATTTTTGTCTGCTTGGTTAATCTTGTTAAGAGTTGTAGTAACAAAAATGGTTTCTTCCATTTACCCTCCTAGCAAGAGAAAAAGCCTCAAGTGTGTACCAGGATTCACCAGGTTGCTGTCGGCAGTGACGAAGATGGATAGGCATGGAGAAATGGAGTGAAAGTGGGTTTCAATTGTTTCCTTGGTGAACATGCATGACTCCCTGTCCGTAGCTAGGACCCGTAATTTAGTTGGGCACGTTCGCTCTGCAACCCAAGCAAGCGGCAAATTTCTCTTGTGCCGTGGAAACTGGAAAGGCTATGCGTACCAAGGCTTGCCTACTATAGATTGCCTTCGCTTCTCCTGATATGACAACACCAGTAGAAATTAGAATTGACCAGTACAATTTTGCAAAACTAGAATTAGTTATGGTTATGAGGCCAAATGGTATTTAGGTGTATATAATATAGGGAACATGTGTTGCAATGGGATGTTAAGATAATTATTTCCTAGAGAAACCCTGCTTTTCTGTAATGTCAATAAGTGTACGCTGCTTAAGTACTTATGATCATAAACACTAAATACATCATCTCTTTTGTCAAATGAGGATGCTCTATGGAACTCTCTGGAACGCCAACGTAATACTTCGCACGATCTTTCCAACCTGGTTGTCCCTAGCAAAAGTTTGTCAAGGAATCTCCATCAACAGATAAAAAGAGGAGCAGGCCGGGTTGCTTTCCAAAAGCCTTTTGCCTTGTGCAAGCACCGGCCGGTGCCCTAGGATCCAAAACCTGTCGCCAGCTAGTCACAGTGCCGTTCTGTGCGATCGATCCATCGGTTCTTATGGATCAATCATGCGTTTGATGCCTCATTTCTTACGGTGGTTCTCGACTGCGACGTGCCCGACAGGTGTTTTGACGATTTGGCTCCATAATTTAGTTACGCGTGATGCACGCACGGGTTCTTCTGGCATGCATGCATGCATGGTCACCACGCACCAACGCCCGAACGAGGTGGATGCCGAGTCACATCACAACTTCACTATGTCGTCACATGCACCGATACCATGATCTTCTTCCACGATAGTAATTAATAATGTCCAGTTCGAACTGGGATTAATGGCGTCGGCGTGTTTGTGTTTGCAGTGCGAGAGCATGCCGGCGGTGGAGCGGCGGCTGAAGGAGCTGAGCATCCCGTGCGTCAAGCGGTGCGTGGAGGAGGGCGGCATCTACGTGGACCAGATCTTCTTCCACACCCCGACGGCTTCATGATCGAGATCTGCAACTGCGACAACCTCCCCGTCATCCCGCTCGGCGACCACACGGCCTTCGCCGCCATGGCATCCTGCAAGAGGGCCGTCGTCGCCAAGCAGCAGCCACTACCAGCAGTGCCGGTGCAAGCCGCTCCTCCAGCGACGGCGGCGGCGGCAGCCCAGTGCGTGCCCTCGGCTATTAACAAGGCGATGCCGCGCGGCGCCGGAGAAGAGGCAGCGGCGGCGCACATCTCGTGCGCGTGAGCCGCAAGGACTATGTACTGTGCGGCGCCGCGCGACCATGCCTGGATGTTTCCATGGCATCCAACGCCGACCGATCGGACGGCGCAGAGTATGGTCGCGCTGCAGACCGTTTACAATGAATCTAGAGGATCTTACGGAGATGGGATGATGCAGCGTGCGTACGTGTGGCTAAGCTTGGAGCACTGGTGGCTGAATCTCGTGGCGTTTGTATAGTGAGTAGTGAGCAATATATGGAGCCTCGCAGTACTTCTTTTCGTGCACGTACGAATAATATCAAGGTGGGAAGAGTCAAGGTCTTCAGTATGCACACCTTTTTGTTACGAAACACAGTACAAAACGCAGACATTCACACACTAATCCCTATGAACGCACGCACGCACACACTACTCTTATACACAAACTACTCTTATGAACACCTCCGAAAAACTGAGTATATAGTACAAAACGCAGACATTCACACACTCATCCCTATGAACACATACACGCACATACTACTCCTATGAGCACCTCCGAAAAACTGAGTTGGTGGTCGGAGAAGTCAACACGGGAGACTCGCTGTCGACGGATACGTCAATCCCACTGAAGAATATTTCGACTAAATGAAAAACACTGATGTCAAACCTGAGATTGAAATCTAGTGAGTTAGGGATACTATCACCCTCTTAACCATCCTATCATATCACATGTAGGTTGTCTCTTCAATATGCACATGCTAATGTCCCTACTAGCGGATGGGTGAATCGATGTAAATGTACCTAGAGCAACTCCAGCAGAATCGTACCTGCTAGGCTCTTTGATCTGTTAAAGCGAGAGGCTAGAAACAAGGTCTAGCAGGACCTTTACCGAAGCCCTAAAAATAAGTAGGCACCCAATCACCCATTCCCCGGAATCAACAGTCTAGCCTCTATGAACGGTTCAAAGAGTTTGATTGAAATTTCCATCTGGCTCATCCTCGTTTCTTTCCCATGCGATCTGGCTAGCCTCCCCCAGAAATAACATCCCCTTTGCGGTCTCATCAGGTCCTTTGCGAGTTCGCATCGGCCTTTCCTCACTCCTCGATGATCCTGTCGAACTGGCTGACACTATTTGTCAAGGTGATCTGTGGACACAGAAACCGGTACCTGGGCTCCCTCCTTGCCATCAACAACCTCTATTGCTTTGTTGCCCCTCCCACTGTCGACCATCTTTGCAACCCCCCCCCCCCCCCCCCCCCCCTCCCCGGGCTTGTAGCTCTCCCCGCGCGCCGAGGTTACCACAACTGGGGTCAAGTGAGAAATTCAGATCTAAGGACTTGGCACATACATTGCTTGACACTAAACAAATAATAACTTGCTCGTTGTGCCTCAAAGTGGGTATGTCCAACTATGTAAGCTCATTTACCAAATTCATTACTATCGGATAGTCATCAACAAGCTTATAACTTCTAAAACTTATTCATCGGCGGAGTCAAACACTATTCAAAGATATGTGTCTGCATAACCTTATTGACTAGGAACCATTAGAACAAGCATCATACAATATATAGTTTCACAAACGGATCACGTATTCGATGACACATATCACTGTTGACATTCAGGAGATAACACATGATCACATGATTTTCTCTAGGGCATATTTCCAAAAATGAGTTCGGTAGCAATCCGGCAGTGTATCCAACTCCAAACTTCTCCGGTGGCAACCTGGTTTTCATCTTTGTTTTGTCCTGCTTCCGTATCACGCCTTCTCTGTCGCAAAAAATACCGAAGGTATATATATTAATAATTAGTTTTAGGTCAAGACGCAGTACTCGACGGAAGTGAAATAGTGGCGTCCATATGTGGGGCCCACATGCCACATAGACGCTCCTCCAGTCAGCTGGCGCGCGCGGGAGATCATGTGTGCCATCCCAACCTCCTCTCTCGTTTGCCCAGGTGTGGTACTCTCTGTTTCGATAAAATTTGATACATGAGTATCCTTGGATTTGATTATCTTCGGAAAAGTTTTTGACATAACAGATTAATTACGTGAAAGGGTAATCGTTTGTTCCGAAACAAATTCAAAAAATATGGAATTTAGATGATTCTCTACATACTCTCAACTACGGGATTTTGTTCGACTTACCCAACAACACTCCTTCCTGTTCTACTCGGTATGTCATCGCCTGGTCATGGGTGCTAAGTATAAGGCTTGGTGTTGTTGTCTAGGAGTTTGCTCGTTTCTACTCCCTCCGTTCCAAAATAGATGACTTCCATTTGTCAAGATATGGATGTATCTAGACTTGTTACACATCTAGATACATTCGCATGTAGACAAATAAAAGTCATCTAATTTAGAACGGAGGGAGTAGTTTTTTCTGTCTTGTGAGTGTGCTACTTTTCGTATCTGTTGTGTTTGCAACTCGGGTTGTCGTCTTTTTAATGAAAATGGTTCAGTATGGCTAATGCCCACCATAGTTGCCTCAAAAGGGAGAGGGGCGTGGCTTCGACGGAGATAAATTGGACTGGCAAGTTCGAACGGTTCGGTACTGAGACATTGGTTAAGACCAAAACCGGCACGTCCTAAATATAGATTTTCCGTAAAAATTGGCGCATCTGAATTAGTTCCGAAGAATTAGGACCCCTTGTTTTTCCGTCTGTTTGTCCCAGGTTCACCGACACCCTCGCATTTTCTCTATCTATAAATAAATGCAGAGAGCGCTCACGGACACAAATCCCACATTCGGGACAGAGACGATCTCACATCCTCACGCATCCGCATGCATGTCCATGCATGCTGGACGATGCGCCGGTCGCACCTATAGATTCGTCGCCGAGCAACGACGATCGTGTTTGAGGTGCTAGCTTAGTGATCGGCGCCGGTGAGGATGGTGAACACGACGGCGGCGGCGTCGATGGCGAGCGGCGGAATGCTGCCGCTAGCGTCTCTGAACCATATCAGCATCGTCTGCAGGTCGGTCGAGGAGTCGCTCGACTTCTACATGAACGTCCTGGGCTTCGTCCCCATCCGCCGCCCCGGATCTTTCAACTTCAACGGCGCATGGTAACTAAGCTTACAGATCGTCTCTTCTTTCATGAACACAAAATAACGGTGCTTCGGTGAAATTCAGTGTCCAGCTACGCCAGAAATGTTAAACCGGGTGGCTGATTTTTTTTTTTCTATTACGAGCGAGTTAGGTTGTTCAACTACGGGATTGGCATCCACCTGTTGCAATCTGAGGACCCCAAAAGTTTTCACGAGAAGACGGAGATCAACCCCAAGGGTAACCACATCTCTTTCCAGGTACATACTTGGATAATCACAAAAATTGACTACTCTACAACATGACTTAGATGGAGAATGAGTTTCTACCATGCACGGAGATTCCTGCATTTTTCTGAAACATGATGGTACTTTGCAAAACATGTGCCACACAAATCTTAAAGCTCTAGCCAACGGTTGATACATGCACGAAAAAATCCGGATTGGACTCAGATGGCCATGACACATATATTGTCTATGATTAGAAGACTAGTTGAATTTGGCGCGCGGCACGCCGCGCCCTTAGTGAGAAATTGCGTTGTCGGGTTGTTTCCCTGTTTAAGTCGGATAGTTAAATTTGGCGCGGCGGCTAGCTTGAAATATAATGCAATAAGTCGGATGAGGACTTATAAAACTTGTGCAGGGGATGTACTAATGAAACTGAAAGGGTGTGTACATGTACCTTTAGACGCCATCGTTGTTGCTAGATGAGAAGAAGGTGAATAGGCGCCGGTCTTGTCCAAGTCGCCTTTGTACTCGGCTGGTACGAAGGGTGTGGCGAGAGGGCTAGCGACCGTCTGCCAAGGAAAAAGTTAACACGGTTGTACTAATGAAACTGAAAGGGTGTGTACATGTACCTTTAGACGCCATCGTTGTTGCTAGATGAGAAGAAGGTGAATAGGCGTCGGTCTTGTCCATGTCGCCTTTGTACTGGGCTGCTACGAAGGATGTGGCGAGAGGGCTAGCGACCGTCTGCCAAGGAAAAAGTTAACACGGTTGTATATATGACGGTAAAAAAATATTCGTTTAGTATATCACAACGACACGAATGAACCATGCAAGTAATAAATCACGAACCAAATACATCAGAATAAAGTTTTCGTACTGAAAAAGAAAGCACTCCTCCATGTAAGTGTACTACTCTAGCTTGATTCAAGCACTATTCAGCCATTTGTCGATTATAAATACTCAAATGGTTTTACTGGAGCTGATGATCTCAAGTTATTTTACACTATTGGATACCAGGGGAGTAATTAAAAATTGGTTGCCACATATAACTTTATTCGTGATAGAATAATAAGATGTCTCAAATACTAACTATAATATAAGCACCTATTTCTAATTTACACAGCAATGTAAAAATGCATCTAAGTACAGTCAGTGGTCAATTAGTGATCTATCTTTAGATACTAAAGGGGATATACTAATACCATGTACCATACAAACTTACATTGCTCTCATTAACTGTTCAGACTTCAGAGGCAAAGGATGCATATCAAATGGATCATCCCAGCTTTAAACTGCAATGTAATATTAAACAAACCTTTAATATAGACATGTAGATAATTCTTACGTCCAAAGTATAAATGTAAAAGTAACCACATCGCCTATCCTCTGTTTAGGGTGACAAAAAACCCGATCATTTTTCAAGTTTGTTCCAGTGTCAATCTAATTAAACTGAGGACGATAAAATCTGAAAGAGAAAAGAAATGTACCAACAAAATTTGTAGATTCGAAAAAAGTGTCTTATTCTGTGAAAATTTAAATTGAATTCTAGAATAAAGAAAGGGTAAATAATCTTCTTCTTAACGATCTAAAGAATTATTCTTATCCACCCACCTGATACTTCTGAAGTATTAACTCTCTTTGACGCAAAAAAGATACCGATGCAACGATAAGAAGATTTTAGCTCATCTCGAGTTCACCTGAAACATATGGAGACGATGACTTTGAGAGGCAATAATGCATGCGGATAAAAAAAACATGGTACTTAAGCTAACCAATTTACTGATGGATCGACGCCCATATTTGTTCAAGATACTGAACTTTACAAATTTAAATGAAAGCAACAATTGGAAATTGGATCTTCTATTTTCTTCGATGTGCACATATTAGTTTGTGCACATATTACGCATATATTATTTGCATTAGTTTGTGCACAATGTTTTTTGGTGCAACTTTTGTCGGAAAGGTTTGAAAATTTGTTAAATTTTGGAAATTTGTTTTTTTTTGCATTATTCTGAACCGTAGAATAAAACAAAATGGGCATTTATTAGTTCAGGTGGAAAGTTTGAAAGTTTCTTAAATTTAAAATTTCCTTAATTTTGAGGTGTGCACAATGGGTTTTTTAGTGTACTTTTGTGCGGAAAGTATCAAAATTCGTTAAATTTGAAGGTTTTTATATATTATTTGCATTATTCTGTGCACAATGTTTTTTTGGTGTAACTTCTGTCGGGAAAAGTTTGAAAAATTGTTAAATTTTAAAAAATTTGATACATTTTTTGCATTATTCTGAACCGTATAATAAAAGATATAATTTTTTTGAATTTCAGCATTTTCCTGTAATTACAAATTTTCTGACACTCGGGACCCACATGTCAGGGTTTTAACAATTATGGAACTATTTAAGAAAAAAAATGCCAGCGGGCCCGCAGTGACGTCACTCGCCGGCGGCGAACGCGGCCGCGCTGCCGAGCTCGCGCTCGAGCAGCTGCGCGTGCGCGCGTGGCTGCGACCGTGCGGATACACGAGAGGGCGTCGAGGGGAGCCGAACAGGCGGCGCCGCGGACCATTTGGTCGCCGGAGTCGCCGGCGGCGAGCAATTCCGAGGCGGCGGGCGCCGAGGACGGCGAGGATGATTCCGGCGGCCGTGCGACGTTCCAGCAGGAGATGCTCGGCGAGGATGGATAGGAGGCGGCGGCGGAGCTCGCCGTGTCTATCGATTTGTCCGGGGAGGAGCGCAGCGGCGGCGGTGAGCGTCGACGGCGACGGCGACTTCGGCGTCGCGCGGGAGAGAGAAAGGGGGGATGTGTGGACCGTTTTGCGGAGAAGTCCTTAGTGTTTTTCGTAATCACAAATAAATCCCTCTCAGTGAGGTTTATATGTAGGAAGGACTGATTCCGAAATTTTGTAAAACATAGGGATTTTTTTCAAAAATGGCATGGGTACAGTTCAACAATGTTCATCACTGTAGCAGCTACAGTGGCACGAGCGCTCACAGCTCGCGAAACGGACCGTCTTTCATATAGTTAGTAATGATATCATCTATCTTCCGACGACGGAAATTAACTTGCCTACACTACAGTGCGCTCGATATGACCTTTAATTTGTTTCGGATAGAGGTACTCCCTCCGTTCCAAATTACTTGACTTGATTTTGTCCAAATACGGATGTATCTATACTTGTTTAGTGTCTAGATACATCCGTTTCTAGACAAATGCATGTCAAGTAATTTGGAACGGAGGGAGTACTAAAATTTAAATCATCATCCATTTATTTTTGTGCTGCCTTCCAAAATGTTGCCACATACACATGTCTCAAAATAAAAGTACAGAAATTTAACCACCATCCATCTCTTGAGGGTAATTGGTTTATGGAACTTCCACGCATGCATGCCTTCGCATGTCCTTCCAAACTGGTTGCCACTTGGTAGCAATCTTCATCGCCACGCCAACAAAGGAGGGACGGGGTTGCTTTCAACCAATTTCCCATTCTAAAACTTTCTCCTGCAAACACGAAAGAGAAAGATAGTCTCAAGGAAATATTAGGTTGTCAAGAGAGGGACGTGTCCGTCGGCGCCAAACTTATAGGTACGTGTACATGTGTCGTGCATGCGAGTAACAGTGAATACAACATCAGATGACTCTATCAATCAATATAAAGTGTGATGTGTGAGGCCTAATTTTCTACGCTAGTACTAGTTCTTTTTAGGAATATGAAAATTCTATGAGTGGTTGACTGCGACAGGTTAGATATTTTTTGCACGAACTGCTGGCTTCGATCTCAAGTGTGATCGATGCACGTGTTGTTCTCAATATGATCCATATTCGGCTGACCTAAGGTCGCGATGGCATTCCGGTAGTAGATTATGATAATATAGCTAGTTTTTTTTTTATGTTTTAGTGCTCGTTTAACATGTTTTTATCTAGTTTCGTAAATATTTTCACAATAGCCTATTAGATAAGCACAACACAAAATCAGTTCAACAACGGTGCACAAACATTGTAAATGCAGTTGTCTTAGTCACACAATTCATATTAAATTATCTTACCGGGGAGTTCACAATGTGAATTTGGAAATGATAGTGATGATATATAGTTGGATGCCGGATGAAATTGTGTGTTTTCACTTTGCAGTGTGAGAGTATGGTGGCCGTGGAACGGCGTTTGAAGGAGCTAGAGATTCAATACATCCAGCGGTGCGTGGAGGAGGGTGGCATCTACGTGGACCAGATCTTCTTCCATGACCCCGACGGCTTCATGATCGAGATCTGCAACTGTGACAACCTTCCCGTTGTCCGCTCGCCGACCACATGTTCACCATGGCCACATGCAAGAGGGCTGCAACAACAGCGGCGGTACAAACTCCTCCTCTTCAGGTGACGGTAACAGCGGGGGCAGCGCAATGTGTGTCATCGGTCAGCAAGACAATGCAGCGCGTCGGCGGCGAGGAGGTAGCGCACATCTCGTGTGCGTGACATGGAAGATGTAGCGTGTGAGTGTCCATGGGTAGCTAGCTTTGTGCGCCGTGGGATGGTGCTTGTTGATTCATCTGGCGTTTGTATCTTAGCATGTGTTGGTGGGGCCGTGGGGTGCCTTGACTATATATGAGACCATCTAAAAAATGCATTTTTTCAATGTGAAGTATTTACATCTCAGCGACTACTCTCTATGGGCGCAAAATTAGCGTGCCCGATTTTCTAACTCAAAATGAGCAAAGGAAAACTGTGGCCACAGTAAATTTACAATTATTCCAAGGTGGGGGAGGGGGCTAAACGGCGCCATCTACGGTTCAATAACCAAGAGAACCTATCTAGTGATACACACCTCACATGATACCACTGCTCAACTTCAAATTTGCAAGTTTCAAAAAGTTCCAAAAATATTGTGTGTGTTCAGAAGATGTGTGCTTACAATATCTAAAAAATGTTGCCAACGGGAATAATCACTCCCTGGCTATACGTTGGTAGGTAGGTGAGACGCTCGTAACTTGAGTAAGCCTCAGCTGGGTCACAAGCCTGGGCGGGCTGTCTCCACACTCAGAGCACAATCCACCAGGTCAGCCTATGTGTTTACAATATCTAAAAGTAAAAACCAGTTTCAAAACGCACAGAGAAATAAAAGGACAATCTTTCTATTTTTTCTCTGTGTGTATCTCGAAGTTGTTTTGAAAATTCTAGTGAATATAAAAACACATCTTGTAAACACCCATAAGTTTGTTTTGGAATTTTTTTATGCTTATAATTCGAATTTTAGAGTGTAGTATCATGATATCGTGTGAGGTGTGGTATCACTAGATAGTTTTCGCAACGACCAAATACTACCACATAATAAGACGTACAAAGGTAGTCAAAGTCAAACTTTACTATTAAATATTATGTGAATCTATCGATATTTATTTAGTATCTAAAAGTTCAATTACATTGGTCAAATATATATGTCTTATTCACTTAAACGGAGAGAATACCGGGGAAATTCACTTTGGCACCCAGGTGCATATGCACCCGGTATTTGAAAAACATATTTCAAAATGTCAAAAAAATCTAAAATAAAATTTCGTGGATACGTCTTCACATTCTATGTGTTCACAAAGTCGTTCCACCGAAAACCGATATGTTCTGTGCCCTGTGTAAAAAAGACAAAAAATGGTCTCTTGAAAAGCCTTATTTTACCACCAAATTTTGTCTTTTTTACACAAGCCACAAAAAATGTCGATTTTTCGTGAAACGACTTTGTGAACACATAGCATGTCAAGATATATGCGCGAACATTTGTTTTCCATTTTTTTTGAAATTTTCAAGTACATTCAAAATACATTTTAAATAAAGGGTGCATATATGCACCCGGAGCCAAAACATCACTCCCGAGAATACCGGTCCTAATCCAAACACACTGGCCGTTGTCTTTGGATCAATATTCGATGATGTATTCCTCTTTATTTTTCTTCTTTTGTATGGGGATCCCTTCCTCAGTTGTAGCGTGTTTAATTATCCGTAGTGACTTTAAATACTAGATAATTCCCCACGCGTTGCTGTGGGAATTGTTGGCGATATATATTACAACGATATTTGTTGCATGTGAGAGAAATACTTTTATTAATAATATGATACATGATTTATTCAATTTGATTATTAGTTTATGTAACAAACTTTATTGAAATAAGTAGCATAGGAATTTGAAAACATTATTTAGGACTTATACTGGGTGTCATATTCCTGGAGGACAATTGTGAGATGGTGTGTTCCTTTCTTCCCGTATTCAACGTTGTACTTGGCAGACTTGAATGGGTGATCCTCGGGGTCGGGGAGGCCTGATGTTTTTTGTTCAGCTGGTGCATCTCGCCATAAAGTGATGTACATTGGTGGATTCGCAGTATTCTTGATCTTTGCAATAGCTTCCATGTATTTCTTGTTAGTTTCTCTGACCGAATGAGAAGGCGAGGGGGGGCAGAATTTTGTTTGGTGCATCAGCTCGCATCCTGCAGAAAAATGGTTTTCTGTTGTTAAATATGGTAATTGCGCGTTTCTGGGAAACAACATATATGCATGTAGTAGCCATACCTGTTGCCTTCTTGCAGATTGTCCATCTAACAAACGCCAGTAGATTGAAAAGGGTGAAGGGTGTTACTTATCTAAAATGAGCTATCATGAAGTCATAGCTGTAATTACTCATCTAACATACAAAGGTTTGGATGACTTGGACAAACGTGTAAGCAGGTAACAATCTGATATATAGCTATGCTGGTCAAGTATAAAAAATTTAAGAAAATATTAAGATGGGAAGAATTTGTACCAATGGGAGGGGGTAGTATAAGCATGCACGGAGGAATGGCTAAAGACGAATCCTTCCGTGTCCAAGGTGTTCTGCACCTGACCAAGTAAAAGTGTAATATTCCAAAGTCATGTATCTGTAGGTTAATATCAAACAGGCAGGACTTTGGATCAAGCAAATAAAATGTAAATTCACAGAAAAAGAAATGCAGGGAAGAGGGGATTAATAAGTTATACACGTACTGTAGGTATTTATCTAACATGCAGGGATTTACTGTAGGTAACATGCAGGAATGATCCTCGATGTAGAAATTACCTACAGGAGCCTTTAGTCGATGAAGGCCCAAATATGGTTTCCCTCCGGCGAGCGGCGGTTGATTTGTTGAGCAGCTGAGGTGGCGGTGAGGGTGAGAAACTGATGCAGCAGAAAATAACGAATATGAAACCGGGACAATGGAGAAAACATGAGGGAGCTGATCAGAAACATGGAGAATGGAAAAACGTGAGGCAGTTGCTAACCAGCGTATGAGCTGTGTGGAAGAAGGTCAGCCTTTTTTTTTTTTGCGAGATTACAAGTGCAGATTACATCAAGTAGGCAGAGAAGATCAAGCAGAAGATAAACATTACACAAAGATCCTTCTGCGTCGCCGTCGCCGATGAAGAAGCCGTATCGAAGACGCGCCGCCGCCATAGCTTCCTGGGAACCTTGGAACGGAAGCCACCCCCAGACGGACGGGAAGTTTTCGAAGCTCGAACCTCGAGAGGCCTCCAGCCAGCTCCATCGTCGACGCCGCTCGCGTCAACAGCACCTGCAACCAAAAAGTCAGTCAGATCCACCGCAAGCAGATCTGGAGGGGGGAACTCCGCGCACGGCGACCCCGGAGGGCCACGAGCACGAAGAAGAGGACGACGCTCCACCATGGACCTCCGCGGAGCTCCACAGCCAGAGGGGACGAACGCCATCCGCAAACACACCGCCGACGAAGACTCCGCCTCCAAGACGCCGCCAGCCGAAGCCCAACTACTACCTACACTATATACACGCCGGGATCCGGAGATCCCCCAGCCTCCCGCCGCCGAAGCGGCGGCGGAGGCGAGGAATCGCGCGGATCCGCGGCGGCGAGGTGGGAGCAGACGGGGGGTGCACAAATCGCCTTTCTCCTTGCGGGAGAGAGAGGGACCGGTCCAAGGTCGGGTACATGTGTGGAAGAAGGTCAGCCTTGCTGGTGCCGATAAGAACAAATCCGGTGAAGCTGGACGTCAGACTTTAAAGACGGAAAATACCGCGCCAACTCCGATGCCTCCATCGGTTACTGATTATTGAGGAGATCGTGGGGAGAGGAAGGGAGTGCACTCTCACGGAGTTGATTAGGAAGAAGAAACGGAAATCATGAATGATTGTGGTGGATGGCGAGTTCAAGAGAGTTCCATGGGCAGATCCGTTCGGCCGTAAGAAGACCATCGCTCGAGAAGAGGAAACGATGGGATCGAAAAAAATACAGGTCACATGGGCTCCGTGTGTGCCTGTGGGCTGGTGTAATCACAGATGCCTGGTGCAAACATGGTCAGATAATGCTACGCTGGTGAGGTTTTCTCAAAAGCAAAAAAAAGCTACCTTGGTGAGGTGGATGGAAAACTGTGAAGTGAAGTGGACCAATTAGATGGCCGCTAATGTGGATGCCCGGCATGTTGAGAGAAATAACCTTAGTGGGTTGCTCCCATTTATATACTATAAATAAGGTACTAGGTGCCCAGCTTTAAATTAATAAAGCCGGGATCGGCTGATACAAGATGCTGTAAGAACAGCTTACAAGACCACAAGGCACACAAGCAAAACATAAGATTAACAAGACACACAGCTTGATCGTCGGAGTCCTCATCCACCAAGGCGACGCAACACAGGAGTGGACGGGAGCCGGAGCTTGTAGATGAACTCGCCACTGAAGAAGAAACACCCGCATCTGCTCAGAAGACAAGCAATATCCTGGTCCGTCTCCGAGACCGAAGAGAGCCCTGCTCTCTCGCCCTGGATCGAAGGACGCCGCACCGTCGGCCGGAGTCGCTCACCCTAGAGCTCGAACGGAGATCGACGACATCAGTGCCATGGAGCAGAGGCCAAGTACAACCACCCAGCACGCCAAGATCAACACCAGAGCAACTCCATCACCACACACGCAAGCACACCCAGTCTGACGTAAACGTCCGGTGCCGAAGAAGGGACAACAGCTCCCAAAGCAGCCGCCGTCAGTCGCCGGACAAGAAACTGCACAATCGCCCCTGCTCCCGAAGCGGCGCCTTCAGGAAGGGCACAGCGCCGAGGTGTTGTTGCCGCCCATTCCAAGAGGAATTGGGTTTTCACCCGGGAGGTAGGGGAAAGGGAGGGGGAGGGGACCTCAACTGCGCCTCCAATGAGGAAGACGATGCCCGTGGGCGTCGCCGCCGTTGTGGCCGTCACCGGCCAGGGAATTCTCCCGGAACCCACAGCCCCAAGCCCACCGTCCAACCCAGCGACCAGGAGGCCACGGATCTGACAGGCGAGCAGCAGGTTCGAGCCAGCACCTTCAGATCTGACGCGAACGGCGCCGAGGAGCCCCGCACGCCGGATCTGCACCGCTGCCGTGTCGCCGCCCAGGCGGCCGAGGACGGCAGCCAGCATCCACACGAACGCCACCCGCCGGAGAGTCAGCGCCGCCCACCGCTTCTGAGGCCGCCGCCTTGGCGTCCGCAGCCCACCGCGAGAGGCGCAGTGCGGCCAGAAACCCCGCCGCCACCTTCCTCGACGGTGCCTAGGGCTTGCCCGGCGACCGTCTCCGGCAGCGGCGAGGGAGAGGGAGGAGGGAGGAGGCTGGGCCGGCGAGATCTAGGGTTCGCCCTCGAGTCGCCCAGGAGGGACGACGCGAGGGAGAGGGGGGGGGGGGGGATGTCTGCCGAAACTAGGTCATCGAATACCATTATCGGTAGTGACTGATCAAGACTTAAGACAACGTGCGCATCTCCAAAGAGAGGCGTGGAAGAGAACTTGCCTGTGGCAAGATGGTTAGTTGGGTGGTTGTACCCCTAGCCCACCAGAGTTCAAACCCCAGGTTTGACGCTGGTGTTTCTCATTTAAGGCGGAATATTCTTCAGTGGGAGGCGACGTTCCCGTCGACAGCGAGGCGCCCGTGGTGACTTCGTCAATCTCAAGACTCGACCCGCCGACTCAGTCTCTCGGAGGTGCTCATAGGGGTAGGGTGTGCGTGCGTGCGTTCATAGGGGTGAGTGTGTGCGCGTGTATATGAGCGCTTGCGTTGTACTGTGTTTCGCAAAAAAAAAAAAAGAGAGGCGTGGAAGAAAATAAACTCTGCTAAATTTGTGCCATTCATGAATCATGGGGCGGATGGATGCACCGCAAAGGCGAGACAAGAAAAAACTGTTGTACGGTTATTATCAATCACAAGAGTACACACATATATCGACTGTTTAAAGAATATAAATCACCGCCCGTTTCTGTGATATCTGAACCTCCGTTGCTTTCCTACCATGTAACCTTTTTTTTTTTTTTTTTTTTTTGATAGGAAGCTCGTGTACAGGATCAAACCAACACAGCACACACACGCACGAACACAAGCAAAGAACTCGCCGACGACGACGAACTCAGCACCACCACACACACCTCACACCGAAGCAACTCCGTCGACCAACCTTGTTGAGCTGCCGCAGAAACCACCCGACGCAAGCACCGGGATCTTGACGCTGAAAGAAAATCGGACAAGTCCAACTCTGCATGTATCATGTTCTGCTTCTCTTCTGTTTCGGCTCCCCTGTTTGGGGAAGCTCATCTCTGAACTTGGGCAGAATAAGTTTACGGGGTCGTTGAGCTTATCCGTTGCCTACGCGGCACCACGTGGACGCACACGCACTCACCTATCTATCTGAAGTGGGTAATCAAGATTCAAGTCTCCAAAGAAAGGCGTGGAAGAAACCAAGGGAACTTGGAAGAAACAAAAACCATTCATGATACGGATGCGTAATGGCCAGGTAAACTGTAACGGAAGGAAACGGTAGCAGCCATTGAAATATCTCGTGGCACGTTTAAATATTTTCCAAAGAATTACATCTCCTTGTCGTTCGTTTGACCCAAGACCTTCTCCTTTGCTCTCGGCCACAGATAACAAGCCATCCGTCGCACTTATCTTCGTTCTCGTCGCTTGCAAATCATGCCAAAGATCCCAGCTCTTGCTCTCGTTTTCCTTCTCCCTCTCTCTTTCAGACAGCGATTTCAGTCTCAGGTACTGGCACAAACAGTACATGGATTCAGCCATCCAACTCGATCCAATGATGAATTCCAGATAAGCCATCCTCCTGTAATACCAGCGTGACGAGTGTATATATATAAGTATAACAATTTGCTACGAGTGTGCGTACTGATAGAGCGGTACTGCTACCACGCAACCTTTGAAGATATCTCTTTTGCTTGTAAAGGGATTTCAGTATGTACCAAGGTTGTTTGTTGAAAAAATCGTACGAGTGATACAGCACCGGATGCTTCTATTCTGACACGCATCTCAGAGTGGAGATCTTTTTATTACGGACCATCCGCGTCCGGCACTGGTTTGACAAATTACTTACCGGTGCGCGTACAAAAACTAGTACACATTCTGTATATCGAGAGTATACAGCTGGTTTCACCCACACAAAATCATCAACCTAGGAACAAGGAAACCACCACCGCCCAATGGCTTTGCTAGGTGTTTTCTCGGTGGAATGCAAAAAATTGTGTTATTGTTCTCTATGCTCAGGCTGCACAGTACCAGGTGGCAATCTTTCCAACAGGAAAGTAAGCCAACAGCAGCAGTTCATTCATCCAAGTAGCATCATTTCACATTTTCAGTGAACTTGGAAAACAACTACGACAACCAATCAACCAACAGAAAGAAGCAATGGGACTCGAGACAGAGTTGATGCAACAGACAGCTGCCTTATATAAATAGTTGGTCTGTATAAATATGTTCTCCTCGAATAATATACTCTAAGCAACAAACAACAGGTATCACAAACGGTAAAAAAGAATTCACAATGTACGCTGCAGGTTTCGTAGGCAGTGGAGGAGGCTTCACAGTTTGTGGTTCTCTCAGCAGCAGGGGCGACAAGGATACTAACAAACAGGGGCATAATTTCAGATAAAACTCCGTCTCATCTACAACCAAAAAAATCCCATCTAAACCCCCTCCGGTATTTACACGAGGGGGGCAGACATCGAGTGAATCTCTTCAATGCCGATCAGCAGTTGACGCCGCACTGCCCCAAGGCGACGGCCTTCTGGGTGTCGGATATGAAAGGGTCGATCTTCACCCACAAGAGGGAGAAGATGGACGCCAGCAGAATGGACCAAACGATGACGATGGTCGGCGTGCGGTTCTGCTTTCCCATGAGACCCTTGAGGAAGGGGTAGAGATGGAGGATCACCCAGATGGAGAAGAAGAGCTTTCCGAAGAGCGGACCCCAAGATTGGTAACCGCTGTTAATGGCGTATGATATGCCGGCCACCATGCCGACCAGGTTGATCACAAGCACGGTGGTGGGAGGGATGAGGAGACTGGTCCACTTGAACACGTATAACTCAGCGAAGTCGCCATCCTCGTCGTTTGCCTTTGAGGTAACCGTGAAGTTGGTGTCAATCCCGGCCAACACCTTCAGCAGACCCTGGAACACTGCGAATAGATGGGCAGATGTGCCACCAATAACCCAGAACTGCTCGTTTCTCCACCAGTCCTCGATACCAACACCACTCCATCGGAGCTCCAATATACCCGTGGCAAAGATGGACGCAAACATGAGAATAAAGAACATCCCAGCATAGTTACTAATCTGCATAACAGAAAAAGGAAAGAATGTCAGGAAATTTTCTGCAGAGAAAAGGTACACGGCGACAACTGACAAAAGGAGGGTTTTAGCAGTGCAGAGATTTAACTAGAAGAACAGAGCTATGCCGAAATACTAGAAATCATGATCAGCCAAAACATTGTTCGCTCGCAGTCAGTAAGAATATATCACCTGACATAATGCAAATAATAATAGTGCGAAAAGGTTTCTTGTGGCTAACCTCAGGAATGATAAATTTGTTGGTGAGGAGACAGACAGCGGGGAGCACACAGTATGCGATAAGTGGAAGGGATGTTATTGGATAAACAATGGTGTTGATGTAAGCCATCCTTTCCAGAAGTTTCAACCGCCCACCGTGATTGTACCAAATAGGACAATGTCTGCTGAACAGAATTTCAACTGACCCAAGAGCCCATCGCAGCACTTGATTAAGACGGTCAGAAAGATTGATTGGTGCAGAACCCTTGAAACAAGGCCGTGCTGGCATGCAGTAGATTGATATCCAGCCTCTTGCGTGCATTTTAAACCCAGTAAGAATATCCTCTGTCACTGAACCGTAGATCCAGCCAATCTGTAACAACATTAAAGTTAATCTCACTTCCAGTCATATCTCTGCATAGAACAAATAGATGAGGGAAACTATGATTGTCCCACTAACCTCTTTCCCCCATTCGGTCTTGTCCTCATACCCACAGCTGATGACATGGATGGCTTCCTTTAGTAGGGAAGCAGGGTTTGTTGAAGGTGGTATGCCTCCTTGAGTCATGAAGGTGGATGCAGTAAATATTGGAGACTGACCAAAGCGTTTCTCCAATTTCTTCTGGGACATAAGCATCGACCTTTCATCCTCATAACCTGATGAAATTCAGGAATAGCAATTAGTTGAAGGCAGTCATAACTCCGAATCTAAAGAATCGTTGTGACTAAAAAGTAAAGACTAAATAGAAGCACAATGTTTAGTGATGCACTACACACGATGCATGTTTTCAGATGCCAAGACTGGAAGTAAAATTTTACAACAAAGCACAAACCTTCTATGCCCTCTTCTATATCTTCCATGTTGAAGATGGGAGCTGAAGACTCGGTTCTCTTCATCATACGGTTTTTATTATCCATATAACTCTTGTTCTTCTTCTTTCTGCCACCGCAGAAGCTCTTAAGAATAAAGTTAGGTTCCAAATCAGCTTCAGTTAATACAGGATCATATCCATACAGGGCCTGCCTGTTGAAACAGCATCCTGTCCCCACATACATTGGACCCTGAATGCCGTCTA
The DNA here is from genome assembly GCA_947311845.1 of Poa pratensis. Taxonomy (NCBI): domain Eukaryota; kingdom Viridiplantae; phylum Streptophyta; class Magnoliopsida; order Poales; family Poaceae; genus Poa; species Poa pratensis. The sequence continues at coordinate 10,962,474 of CAMZMU010000104.1, read as the reverse complement.
AACCTTTCATGTTGATCTGCCAAGTGGAAAACCATGTAAGACAAGAAAACTTGTTGTGGTAATGAATAGTTGAACACAAGCACCACCAGACTTACATCGAAGAAGACTATGTTGCGATTAGCATATCGATCGTGCAAATCAATGCCATCAAATCTTTGTGGAAATTGGACATAGCAAGTTTTTCTTCCAAGTGCAGGATCCATCATGAAGCACATTGCTTCTCTAAGAGCTTTGCTGCTATTGAAGTAGTGATCACAATCCACATTAAGAAGATAGGCACCATTGGTCAGCACAGCGGATACGCGAATCTGCCAACCAACAAAAGGTATGTAAGCATATAACTAGTAAGGAGCCAGATAAACATGATGTATTGTACGAAGTGAATTTTGTGGAAGAAAACACATACCAGTGCATTCATTGCACCAGCCTTCTTGTGATGCTGGAAGCCTGGCCTCTTTTCACGAGAGACATACACAAGCCGTGGCAACTCATTGCCATCAGTGTCAAGGCCACCACTGTGCCCCAAGAACACCTGAATTCCCGAAAAGCAAGTTCAATACATTTGGTTCAGATTAAATTGGCAAAAGGGAAAGCTGCATTGATGTAACAGGCACCTGAATCATGCCAGGATGGTCCCTAGTGTTATTCCCAGGCCAAGCAGTGCCATCAGCCATGGTCCATCCCTCTTCAGGTACTTTCTGAGCTTTGGCAACAAGGGCATTGATTCGTATTTTAAATTCTTCATACTCTCTCTGAAACAAAGCATACGCCAGGTTAAAATTCAGAACTGGGGAACATTAGTCTAACCATGCGGTTTGTAGCTTACCTTCATTGATCGTCTTTCTTTAACGAAAGAAGGTTGGATTTTGTCCTTTAGGTAATCAATTTTTTGAGCAAAGTAAAACTCTGGAGCCCTTGGTTCAATGTTGTGCTTCTTGCAGAACGGAACCCACTTCCTAGCAAATTCTGCAGTTTCTGAGAGTGACTCAAACGACAACATAGCCGAACCATCATCAGAAACATAGCATGACACTTTGTCAACCGGGTAATCCACAGCAAGAATTGACAGAACAGTATTTGCTGTGATCAGAGGAGGTTCCTTCAGTGGATCCACTGTACTGACAAATATATCAATCGGAGCCAGCTGTGATGGCTCTCCCTCCCTATCATACCTGCAACAGTATTTAGGCACTCAGGACACATGATGTTAAAGAAAGATGTTTCAATGCTGAAAACTCCGAAGAAACGTACACCCATTCATCGTAACTTACCTCAAGGCAAGCCTGTCAAGGTATGTTTCCCTGTTGATTGGGTACCATTTTGGGAACTGATCTAGAAGCCAGGATAAGGCAAACCAAATCTCACAAATAACAGACACCAGCCATAATCCATACGCATCACTCACTGGATGAGAGACACGATATTGGAAGAAGAAGCATAGAATGATCAGTCGGAGAATGATCACTACCCGGTAAAGGTTGAGCTGGTTTGCAGGAATAGGAACTATACGGCTCATAGGCAGACGTGCATCATCAACCCTGCCAGGGACATAAATCAATATCATTGAAGCAAAATTCACAATAGATATCAAACTGCAGCACATGATTAACATGGAGAAAGTTGTATGTACATTTGCATGTCTTCACCGTTTGAGCCGGTACCCTCCATGTCTCCACCACCTCTCGCATCCGGATATTTATTGGACACCTGCATCATACTTTTGTCCTGTTTAACCCTCCAGCTCTCAACTCTTTCCTTCCAGTCAACACTATTAAGTCCATAAGAGTTCAAGTCCTTCGAGGGGTCCACAATCCTCACAGGAACTGAAATCATAGCAGAGAAATGTTATCATTTTTTCATTTAATGAGCAGACAGATTGTCCAAAAGAAGTGATTTATGACAAACATTTTTTTAAATGTGATTTATGATAAACAAGAAAATACCTGGCACGCTTGGATCAACATAGCTCGATGTTGGGCTACGGATAGAATGGCGATCAGGGGAGGCATCGGGTATCTCTCCAGAGATCTGAAAAAATTATCATGTGTTAAGCTAGGAAATCTTACAGAAACAAGACAGCTTTCACCAAAGCAAGAAAGAACCTAGTCTCTCAATGATTAAAAAAAATACCTGGTGCCCACTTGTCAGCCGAGGAATACGATGATGCGGTTCATGGCGAGAGGATGATGACAAATCAATGTCTTCTCCTAGACCCTGCTGCTGCCACTCTGGACCTTTACCATTGTCTTGCTTATAGTTGAACTCATTGTCCAGATCATCAACGTCTTCTTCCTCCTCATCTCCCTGAACTCGGGGGCTACCTGAATTTCGCCCACGACAAAACAAGTGCCATATACACGTCAGTTACTAACATTATAAAGAGAATTAAAAGAAGATGGTGATGTGCAATTTATATGCCTAGCAACAAGCATGGACAAGTACACTATGACATTGACTCACGTAGATCAAATTCAACAACAGCATACTACGTATTCTTATACAGGTCTCTCTCATAACAAGCCAACGAGTTGCCAAGAAACAAACCTTTCAGCCTCTTATATCTAGTCTTGCACTGAGGGCAGCACTGGTTCCCTTCCTTGCGCTCGTACTCGTAGCAAGGGCGGCAGACCGGGAAGGCACACTCGTTGCAGGCAACAAAGACGTCGCCAGTGGCCGAAACGCCCACGGTGTCGCCACATATCTGGCAGACAGCCGCACCCTTTGCCTTGTTACCCTGCATCAGCAAGACAAAAACAAGGGTCAGCACAAACACCCATACAAAATTACACAGCTAGCCAAGAGACACAGCAATCCCCGTGCACCATAATTCGATCAGGAATTGGACATTTGCTTGGCCTAATGTTGGGGAAAGGTTCCAAATATCAGGAGCGGCGGCGCCTCGAAATTAGTATGGCATTACTTGCACGGTGTGATGGTAAGCTAGGTCCACAATGACTGCTAAAATGGACACACTAACTACACGAGTGATGGCATTCTAAAGGAACAGTTTTGGCTTGAATTGCAAGGGGATGTCTGAACCGGGTAACACCCCAAACCAAGATGGGACAATTCCGACCGGGACCTAGAGTCCTAGATCCACCGCGACCTAGATCCACCGACGCACCAGATCCACCGAGACTCGCGCGCGCACGCGCACGGTATGAGGTAGCCGTGAGGAACAGAAATGGCACCGACAAATTGGCACTCAGTAAGGAAGTCCGGCAGGATGGAACAGAGAGGCTTACCGGGGCGGGCGCGTCGCCGTCGTGGCGAATCGTGACGAACTCGTTGCGGTTGTGCGACCCCGCGACCATCCCCGTGTTGGCCGCCATATCGCCGCCGCCTTCAGACCCCCCGCCGGCGCCGGTCACGCACGGAGGCGAGCTCGAGAGAGAGAGAGAGAGGCCCCTAGAACGAAGAGGAAGCGGTGGAGATCGCCACCATTCCCAGATCCCCCGGCGCGCGAGCTCTCTCTCGCTCGCTCCCTGCCGCTGCCGCTGCTCTGCTTCCCTCTCCCCCTCCCACTCCCTCTCCTCTTACATACACACGCGCTTGGCTCCAGTGGAGTCGCCCCCTCTCCTACCTCCCCACCGGCTACCGCCCGTTGCCCGGTTGTAACTCTTCCCAGCCGTTGGATCCTATGTGAAAGGCGTGTGGACCGTTGGATGCTGGATGGGTGGGAGCACGGACATCTGCGTCGCGGCGCTGTCCACAGGCTGGAGGACGCGCAGCGGTGGCTGACGGTGGGCCGGGTGACCGGCTGCAGCCGTTGGATGTGTCGGCGCCTACGCGGTGGACCGAAATGCCCTCCTACCTGCCGCTCCTTTCCTTCTCAAGGAGTGGCCTTTTCTGGCTGGTTTTGTTTATTTATTTTTTGAGCTGGGAACAAAAAAGGGGAAGGAGAAATCGGGAAATGCCATGTGCACCATGCGTGTTGCATGTTAGTTGGCATCAAATCGATGGCTTCCTGATTGGTAAGATCGATATAATTTTGGGCAAATCATGGAGTTACTACCGACCGTTTTATAAGGAGAAAACAATTACAAATGTAGAGGCCAACGGTAATATTTTTGTTTCCTTTTTTCTTACCGAAAATGGAGATTTCCTTTGTTCAGAACAAACTCAGAAAGGGTTAATAAGAGAGTAACAAATGATGTGAAATTTGTACTCCAAGGTCGATCTTGTGGCAAATTGCGAATAATGGCAATACTTTTGAGGAATGTCCTTAAGTTTGAAAGGGACATCCCCGCAAAAAAAAAAGTTTGAAAGGGACATGAAGAAATGTTTAAATATTATTCTATTTCTACTAGTTTACACATTTGGACTATATGTTTCTTTCCTGGACTGGTCACTCTCTTGTGCAAACTGACGTGCTTGGGCTACCTAACAATCACGTTAGACAATTATTTTCCTCACTTCCCTGTGATCTACCGACAACTAGACATGATAATGAGATATGTAACAACGCTTGGGGGCGGTTTGATGTATTTTTTTTTTAGCTACACCAAATGTTTCATAGGTGCAATATGTGCTAGAAAATATCGATGGAGACCGACACTTGTTCATTTTGTTTCTCTACTAAAAAAATGGATGAATTAGGGGAAACTCACTTTGACACATTGGAGTATATGCTCTGTCATCGAAAAAATAATTTAAAATGTTATAAGTAATTGAGGAAAAATTTGGCACATACATCTCTACATTCTATATGCGCATGCCAAGTTTCGCGAAAACCGATATTTTTTCTAACATATGTAAAAAAGACAAATAATGCACGAAAAGCCTTTTTTACAATGAAAATTATATCTTTTTACATGACACACAAACTGTCGGAATTCTGTGAGACAACCTTTTGTCGATATGTACGGGCTAAAAATATTTGACATTTACAAATGCGTTTAAAACACATTTTTAAAACCGCAAACATGTGCTCCTAGGTGCCAAAAGCCCAAAATGCCACTCCCATAAATTGAATCTTCTTTGTACTATAAAAGGAAATGGGTCTTCATTTAGAACATGCTTTAGATGTACTCGTCCTCAAGCTTTCAACAAAAGTTGTCACTAACGGAATACTTTTACGGCTTTTAGAATTGTTCTTTTCAGATTGGAACCATAGTTAGCGCCTTAGCGGTGACTGGGCTCATATGTCATTCTGAACTAAATAGCGAAATTGATATTTAGTCGAATGGCTCCTTCTTGATACAATATTTAGCAATTAAATGGGAAGGTAAGGAAATATTTATGACTTGGCATACTTTTACTACTAAAATAAAACAAAATAAAATAGAGTACCAATAAATAAAATAAAGTACTTTGGGAAACATAAGATATTACAGGACGTCACAACATATTAATTGGAGAAGTTCTTTGTGAAGGTAAAATAAATGACCATGGTTCAGTCATTGAAACAACTAAAATTTGTTATTTTTTCACATGTTCAGGTAACTTTATCAGTACATTTCGTGTTTGCGTCATGGTCGCATGGAGCACCCCTTCCTCAAAACAAAATAAAGGGCCGCACATGTGACATTATGCAGCAGGAAAGGCCAGCTACAAAACGCACATGAAAGCAGAAAAAACATAGCAATTTCTTGGAAGCCAGCTCTTCGTGTGTGCAGCTGCGCAGTGCAGTGTGCGAGCGCGAGAGAGTGTGTACGCAGCGCGGTGCAGCCCAGCTGGCTCGGCTCGTGCTTCGCATTAAACTAATCCCCTGTCTGGTAATCCGTTCTTGTCCCAATAATGGCGGTTGGGGTGCCGCTGTCAATGGCCGTCCGTCGGTGGCCTATTTCTTTACTCTTTCTTCTCCCCTGTCTCTGGTCTAACGAAATTTTGGTTTAGGGTTGGGCTTCGGAATCCTAATTCTTGTTGCTCCATGCATGGAAAAGGATCTGTGATTTGCCCTCCGATCTCAACAACCTTCCATTCATGTTTCCCTGTTAGCGATACACTACTACTTGTAGGTGGCATGGACATAAGCTCGGTAGAAAGTTCTCTAAGTTGATAGTTCCCCCTGTTGTGCCAAAAAAAAGGTGCTAGATATTTATACAGAGCCAAATGCATGTTTCTTATACACCATTTTTGTGGTGACAATTAGAGTATCCTGGTCTTTTTACTTTAAAAAGTTTTTTTTTACGAGAAGAAAGTCAGGCTACTACGTACGCATTTGTTGTTCTTTTTTTCTTTGAAAGGGCACGGTCCCGAAGGACCGAGAGCTTCATTGATATCCATCAGTGGAGTTACATCTTACAAAAAAGGCCTCAACAGAACAGTATATATGTCGATTGACACCAGGAGGAGATGGAACTTGGCACCCGGAAGCTGGACTGTCTCACAACAGTTTATCCTTGCATCGGCTTGGGTTGCGAATGTCGCATTGACTTCTTAGTGCTTGGTGATGTTTTTGCGGGGCCTGTCACATTTTGATCAGTCTCTATATGAATGTGCAATGCATATGCTACGATAATAAAAAAAATCAATTTTCTAAGTAAAACATGGACGTTTCATTTTCACACTACATATTTTAGTTATGTGCATAATTAGGAACACAATCAAGGGGGTGCTAGTTTTGATGGGCACCTGTGTGTGCAGTCGGTTTTTCGAGAGGCCACAATTGTCATTTGGTATGTCGGAATGGGAGGGGGGAGAGAAGGAACATCACACCAAAGAGGAGTAAAACAAGAGAAGCACCACCATCGCCAATCTTCTTCCCTCGCCCTGTCGAACCTCCGTGTTACCCACCCGTGGTCAGCGCATTGTCGCGATGTCTCGCCAACCTGCCCTGCCCCAAGCTCCTCCTCTGCCAATCTAACGGACCAGCCATCCTCTAAATCCCCACTCCTTTCTTTTCTTATCTCGATGACCCGCACCCCTCCCCGTCATAATTTCTGTCCTCTTCAGAGTATGGGCCGTCGTGCCAGCCGCTTGGTTCCATCTCTGGGATGGTGGATGGCAACCTATACATCTCTCTCTCTCTCTCTTGATCCGGTGTGTGCATGAAGAATGGAGGAGAAAGGGAAACAATACGACACAAGGGGGCAAGGAAAGAGAGAAAAGAGAGGAGAATGTGGGCCCGCACACGGTTTAGGACGGGCGTTGCGGGGTGATCATAGCCAGGCAGCAAATACGCACAAACAAATGATCAGTAATGTATGTATCGCCGCACTCGGCGGTTAGATCAAAGATGTTATGAAAATAGAAGATAAATAGGAGCAACATCCTGTTGGTCATGGAATGGGGTTGTGTTTCGAGTTTTTCTTTTAACTTTTTTGGCCAGGATGGGTTTGTGTTTGTAGTTGGTCTAGTGAGACAAGAGGCTCGAGAGCCCAGCTTTGAATTAACGAAGCCACATACGGCAGTGTTTACAACAAACAGAAACATGCACAAAGAAAACAAGTCGTAGCTCGAGCAACTACAGAAGACAACAGGTCAGGCTCGCGCCACAGCGTCCAGCACCAAGAGAACACGAAGAAGCCCCTACCCCTACTGCCCTCCAATGTGCGCGTTGCGCATCGACACCCGAAGCTGTTGGATTGGGAGTCGCTCAGGAGCAGACTAAGACGATGAAAGCCGCCTGCTTCTGGAGGGAAGAACTGAAGTCGCACACGCTAACCAATCCGCCAAGCAAACCGACGAAGGAACAACCAGCGCCGCCGGGAAAATCCGGGCAATGGTGCCACCCTTGCACACGCTACCTCCAAAAGGGACCCCTATCCCTTGCCCAGGTTCGACGGCGCCGAACCGCCGGCAAGTAGCGAGGCAAGGAAATGCTGCCGCCACCAGAAACTACCTGCAAACCGCGAGTCGAAGAACTTCTTCCGGAGCCACGACAAAAGGCTCGCCTTGCGCCGCTGCGAGGCCGAAGACCACCTCACCTTGCTTTGGAGCACCTTGTCCCAAGACCGTGTCTTCAAGAAGCCCGCGACGCCGCCACAGCCCGGTCGAGAGGACCTAGGGTTTTCACCCGGGACAAAGGTGTGCAGAGATCACCACGACGCATCCAAGGAGGTCAACTGCGCCCGTAGGCGTCGCCGTCGTGGGGGATAGCAACGCCAGCCCGAGCTTTCGCTCGACCTCCACCACCAGCTCCGAAAGCTGCCACCATCGGCCGGCGTGGAGGCAGCAAGAGGCTGACCTCCCAGATCCGGCGAGGGGAGCGAGATAGAGGGGAAGAAGGCCGCAACCTCTAGATCTGGCGGCCGGCCGACCCAGCCGCCACCCGCCGTTTGATGACGTGGGACACACGTTCGTTGGGAGACCCCAAGAGGAAGGTATGAAGCAGTGCAGCAGCAAGTTTCCCTTAGTAAGATACCAAGGTTATCAGATCCAGTAGGAGCAAGAAGCACTTCTGAAGGTTGTCAACGGTGCCAGAAAAGTACTTGCGTGTGGAAAAGAGTTCGGTTGTTGACGTGGAACCTGCACACAACACAATCAAATTACTTTGCCCCAACGAAGCAGGAAGGGTGTCAATCTTCCTGGCTTACTGAAAATAAAGGATTAAACGTATGGTGTGGAAAATAGTGTTTAATTGCAGAGAATGAAAAGGAACAATGATTGCAGTTGGTTGTATTATCAGTGTAAAAGAATGGAACGGGATACACAGTTCACTAGTGGTGTCTCTCCATAAAAGATAACTAACATGTTGGGTGAACAAATTACAGCTGGGCAATTGACAAAATATTGAGCGCATGACAATGCATATATATGACATGATGATTACTATGATATTCATGTGGGCATTACGACAAAAATACATAGACCGTTATCCAACAGCGTCTATGACTAATAATCCACCTCCAGGTTGTCATACCGAGTTCCCCGTTGGTGACATGGGTATACATCTCGGGTACCCTACCATGAGGGTACCTGGTGCACGTGACGACTAAGGCCCAATAGCGAAGAGCTTAATCGAAGCCCAAGACAAGAGGCCCAAGAAGATGGAGTACCCTCCAAGATTAGACATAGGCATAGTCGGTTTAGGTTTTCCTTACGTGTAAACTAGGTCGGTTACAAACTCCCGAGACCCAGCCTATTTAAAGGCTGGGAGGGGTGCCGATCTAGGGACAAGCCATACCAGAACCACCAAATCTCTTGCGAGATCGACGTCTCACCGGAGTCACCTTGTAACCTCATAATCTCCCACGATCAATAACAGACAAGCAGGAAGTAGGGTCTTTACCTCCACCCGAGGGGCCTGAACCTGGGTAAATCTTTGCCTCTGCTTGTCAGCCGACGAAACTACCAGTACTACCACGTTCTCTCCCCATAATCTCAACCCTAGGTCCTTAACCATGGGATTTGATGAGGGTACACCTCATCAATTGGCGCCGTCTGTGGGAAAGAATAGTGCTGGACTCACGGTTCCTTCGGTTCCATCGGAGAACGGCGACTCGCCGATCAGATCTACAAACGGCAACTCGCCGGCTGCATCAACAAACCAGAACTCGCCTACTCGGGCGGCACACGGCAACTCGCCGAATCACTCGACGAACGGCAGCACGCCAGCTTCACCTGCGAAAAGCACATCAGATCCTCTGATGGATTTCGAGCCACACTCGCCAGAATTCCAGGAGACCTTCTCCGATCTCGAGTCAGGTTTGGGTTTGACTGTTGGTTCGTTCAATTTTTTCGTAAACAAGCTTGGTGTGCAGGACTTGACAGATCCACGCCAACTCGCGACTTCTGCACCCGAGGCTCCATCGGTTGCGGCTCCTTCGACTGCGGATCCATCAACCGCGTCCATACCATCGTCGATCCTCCAATCTTGTTCGTCTGCAACAACCATCTCAACTCGAGAGCTTCACAAGCTCCTGGAGGAGCTCGAAGGTGAGGAGGCCGAGTCAGCATACCGCATAAACAACCCCGAGATTGATCTTCCACTCGAGGATAGCATCGACTGCGGGATCTCCTTCAGCGACTTCGACGAGCCCGAATCTCATATCGACAATCACGTCGACTCCGAGATCTGCACCAACAACAACCTCGACTCCGAGATTCATAACAGCTTCGCCGACGCCGAGATGAGCATGGGCGATGAAGGCATCGACTGCGAGATCCATCCAGGAGGATCACTCGACGAGCATATCGACTCCGACATGAGTCTTGATGACGACGTCGAGTCCATGACGGGACTCGAAAACACATACACATACCCTCGGGTGATACCCCAGCAGGTCTACGTTGCCATCGCCGCAGAATCATCAGACGTTGCGGCCAGCCGCAGGCCTACAGAGTTCCCGTGCACAGTTACTATGCCGGACGGAGTCACAACTCTCATGATCACTGCTGAGATGGCAGCAAAAGCAGATAAAGTCATCAAGGAGTGCACAATGATGCCAGCAGATGCAACACAAGAGGAGATGTTGACCTTCCAGTACTTCAACTGGCAGGAATCACTTCGACTGCGGCAGATCAGGGCGACACTCGAAGAATGCAAAAAGCAAGCAACCTTGTCGAGTGCGCGCAGAAGACAGCTCTCCATGAGCTCCACCGGGCGAGCAGATACAAGACCCAGATCAAGGCTGTCACACCTCTCGCCAGACGAGAGGGCGGCACTCACCCGCAACTTGGGCAACTCCTTCATGACATACGACGAGGAAGGAGTGCCAGTACCCAAAACAGCTGCGGGTGCACTCTTCACTGCCGCAGCATATCTAGAAGCAATCAAGCCTCCAGCGGATGACCCCAATGCAAAACTGCATCGCCAACAGATCAAATCACTCGCCTTAGCTGCGAAGGCCATACGCCAAGTCCCAAACGCTCCAGGAGGGAGTCGAGATCGTGCCATGGTTGACACGCGTCGTGAAGAGCATAATCACAGTGGTCGCCGCCACCACTCGAAGGAAAGAAGCAGCTCGCGTAGGCGCAGGTCCAGGAGCAGATCACGCAGATCTTACAATAGCGATTCATACTCTGATCGAGAACCTGAGCCACACGGAGCTCTGTGCTTCACTCGACGCGTCCGCGAGACACAGGAACAATGGAGGAGGGGCGCAGGGAAGAAGAAGGAACAGGGGCGGCGCGCAGAGCAAATGGCAGGTAAAAAACAATGCCAGCGCCGTTCCCTTATTTACCACAAATCAAAGGCAAATCACAGCCATCCAGATCCAAACCGTGCGATACGCACGCAATCTTACCGTACACGTGGCAGACGCGGAGGGCAACCGTCGCCGGCCACTCCGCCCACTACGCACGCAAAAAGAGGAGCCATAATCACCTCTCCGTCAAAAGTGGGCCAGAGTGGTCAAATCAAGTCCAAACTGCGCCGTTGTTCGGTCAGCTCTGCACAAACAGGCCCACCTATGTGTCACGTCCCATCCATCGCAGCGTAACGCACGCCACGCGTGTCAGAAATCACAGTCGAAATAAACGTCATCCCTGACGTCATTGAAGCATCTGTTCAGAAATACATTCGGGTCTGCCCAACGCATATTGGTCACTCGATTGGCTTGTTTAGTTCGGGGGTGACAAATCTTTCTCAAGGCAAAATTGGTCACTCGATCCTTCCTTCGACTAAGTCATATTACTCCCATCGGGAGCATATTCAAAAAATTCTTCGACTGAAGATGCTCAAGACAATGATTGAGATTATCCTCCATTTACAAGTAATAGAGCATAATCTCGGGGGCTACTCCCATCAGGAGCACTGTCGTGCACCCGATAGAATTATGGCACAAATTTCTTCGATTAACATATGCAGAGTAAAAGGATTTTTGAGATTATCCTCCATTGCAAAGCAATAAAGCACAATCTCGGGGCTACTCCCATCGGGAGCGCTGTCGCGCACCCGATAGGATGACAGCAAATATCAGTCGACAAAGGACACGACTCGTCCAACAAAGTTCAAAAACATACTCGAAACATTCCCGAGTTGCGTCCGTCGCAAATACCTCGGATGCTGGACGCGTAGTGCAAAGGTAAGACCCGCCGAACTTTCGAGCTGGGCTAAGGACCGTTCCAGCAACGTCAATCCTTATACTTTCCGTGTCAGCAGACATGATGAAAAATCCCGACGGACGCGTTGGGTAAAATTCAAAGTTATACTGCAGATCGACTCAGTAAGACCTCAGCGGCCTAGTCGAATCTGACCAGTTTGTTCCAGATTCGAGTCTGGGGACTCGAGTTTGATTGAAAGCTAGTAAGGTTTTACCCGAATGTGTAGTTAACCAGTCCCGATCCGTCGAGTGTACTGGGCCTGCTAAGCTATTATCCCTTGATCATCATAAGCAAAAACCACAGTCGATAAGATACTCGACATAGCCAAACATGTGCTATTCATACAGGAATTCCAAATTATATATACAGAATGCAAAGCATATGACGTGCACTTACGAAAAAGTCCATGCCCGATTCTTCGAGTCAGCCAAGTACTCGGGGGCTACTGACATGTGTATACATCTCGGGTACCCTACCATGAGGGTACCTGGTGCACGTGACGACTGAGGCCCAATAGCGAAGAGCCTAATCGAAGCCCAAGACAGGAGGCCCAAGAAGATGGAGTACCCTCCAAGATTAGACATAGGCATAGCCGGTTTAGGTTTTCCTTACGTGTAAACTAGGTCGGTTACAAACTCCCGAGACCCAGCCTATTTAAAGGCTGGGAGGGGTGCCGATCTAGGGACAAGCCATACCAGAACCACCAAAGCTCTTGCGAGATCGACGTCTCGCCGGAGCCACCTTGTAACCTCATAATCTCCCACGATCAATAACAGACAAGCAGGAAGTAGGGTCTTTACCTCCACCCGAGGGGCCTGAACCTGGGTAAATCTTTGCCTCTGCTTGTCAGCCGACGAAACTACCAGTACTACCACGTTCTCTCCCCATAATCTCAACCCTAGGTCCTTAACCATGGGATTTGATGAGGGTACACCTCGTCAGTTGGTATTAAGTTGCAAGCAACGGATAATCGCATTAAGTAATGTGCGTAATGTAAACAAATGCATTAGACCTAACGGCGCACCCTTAAGCTAAGCATCGGTTATTTTATCCCTAGTGGCAACAGCACATCCACAATCTTAGAAGTTGTTGTCACTCTCCCAGATTACCGGAGGCATGAACCCACTATCTAGCATAAATACTAACTCTTGGAGTTACAAGCATCTACTTGGCCAAAGCATCTACTAGTAACGGAAAGCATGCAAGATCATAAATAACATATAAGATAGATTGATAATCAACTTGACATAGTATTCAATATTCATCGGATCCCAGCAAACACAACATGTAGCATTACAATAAGATGATCTTGATCATGATAGGCAGCTCACAAGATCTAAACATGATAGCATAAAGTGGAGAGACAACCATCTAGCTACTGCTATGGACCCGTAGTCCAAAGATGAACTACTCACGCATCACTCCGGAGGCAGGCATGGTGATGTAGAGCCCTCCGGTGATGATTCCCCTCTCCGGCAGGGTGCCGGGAAGAGCTTCTGAACCCTCCCGAGCTAGGGTTGACGACGCGGCGGCTCGGAACTTTTCGTGGATGGCTCGGGTGTTTAGGGTTTTCCCGTGAAGATGAATAAATAGGCGAAAGGGCGGCGGCTGGAGCGACCCGAGGGGCCCACACCCCACCACGGCGCGGTTGGAGGGGGGCCGCCCGCCCTGGTGTGGCGCCCTCCTCGTCGCCTCCTCTCTCCTTGGACTCCGTGTACGTGTTGGAAAAATAGGAGGTCTGTCCAGTTTCGTCCAATTCCGAGAATATTTCCAGACTAGCTTTTCTGGAATACAAAAACAGCAGAAAACAGGAACTGGCACTGTGGCATCTTGTTAATAGGTTAGTCCCAGAAAATGCATAAAAATGCTATGAAGTGTATAAAACATGTAACAATTGGTATAATATCAACATGGAACATCAGAAATTATAGATACGTTTGAGACGTATCAAGCATCCCCAAGCTTAGTTCTACTCGTCCTCGAGTAGGTAAAACGATAAAAACAAAATAATTTCTGAGGTGACATGCTACAATCATAATCTTGATCAAATAGTATTGTAAAGCACATGTTATGAATGAAGTGATCCAGGTCAATGGTCTATAGTTTGCTAGCAAGTAGATAATGAGCAAACAACTGAATCATATAAGCAAAAACTTTTCATGAATAGTACTTTCGAGACAAGCATCAAAGAGTTTTGCATAAGAGTTAACTCATAAAGCAATAGATTCTAAGTAAAAGGTATTTAACCAACACAAAGGAAGATTTAAGCTTCAGCAATTGCTTTCAACTTTCAACATATATATCTCATGGATATTTGTCAACACAAAGCAATATAATAAGTGCAATATACAAGCATATAAAAATTGTTGCACCAAAGTTGACACTAGTGTTTGCTTCTGAGATAGAAAGAAGTAGGAAAACTGACTCAACATAAAAGTAAAAGAAAGGCCCTTCGCAGAGGGAAGCAGGGATTAAATCATGTGCTAGAGCTTTTTAAGTTTTTGAAATCATATAGAGAGTAAAAATAAGTTTTGGGAGGTGTTTGTTAATTGTCAACGAATCAGAAAATGGAAAGTACAATATGACCCCTGCCAACCAGACTTTTAAGAGCTCCCATGAAGGACGTTATTTCTACCAGCAAGGCAGATCATCCCTCTTCTCTTTTGTTTACACATGCAGATATTTCACTGTTTGTCATTGCTTGACTGATAAATCAGGGCAAAAATGTGAAGAGAATTAAGCGGTTAAAGTTGTAATTAATTGGGACTGGGCACCCCATTTGCCAGCTCTTTTTGCAAAATTAATGGATAAGCGGATGTATATGCCGCTAGTCCGGTGGTAAAGTCTGTTTGACAGTTGACATAAAGACATCCACCCCGTCCTCATGAGCTTGGTAAACATTGACACAAAATAGGAGTAATAATTTTTGAATAGTTTAAAGGTAGCACATGAAAAATTTACTTGGAATGGCAAGGAAATACCACATATAGGTAGTTATGGTGGACACAGATGGCATGGATTTTGGCTCAAGGTTTTGGATGCACGAGAAGCATTCCCTCTCAGTACAGAGTTTAGGCTAGCAAGGTTATTTGAAGCAAACACAGGATATCAACCGACACAGCAAGACTTATATGAAAACATATTGCAAGCATTATAAGACTCTACACTGTCTTCCTTGTTAACCAAACCCTTTTACTAGAAAATATCTAGACCTTAGAGATACCAATCATGCAAACCAAATTTCAACGAGCTTTACGGTAGTTCTTCATTAATAGGTTTTAACTACATGATACAAAAGCTTAAACATGAACTACTTGATAACTCAAAACAATTGACAAGTATCAAATTATCCAATACAGTGATCTACAAGAATATGTAAGCTTTTTCCATTATACCATCTACCACATGCAACATTTTCTGTTCCAACCAAACACCAATCAATTTATTTCAACATAAACTCTCCAAACAATTATAAGTGAAGCAAGAGAGTACTTTCTTTAAAAGAACTAACAGCTCTGAATAAGAGATGCATGCAAAACAGGAGCTAAAAGCATAGCAATAGCTAGATAAGAATACTCAACAAGTATAAGTGAAGAATAGGAGTATTCATATGAAAAAGCGGAGCGTGTCTCTCTCCCAATCAAGAATGCTAGGGTCCAATCAAGTTGACCATAAGAAAAATAAAATACTGAAAATAAAAGCACACAGACGCTCCAAGTAAAGCACATATGATGTGAAAGAATTAAAATATAGTTTCACTAGAGATGACCTGATAAGTTGCTGATGAAGAAGGGGATGCCTTGGGCATCCCCAAGCTTAGACGCTTGAGTCTTCTTGAAATATGCTGGGGTGATCCATGGGAGCATCCCCAAGCTTAAGCTCTTCACTCTTCTTGATCACATTATATCATCCTTCTCTCTTGACCCTTGAAAACTTCCGCCACACCAAACTCAGAGTAATTCTCATTAGAGGGTTAGTGCACAATCAAAAACTCACATGTTCTATAAGGACACAAACATGACCGTTACTTTTAACATTAACTACTGCCACTGATGTTATGTGAAGCTCTTCACCCTAAAAAAGAATTCCACTCAACACTAGTAAAAGAGAGAATGCGAAAAATAAAAGACAGAATCTGTCTAAACAGAACAGTCTGTAAAGACGAATTTTTTCGAGGCACTTACGTTGCTCAGATCGAAAAACTCAAAACTAACGAAAGATGCGTACATATCTGAGGATCACGCACAAAAATTTGCAGATTTAAATAATTTTTCTGTGATTTTACAGAAGTAAAACGGTGAACAGCAGAAATCTGTTCCTGCGCAGAAATCCAAATCTAGCATCATCTTCCTATTAGAGGCTCCACTTGGCACAACAATGCGAAAAATAAAGATACAAAGGAATTGTTACAGAAGTAAACACACCTTGACTAAAAAAAAGAAAAATTGCAGAAATAAAATAATGGGTTGTCTCCCATAAGCGCTTTTCTTTAACGCCTTTTAGCTAGGCTAGAATATTTTAATGATGCTCACATAAGATAAGAGTTGAAACATAAAAGAGAGCATCAAGAAGCATATATAAAACATGTTTAAATCTAACACTCTTCCTATGCATAGGAGCTTTGTAAGAAAACAAGTCAATGAAGCACAAAGTGACTAGCATAGGAAGGCAAAACAAGTGCAACTTCAAAATTTCAACATAAAGAGAGGAGACTTAATATTATTGAGATATATGAAATTGTGTCTCCCTCTCTCATAATGACCATTAGGTCTTAAAGCAACCAGCATATAAAAGCAACACAAGAGAAAGCTCAAAACTTTCATCATAAAGAGAGGAAATTTAATAACATGAAGATTTCTATAACCATATTTTCCTCTCTCAAAATAATTTTCAGTAGCATCATGAATAGACTCAACAATATAGCTATCATATAAAGCATTCTTATCATGATCCACATGCATAAAAGTATCATTACTCTCCACACAAGCATAATAAATTTCATTAGTAATAGTGGGAGTAAAACTAGCACATCCATCATTATAATCATCATAAATTGCATGCATAGTATAATTATAATAAACTTTATCCTCAATAGTAGGTGGAACTAAAATATCACAATTATTATAATCAGCATAAATTGGAGGCAAAGTATCATCAAAGCCAATTTCCTCCTCCAAAGCTAGGGGACTAAAGAGAATATTTTTATCAAAACCAGCTTCCCCAAGCTTAGATCTTTCCATGGCATTAGCAATAATGGTGTTCAAAGAATGTATGCTAATAACATTGCTACTGTCATGATTGTTATGCAGATAAAGTTCCATAGGCTTTTTAATTTTCTCTTCAAACACCTCATGTCCCAATTCAAGATAAAGTTTATAAAGCTCCCTCATGTTGTTTTCAGCCATAGGACTAGTTTCAAGGAAAGTAACCATTGATAGCAAGTAAAGAGCTAGACATAATAACTCAGCAAGACAATAACAAAGTAATGAGATTGGAAGCGTGAGACTCCCCTTTCAGAAATCCTCTTATTCCCCGACAACGGCGCCAGAAAAATGCTTGATGACGTGGGACACACGTTCGTTGGGAGACCCCAAGAGAAAGGTATGAAGCAGTGCAGCAGCAAGTTTCCCTCAGTAAGATACCAAGGTTATCAGATCCAGTAGGAGCAAGAAGCACTTCTGAAGGTTGTCAACGGTGCCAGAAAAGTACTTGCGTGTGGAAGGGAGTTCGGCTGTTGACGTGGAACCTGCACACAACACAATCAAACTACTTTGCCCAACGAAGCAGGAAGGGTGTCAATCTTCCTGGCTTGCTGAAAACAAAGGATTAAACGTATGGTGTGGAAAATAGTGTTTAATTGCAGAGAATGAAAAGGAACAATGATTGCAGTTGGTTGTATTATCAGTGTAAAAGAATGGACCGGGGTCCACAGTTCACTAGTGGTGTCTCTCCATAAAAGATAACTAACATGTTGGGTGAACAAATTACAGCTGGACAATTGACAAAATATTGAGCGCATGACAATGCATATATATGACATGATGATTACTATGATATTCATGTGGGCATTACGACAAAATATATAGACCGTTATCCAACAACGTCTATGACTAATAATCCACCTCCAGGTTGTCATACCGAGTTCCCCGTTGGTATTAAGTTGCAAGCAACGGATAATCGCATTAAGTAATGTGCGTAATGTAAACAAATGCATTAGACCTAACGGCGCACCCTTAAGCTAAGCATCGGTTATTTTATCCCTAGTGGCAACAACACATCCACAATCTTAAAAGTTGCTGTCACTCTCCCAGATTACCGGAGCCATGAAACCACTATCTAGCATAAATACTAACTCTTGGAGTTACAATCATCTACTTGGCCAAAGCATCTACTAGTAACGAAAAGCATGCAAGATCATAAATAACATATAAGATAGATTGATAATCAACTTGACATAGTATTCAATATTCATCGGATCGCAGCAAACACAACATGTAGCATTACAATAAGATGATCTTGATCATGATAGGCAGCTCACAAGATCTAAACATGATAGCATAAAGTGGAGAGACAACCATCTAGCTACTGCTATGGACCCGTAGTCCAAAGATGAACTACTCACGCATCACTCCGGAGGCATGCATGGTGATGTAGAGCCCTCCGGTGATGATTCCCCTCTCCGGCAGGGTGCCGGGAAGAGCTTCAGAACCCTCCCGAGCTAGGGTTGACGACGGCGGCGGCTACAGAACTTTTCGTGGATGAAGTCTCGGGTGTCTAGGGTTTTCCCGTGAAGATGAATAAATAGGCGAAAGGGCGGCGGCTGGAGCGACCGAGGGGCCCACACCCCACCACGGCGCGGTTGGAGGGGGGCCGCGCCGCCCTAGGGTGTGGCGCCCTCCTCGGTCGCCTCCGTCTCTCCTTCGGACTTCATGTACGTGTTGGAAAAATAGGAGGTCCTGTCCAGGTTTCGTCCAATTCCGAGAATATTTCCAGAACAGCTTTTCTAAAATACAAAAACAGCAGAAAACAGGAACTGACACTGTGCCATCTTGTTAATAGGTTAGTCCCAGAAAATGCATAAAAATGCTATGAAATGTATGTAAAACATGTAACAATTGGTATAATATCAACATGGAACATCAGAAATTATAGATACGTTTGAGACGTATCACCGTTCAACTCCCGCCCAAGCGGCCGAGGAGAACGGCCAACACGACGCGCGCCGCCCGCCGCCGAGCCGACGCCGCCGCCACCTCCCAGAGCCGCGGCCCCGGCGTCCGAGCCCCAGGCCAGAGGCGCTGCCGGACGAGAGCCTCGCCGCCGCCGTCATGGTTGGGCGCGCGGCTTTCCGGCGTCCTTCTCAGGCGACGGCGAGGGTGGGGGAGCGGGAGGGGTGGCGGCGGCTAGGGTTGGGGGCCCCCGGGTCGCCCTCGGGAGAGAGCGACGCGAGGGAGAGGGAGAGCGACGCGGTTCTCCCGTGGTTGGTCTAGTCAACCAGAGGGGTAGACCTAACCCGGTGGATGCATAGCTGGATTTGGGGCAGCACCAACCGCAAATTGTTTAATTAATTAAATCAAACGTGGCTACGCTTTGCTGGTCACATGCGCCGCGGCAAATTTTTAATGGAGAATAGAACTCAGAAGAATATTTCATTCACAGGGCTGTCTCAGGTCTGGACCGACACAGCAGGCTCTTGTTCACTGGCACAGCAAGCAGATCATCTCCAGATGACAGTGAATATTTTGGAGGATGGTTGTCACTTGTCGTTTTTCTTCAGTATAAACGTGCCAACTGCACCGACAAAATTCACATGATGCTCTTTAGTTAGCTAAGGCATTTTTACTGATTTACAGTCGGTTCCACGAAGATGTACTTTAAGGAAACAATACACCTTCAGCTCAAAGGTATATACTACTCAAGTACTCCATTCCCGAGACATATAAATTTAGTTAAAAGTCAACATATAGCATGTTTGACCGGGAATTTGAAACGTAGCCCGAGCTATTAGGCCTATAGTTTGCAAAATTCGAAAATCAAAATTTTGAAGTTCCAAAAAATTCTGTAAAAAGTCCCGGACGTAGAAAATAGTGCATTCTACGAATCGTGCAAAATATCAACTCAAAAAAATTCATATCCCGAGCTACGTAAAAATAACAAAATCTGACAGATTTTAGAGAGTTCAAATTTTGCACTATTCACTACTTTCAGATTTAGATTTTGTCATTTTTACACAGCCCAAAATACAACATATTTATGTTTGATATTTTACACGTTGGTTGAAAACAACGTAATCTACATTCAGGATTTTTTCAGATATTTTTGGAACTCCAAAATATGATTTTCAAATTTTGCAAAATATAGAGCTATGTGTAGCCCGAGCTATTTATAGCCGATCTCCATGTTCGATCAACTATATAGGCAAAAATATGAACATTTATAGTATCAAATCAATAACAATAGACCCAGTAGAATGTATTTTCATATTTCTGTATGTTTATTAAATGTTTTAAATATTCATATAATTTTGTATAGGATTGGTAAAAGTTATACTAAATTGATATACGTCTGGTTTCATGAAATATAGGTAGTATTTAAGATCTAACGATATAACTTTTTTTTAATTTCACATCACGCGTTTGCTATCTTTAGATGGCTGAGAGATAAATATTTCCAAGTCCATGGCAAGAAGACCATCTGATCGGAATGTTTCTGAACGGAGGCTTACACCTCAACCTGATCTGAATATTACGATTATGTAAGTACAATATGACGAGAAATCTTTATCGACAAGTATTTCTACGTCGATTACAAATAGTGATTTCCCACCCTGTTCATGCGCGCGCGCGCACACAAGGCTCCATTCCATTTGTGAACTTCCTAATCAAGTAACAATGTTCTCTTCCTTTGCTATTGCTTTCCAGTTTCCATTCTGTATATAATCAGGAATAACAACTTTTTGTAAGGAATGACATGCATGAATAATTGTCAATACGTCAAAATCCAGATTGAAGATTCAAATAATTTGACAATTATGTGATTCCATCTTGCCTGGTACCCATTCTATCATGCGTGATGACTAAACCCCCGTTGTCACTTCTAAAACCCGGATCTCGCTCCACGCGGACGACACAATGTTTTTCTTGGCCCCTTCGGATGTGGACGTCTCCATCTGGCTTCCTTGTTCCAGAATTTCGGCGAGGCGACTGAGCGGGTGACGAATTTTGAGAATAGTTCGACGGCCCCTATTCGACGGCCCCTATTCGCTACTCTGATTTTGACTTCGCGGTCGTCCTGCATGCATTTCAAGTACGTGGGCTTACCTCTCTCCCTCGTAAAACTGAGGCGCATTGACCTTCAACCATATATCGACAAAGCAGCCTCGTGTCTGAACCCTTGGAAGGGTAAGTTTCTGAACAGGGTCAGCTGCTCCTCCCTTGTGAATGCTCTCACTTCTCTGCCGATCTTCCTGCTTACGGCAAGGCGGACAAAGCTACTCTCAAGGGCTTTGATAAAATCAGGAGGGGTATGCTATGGGTGTGCAACACCTTTGCGAGTGGCGGTAAGTGCGTAATATGCTTGACCAAGGTTTGTCGGCCAAAAACTTTGGGGTTCTTGGATCCTCGACATCGACAAGTGCTCGGGCTCTTTGACTCATATGGCTTTGGTTCAAATGGGTCGCACCGGATAAGCGTTGTGTTAGCCCTCAAACTCCCAATGATGACACACACGTGCAGCTGTTCAATGCTACGACTAGGGTCACTGTCGGCGATGGCATGAAGGCATAGTTCTACTCCTCCGCCTAGCTCAACGACATCACACCTAAATGTCGGGCCCCGTATATCTTTGTTGCCTCCAAGATAAAGAAGAGAAGCGTCCATGATGCCCTGAACAATCTTAGATGGATCGCTGACATCTCCACTGGCAACTTCAATGTCGAGCATATTACCCAGTTCGTGAAGCTATGGATCTTGCTTCAGGACATCACGCTCACTCTTGGTGTCACAGACACAACTTCTTTGACTCCCACCTCCAGCGGGCAGTATATGACGGGCACGGCCTACAAGGCACAGTTCCTTGGCTCCACACGATGTTCTTTTGAGAAGCTGGTCTTGAAAACATGGGTGCCTCCGAATGTCGCTTCTTCACTTGGCTAGCTGGTTAGAACAAGTTGTCGACGTCGGACCGTCTTGCCATTCGGGGCGGGCCGCACCAGCCTACTTGCTAGCTCTGAAAATGCTAGATGAAGGCGGCAACACACATTCTCTTTGAATGCAGATACTCCGGAAGCATTTGGTGGGCCGCGGCTCTATGGTTCTCATGTGGGGTCGGATCGGCCTACGGTGCTTCACTACTGGCTTGCCATCTCGCAGTCTCCGTCTCTTACAATGGCCTCACGTCCGCCATCATGTTGATTTCGTGGGAAATTTGGAAGGAAATGAATGCCTGGGTGTTCAATAACATTTCATCGATGCCTTCGGTCGTCATGCAAAAGATCAAAGATGAGAGCAAAAATTGGATTATGACTAGCGCTAGGGCTATTTTATTTTCAGCAGTTGTCGTACCAGGCAGGCAGGGCATCTCATGGTCGTGTGTTATTCTTGAAGATATCAGTCAAGAACAGATGTAGGAATGATTGGAACATATCAGACCCTTTCTTACATTGTTATTCTTTTCCAGAGCAGTTGCAGCAAAGAGGATTGCATTATCCCCATGCCATGTCGTCTGGTGGTGAAATAATTTAGTCATTTCCTACAGCCTCCAATTCTTATTTCTGGGGTAGTTACATTTGATTTTTTAGGTGAAGACTAAAATCCCGAGATGCTAAAATAAAAATAAAAAATCGAAGTGTCGTCTAACTTGCTTTAGTCGTGCATTTGTCAAGTAAAATTTCCTCATATATGTGTGTATAGTGTAATTGTTCAACGTACCCATAAATTGTTTACAGTAATATATGAAATGTTAATTTAGTTGAAGAGTTGGTCAGTTCATGCTTTTTCTGCAGAAATATTGTAGGAACTTTTTCACCTCAAGTAACATGAATGTTTCCTCTTTTTTACCCTTAAATTCTGTCAGTTAAAGTATGAGATTTTCTATATTGTATCTAAAATTATATTTGTATTTTCTTTATGCCAGCAAATGGTCCCACACGCGGGGTATCATCTAGAAATTAGTAACAGGCGCCAACTATCACCCTGATGAGGCTCCACTGCTGATGAAAGGCCTTCTAAACTAGATATATCTTCCTCCGGTAGTCATGTCCTCCTGAGTAAATTGACCCATCAGCCGGATGTTTCAAGAACTCGGTGCAGGCGTAGCACCTCGTGAAGTCAAGGAATTTCCTGTGGCCATGGCTAGGAAGAAAACGGTCATAATAATAACCACCTGCAGAGCAAATAGTAAAATCCATCCAGTATCAACATACATATAGCAACAAACTGGTTGAAAGGGAATAAATACAAAAACTAAACATTCATGTTGGCATACGCATATATGGACACAATTCTTCCGACATATATGGCTTACCTTCACATAATGATTCCAAAGGAATGCAACAGCGTACTTCCAGCATCTCATTGCCACCCTGTCCACGTTCCTCCACCTCGGCGAAAAAGAGTGTCTTCTTGCCATTGCGCTTCGCAAAAAAATTGATGTGCACGAACAAACCTCTGTACTCCCAGAAAGTTCTAGAAATCAATGCCTTACAAAACTCAAACTTTACCAGCAGTTCAGGAAGAGGGGACCAAAAAATCAGGTTAATATAGCCAACCTCTATTGAGCATTGTGCAACCAAACATCCAGATTTATTGGGAAGCCAGATATTCCAAACAAAGAAGCAATAGTGGAAGAACAACAGGTGTAGAAGCAAGAAGGCGAAAACCATTGTAAGGTATGTTCACATTCACACGCCAGAAAATACAGTTGGATCAACCAAAACTGGACAACGAAATGAAATGAAATTTCTAATTCATACTGTTAGAAATTCATTACAAATTTTGCAACGGATTTGGCTGGTAATTCTTCTAACCAGATAACAGGGATTATCAGTAGCACTAACAGTTGCTAGAAGTTTAATATAGAAATACTGTAATCTTCAAAAGGTACCCTATGTCTTTAACTGAAACACGCATAATGTCTTACCAAATAAAGTCATAGTAAAGTACTTGATTCACAATCTGTGCGGCTCTTGATACAATATAGTCATCCTAATATAATAGTAGTATTTACCAATGTTCAAGAATTCGGCCGATTAATCAGTTAACTGGCCCGTTAATCGCTGCTCGGATGGTGGCCGACGCAAATAGCACATATTCGTCGTGTTAACTGGCAGTACCGATTAACTTGCTTGTCAGACCGATTAATCGGTTCTCAGGGCGATTAACTGTAATCGATGAGCTAACTGCGTAGGAAAGCAGCCCAAACACCCCCGTTCCTACAATCCCTCTCCTCACGTCTCCTATGACCTAGCTGGCGGCTGGCGGCGGCGGTGGCCGGCGGCTGGTCAGCTCCTCTCCGGCCCCAACCACTCCAGCAGTAGAAGCTTCTCGTCGTCCCCAGACCCAGCCGCGCGCTCCTCGACGGCCCCAGCCCCGCGCTGCTCGTGCTCCTCTCCGACCCCTCCCCATCGGCTGCGGTCCGAGATCTTCCTCCATGGCTGCATAAACTGCGAGCAAGGTACATGATACATCTCTTCCTCTGTCTCAATTTCATTTTAGGATTTTGTTTGTATGGCCTGATGATCTGATATATAGATGTGTAGATTATTAATTACAGATTAGAGATTACTAGATGTTTCGATTTGTGATTTCTTTAACTTGGTGGCCGCTCTCGTTGGTACGTTGCTGGCTGCTTGATTTGGTTGCCATGGTTCCTGCTTGTTGGCTGCTACTGCTGTTAATTTCTGTTGTCGTGCTTGCTGCCTGTTCTACTCAATGACACTATTTACTTATTTTTTTTGCACATTGATTATATTTGTAGGAGTGAAACGCACCAGAGGTAATCAAGTTGCATGAAAAGTTAGGATTGGTCACCAAGTTGAAAAACCTCAAAACGTGGTCACGGAGTTGTAGATTAGTGAAAGATTGGTCATTCCGTGACGTCTGCCGTTAAATCGACGACGTGGCAGTTTGTTCTTTTGCAAAATGCACCCTAAATTTTGTGGGCGCTGCCTTCTCCATCCCTCGCCCCGACTGGCTTCCACAGCGGCGAGGACCTCCGCGGCGGGTCGGCGGCACCGGGACAGGTCGCCGCCATGGAGCCGTGTTGTCCGGCCGCCGCCGTGCTTTCTGGTCGCCGCCACGGAGCTGTGATGCCCGGTGGCCGCCGCCGCCACAGAGCCGTGCTGTCTGGCCGCCGCCGCCGCCACGGAGCTGTGTTGTACGGGCGTCGCCACGGTGGCACCCCGGACCGAGTCCTCTCATGGTGCCTGCGCCGGCCCCTCCCTCCGGCCCGAAGCTGCTAGCGGGCGCGCCGGAGCCGCGCCATCCTCGCCGCATCCGACGGGATTGGAAGGGGATGGGACGGCTGCGCGCTACTGAGGCGCATCCTCGCTGCATCCGACGGGATTGGAAGGGCAGAGGCGCTCGCCGGCGACCTCCGCTTGCTCGCAATAGCAGGAGGAGCATCACGCGCGGCTCCCCGCGCTTCCCTCCCCGATTCAGAGGAGCGTCATAGCAGGAGGAGCATCACGCCCTTGGGGATCGGCGAGATACATGGGGACCGGCGAGGTCCATTTGATCCGCACGAATCCGGCGAGGTCCTTGGGGATCGGCGAACGGCCAGAGATGTCCGTGGGGAGCGCACGCGCGCCTCTGGCCGCCGGACCGGCGAGCTCCTTGGGAAGTCATAGATGTGGCGAGGTCCACGTAGAGACTGGGCGAGCTAATACTGGCCGTCCGTATGCTCAAGTAAAGAAGGTCTCTATCGAGCGGCTGCTCCATACCAGTTCGCCGCTTCGGCGTCATGTGGTACCGGACACGAAGCTTCAGGTTCCACGGCCTGCCGACGGTTCTTGAAAGCTCAGGTGATACGGCGTCGCGGGCGAGCAGCTTCTTATACGTATTCTTGTACTTCACATGTCAGTGTGACATAAGCCTGGCGTCATGATACGTATAAGTGGAACGCACAAGCATATGCCGCTCGGCCGCTCGTCCAAAAAGGACCTAATAATTATTGGAAGAAATAAAATTAGAAGGGGGTATTTGTAAAAAATCAGTCCGCCACGTCAGCGACTTAACGTCCGTCGTGACGGAATGACCAAAGATCAACTAATCCACAACTTTGTGACCGAGTTTTGAGCTTTTTCAACTTGGTGACCAATCCTTCATTTTCGCGCAACTTCATGACCTCTGGTGCGTTTCACTCTATTTGTAGGGATCTACGGTGGACTATACTGCTGCAAGTTCTCAAACTCTCAACAGAAATTCAGATGATCTGGGCTGGGAATGTAGAAAAATACATAAACAACTTGATAAATGTTGGCATGTATACCTATTTAATCTACGGTGGGCTATATCGCTGCAAGTTCTCAAACTCTCAACAGAAGTTCAGATGATTTGGGCTGGGAGTGTAGAAAAATACATAAACAACTTGATAAATGTTGGCATGTATACCTATTTAATCTACCGATTAATGGTCGACCGATTAATCCAGTTAATAAGCTGATTCACCGATTAATCGCTACTCCCAAGCCAACCGAGCAGCTACCAGTTAACGATTTCCCGAACATTGGTATTTACAGAAGTGAACCATAGCTCACTTCATTGAGGAAGTGGATGTACAACCCCACAACATGGTTTCAAGTACTCACGCATGTGAAAATTTCGGCTCCTATTTTAACCGTCAGTGTTTCATTTATAATTATGTTGCAAAAAAAAAAAAAAATTGCTCATACTGGCACACAACTCAACAGTGACTTCCTTTGAGTATTTTTTTCTTCGAATGGTAACTCGATACTGACTTGGAAACAATTTAACCAGAAACCAACTAGCAAATGGAAGGTAAGAACATGTCTATACCTTTCTCCTCTTGTTGAAACTCGCTAAGGCCAGTTCAGATAAATAAGCTTGCTCCTTAGTGACCTTTAGCTTCATTAGTTTGGCTTCCATTTCTTCTACTGTAACATTCTTGCAACTACAACAGGAGAAACAAATATTAAAACATCAAGCTACTGGAAAAAAATCTGGTGTACAACGTACGGCAGTAGATTAAGGTCTCATATCCTCCCTTTTTTTTCAGAGTTTGCTCCCACATTGGGGATTAGAACTCAGTGGGAAAAGTTAAGTCAAGTTCAAATAAAGTTGTAGAAAAGGAAATGCAAAATCGGCTCATGGACAGCATTATTTTTTTAGCACTCTCCAAAGGATCAAACTGATCAGGGCCGCTGGTAATTTTTCAAAACATATTCCTGTGAGAAGTGAGAACCACCACAGCCCTGAATCCCTTTTTCTCTCTCTTTCCCCCCTCCTCCCATGACCGGCCGCCAACCCTCTCCCTTCCCCACCAAAAGGTGAAGCTCCCTTCTCGATCACCACTTTCACCACGGACACCGTCCATCACCTTCGTGAACTGGTACACCACTATTGCCACTGCCTCCCTCCCCATCCAGACACCCAGCTACTTCCCTTGTTATAAATTACATGCAGGATCCTGCATGTTCTCAAAACACTAGCTCCAGCTGCCACACCTTCTTGAGCTCATGTCAAGTTGCTGCAGAGCATTCATATAAAGACGAACATGTGGATTTGGTAATGCCAGTAAATGACTCTGTGAAGAACAAATATTGCCAAAGGAATTTTTTTGAATTTATTTATCAGCTACTGAAGTTGTAAAACATCCTCCAAAGCAAAGAGGAAATTGAGCTTCTGGAGTGGTAGGGAGAGTGAACGAAAGTTACCGTAATTCCTCAGCTTGGGCGGAGTTGTCGACTATGAATCTGTCCTTCTCATCCATGTACAGGCAGCCGTGTTCATGGATGTAATTCCGCATACCGGCGTTGACCCGACCAATGGAATTGTAGAACGAGTGCTCGCGTCGTCGTCCTCCTTGTCCTCCAGCGCAGCTAGCTCCTCAGGCGAGATCGGGTCGCCGAGGCGGTGGCCACCAGGGTGCATACCTTGCCGGATGGACTGTCCTCCGGCGGGATCACGACTGGGGATGGCCAGGGACGGTCGAGCACGGCGCGCACTGAAGACGGAGCGCCGCTGAAGACCTTCTCCTTCTCCTCCGCGATCATGGAGGGCCGGTGTTCCGTACTATCCACGACGGCTTTGACGGGTGGCCGTTTTGTTAACTGCTGCCGTTGGCTCCGGCTGCGCTGCCATTGTTCTGGCTGAAGGCCTTTTCCTTGTGCTTCTCCTGCGCAATCACGCTGAGAACGCCTTCGAAAGATGTACACTTGGCCTCTATACCGGTTAGTGTTCTTGGGATACGAAGACACAACGGAATCCGTGGTTGAGGGCGGTGGAGGACGACGGGGCTCCGGCTGCGCTGCCATTATTCCGCCCAGCAGTCAAAATCTGGATTCGATTAAAACCTTCCCGCAGACCTCTCGAATTGGGGGATTTTGGGACGGGCGGTGTGGTGCTTGCTACGGCTGCGTTTTTTTGATAGGCAGGGAAGGAGGCATTGCGATGCGTCACATAGGGAGCCACGCCCACCAGCTGCTGACTTGTTGCACGTGTGATGCAGGCCGCGTTCGTCAAATCAGTATCAGGCCAGGTTCAGTGGGCATGCTCAGATCGAGGGTTCCTTTGAGCCAGACTCCTGACGTCCGACCTCGAGGAAAGTTGCGTGCGAGCTGCTGCAAGCACCGGAGAGACGGAGATGGCGAGTGCGAGCTGCTGCAAGCACCGGAGAGACGGAGATGGCGAGAGCAGGAAAATTGCGCCGGGAGAAATTTGGTCACCGTCACGCTATTTCGCCTCTCTATTTAGAGCCTCGGTGCGCACCGCCCAAATCCAAATCATCATTTCCCGCTTTTGAGCTCAATGGTAACGGCGATGGCGGGACCTTCTTCTACAATTCCAGTGACGGCGTTGGAGCTCGTCATCGGCAAATTTTCTCCTTGCAAGGCGGTGGTGAGCTCGTCGGCGACAAGTCTCCTTGCAAGGCGGTGGTGAGCTGTTCGACAACAACTCTGCCCTTTGCAAGGCGGCGGTGGATTACCTTGCTCGTACCAAAGCGGTTGTAAGAACCTGTACCCCATGCATGTTTTTTGTCATAGATCTGTGGTAGATTGAATGCTTACTGTAGTAGATTAATTGAATGCTTAGTACTCTGTCTTCATCATCTGTGGTAGATCTGTGATATAGTCGTGCTTAGTATCATCTTCTTCTTCGACATGGGTGCTAGATTTATGACTAGTTTGTGTGTTCATCGGTATTGTAGGACATCGTTGCGCCTAGCTCTCCCGATCTGTATGCTCCTTCAGTACGCTATGCACTGCCTGACATGAACGACGTGCCGGTCATTGAGACGGAGGATCCAATGCTGACTCATATGAAAATGCAGTCCCTCTTCGTTTTGCTCCACGGCCTCAAATGTAGTGGTTAGATCCTATGTCCATGTTCGTCCTGAATAGGGTTTGTGAGACAAAACATGATCCGCTTTGATAGAGATTTCAAAGAGCATTACATCAACAAGGTTAGCAATGATGTTTTTGAATTCACTTGGATTATTGTGAGCACTATGTAGATTTACAACCATCCGCGGAAGTGGAGACATAGGTGGATTAGGATCTCCCGTCTGCAGAAAATTTAAGGAGTGATTTGGTGTGAGCAGACCTCGACCATCAAGATGGATGAAGACAAGTTGATTGCACACATAGTTAGATAGAACAACTAACAATATGTCTTCTTTTTGCTTGTTCATCATGAAGCACAACTAACATTCTGCCTTCTCAATCTTAGGTGCACACAAGGACGAGTAGTTGCTGAATAAGCCCATCATCAATATGCTCAGATGAGGACATTCTACACATACATGAGTATGCCTGCTCCTAGTCTCTTCACTCCAGTGTTGCTGATCCAAGCTATGAACTACCTTACGGATAACGAAAATGAGCATTGTCTCTTTGCTGACCCGACAGAGTCAGATAGAAGGTCCTGGTTGTGGGCCTATTGCCAAGAGCACTACGTAGGACTCCCTTTGTAGAACTTGATTAGGTTTTATGAATGGCTTCTAATATTTTGTGAGGTGTTATATATTAACTACTCCACTGATGAACATGAGATGCATCACCATGAGTTGTTGGTTAACTCGTGGTGCTCTCTGTCCCGATTCTATGCTATGATCTTGGCGAACTAGAACTGCTAAGCTATGATCAAATTCCAAACTGTCTATGCTATGTTCAGTATGTGCTATTTCTGAATCTGTCTATACAATGTTCAGTACGTGCTGGATAAACTCACCACTATTGTGGTAAGAGGTAACCACATCAGACCATAGCACGCAACCAAACACCCACCAAACTTAGCCGAAATGGAACTTTGCAAGCAACGAAGCATTCTCGTTTTTCACCTTGTACGAGGACTGGACCATCGAGCAACCAAACAACATGCATAGCATGGCCCAAAGACTAGATTAGCCAAAACCTAGCCCTGCACAGCCTAGTCTGACGGGGCGCAAAAGGGCATGCATCCTACCAAACCATCCTCGCGGCTGCGGCGACCCTCCCTAATTCCATTCTCGCTGTCGGGCACGACCGGTCCGTCACCTCCCGCCGCCGCCCCGCCGGCTGTGGAAGAGGAGGCGGATTTGCGCGTCCACGACGTGCCACCGTCGCCGGTGCATCGACGAACAAGGCCTCTGCTGGTTGTGGACATGGTGGAGTCGCCGGCAAGACGCCGTGCAACGCGTCCGGGCCGACATCGACGCACTCGAAGAACGACGATTGATGCCGCCGCGTCTGCTGTTGCCGCGCCTGCTGTTGCTGCTCCACCACCGCATGAGACTACCCCCACGCAGCCAGCCATGGAAGAGGAGCCGACGGTGACACCGGTGACAAATTTAAACTTCAATCAATTTGGGGAAGGGTAATTTTTTTGTTTATGATTAAATGTTAATGAATAATTCAATCTATATGATTAGATGTTCATGTTAATTTTGTTTATCATTAAAATGTAGATTTGATGATGAAACTTTTTTACAATACACAAATCTTATAAATCAAGATTTTCCATCTCAAGAGTATGAAGCACGTGATGATGACGAGAATCTTGACATAGATGAGGATGGTTTTGTTAATCTGAGGGGAAGAGCTGGGAATTACAGTAACAACGAGGATGTATTGCTTTGTAAGACATGGAAGGGAGTTTCTCTTGATGCGGTTATTGGAACCGATCAAGCGTCCAACACATATTGGCTGAGGATGAAGGAATATTTTTCTGAGCAAAACACAAGTGGCGTTAAAAGAACGTCTACTTCCCTACGCCACTGATGGAACACAATAAATATTGAGTGTCAAAAGTGGTCTGCTTGTTTGTCAAATGTGAAAAAATGAATCCAAGGGGTTGTAACTATGAATATAAGGTGATTTTACTTGCCTCCTCTTTTATGTGCACATTTTATTTTGAATGATCAAGTGCTTGTAACACGTGTGACTTATATTTCATGTAGGTGAACATTGCTAAAGGTTTATTCCAAGTAAAGGGGGTGAAAGGAGAAAAGAAGAAGAAAGTGAAATCATTCAATTTACATCATTGTTGGATCGAGCTTGAACATGAGGAGAAGTGGAAGAATAGAGATTTATAGGAAATTCCTAACAAGAGAAAGGAGGCAGCGTCGGTTGATGATGATGAGAATGATGTAAGTGGTGAAGAAAATGTTGGCAAAGCGAGTACCAAAACAAAGAGGACGTATGGAAGAAAAAAAGAAAAGCGGTAAAAAAACGGGAGATAGTGATCTCAAGGAAGGGTATGGAGCAATAGTGATGGCACGGAAGGAGTATGCATGCCGAAGAGAAAAAGATGTTGAAGCTACAAAAATAGAGGCGAGGACTGCGGCCGAGGAGCGCAAGATTGCTGCGGATGAGAGGAGGGCCACGGCCGAGGAGCGCAAGGTGGAGCTAGAAGACATGAAGTTGGCAGCCGAGGAGCGCAAGCTTGAGGAGGAAAAAGAGCATAAGTTCTTGTTCATGGATACAAGTACTATGGTTGCGAAGTACTCGTAGAAGGCATATATTGATCTTTGTTGTGACCAAGTGTTGGAGATGAAACAAATGAGCATGATGGGAGGAGGTACGAGCGCCGGTATGGGAGGATACATGGGTGGGATGATGAACATGATGGGACGATACATGAGCGGCTATGGTGGTATGGGAGGAGGCTATGGTGGACAAATGGACGAAGTCTATGGTGGACATATGGGTGGCATGGGTACTGCCGCAATGTATGGTTCAAAGGCCGTCGAAGAATAGAAGGAAAGCAATGTGACTAGCAATGTTGCAAGCGATGGTGACAAGGAGACCAACAAACAAGAAGAAGTTTGAGTGACTTTGTTTTATCTCTTATCGTTTTTGAAAGTGCATGTGTTGCCCCATGCGTGGTTTTGGTAATTAATGACAATCCTTATGGACTAATGGTTGCATTGAGATATCTTTATAGATCTTGTCCATGAAGAAGATTGGAGTTCATGTGTTGGACTCTAGAAGATTACATGATGATCAATGCTCTATTCAAGGGTTTATATAAAGAATGGTCATCGAGAGTTGAGCTTATTGCAAGCATGGCTTGGAAAATAAGATTGAGTGAACATTTATGTTTATCTCCAAGCCATCACCTATATCAAGAGAAGAAGATAAAGTGCAAGTGGATTCATGAAGACGGAGCTTAGCAAGGCTCTCCCATAATGGTGTATGGGGGAGCATTTGGAGAAGTCTTCATCAAGCATGTGCTAGCAAGCACACAATCAAGAAAGGTGTTCCAACTTGAGGGAGTCAAGATCGTCTTCATCTAGCTCAAGTGGAATGCGCAAGGCAAAGGTATGATCTTGATAGGGTTTCTATTTTACCGGTCTCATGGTGTTAGTGGGAGACCGGGTTATAGGATAGACGGCGTACTATCAAGAGGGGTTCTCAAGTGAGTAACTTGATCGCATCTTTGTGGAGAGCTCAAACCTTTGCATACTTGGCATATCATCTTTCTTGGTTCTTATTTGGCTTTTATCCATGTGAGAATTTAGAGCTTGTGTTCATCTCCATACCAAGCTCTAGTTCACCGAAAACGGATTTCGTATTGAAAACTTGTTGCGTTTTCGGTTTTGAGGTTTTGCCGGTTCATCTTCTTTAGAGAGGTTTTACCTTTCTACATTTGGTCTTCTCCTCACATGATGGACTATGATGTTTCTCTGCATAATCTTGAAGTGCTCTTCGTTGCGATTCCAACGAGCCCAAGATCATCGAAATCGGAGTCCGGATGAAAAAGTTATTGCAGTTTTCTTTTTGCTGTTTTCAGGTTCTGGCAAGCCGGCCCACAGGCCGGCCAGGCCGGCTCACAGGCCGGCAGCCTCGGGTGGCAGGCCGGCTCACAGGCCGGCCCAGGCCGGCTCCCTGGCCGGCTGCCTCGGGTGGCAGGCCGGCCCCCAGGCCGGCCAGGCCGGGCCCCAGGCCGGCTTCCCTGGGAACGAGGCCAGCCCCCAGGCCGGCCCCCAGCCCGGCCCCCAGCCCGGCCAGGCCGGCTCCCAGGCCGGCCTCACAGTTTTCTCCAACGGTCAGTTTTTTGAGGGGACCTATTTAAGGGGTGTCTTCCCCAACGGTTCCCCAAGCTCTTGAGCACGAAAAAGCCCCCCATTGTTGACCTTCTTGAGCTTGGATTTCTCTCTATTCCTCCATGATTCTTGCCTCAAATTAGAGGGAAAGAGAGAGGAGATCTAGATCCACCATTCCACCAATCATTCTCTCCTCTAAGTGAGGGGAAGCCTTTGGATCTAAATCTTGGAGGGATTTGGTGTTCTTCCTTTGTTCTTCCTCTCTTCTCCCCCCATAAGCATTAGTTGCTTTTGGTGGGATTTGAGAGTGAAGGATTTGAGCACTTGTGCTCTTGCCATTGCTTTTGTGCATCGGTTTGCTCTCTCCACGAAGATTCGTGGAAGTGAAAGTTCGTGAGCTTGTTACTCTTGGGTCATTGGACCCTAGACGCCTTTTGTGGCGAGTGGCGCCTTTTGTGGCGGTGCAAGGCCTTTTGTGGCCGCTTGGGAGCTCCCAATCCTTTTGTGGGTTGTGCCTCAAGTTTGTTGTAAGGGACTCGATTTCCGCCCAAAAGGAAATCAATAGTGGAAGGTGAACCGAGCTTTTGTGCGAGGTTCATCGGAGAATAGGGTGAGGCCTTTTGTGGCATCTTGAGTTTGATACTCACACCCCTCCAACGAGACGTACTCCCCTAAAAAGGAGGAACTCGGGAATACATCGTCGTCTCCACGTGCCTCGGTTATTTCTATACCCGAGCTCTTTACTTATGCACTTTACATTGTGATAGCCTTCGAGCTTGAAGTATCATATCTTGCTATCACCTTGTTACTTGTCTTGCTTAGCATAAGTTGTTGGTGCACATAGGTGAACCTAGTTTATTTAGGTTGTGTGCTTGTTAATTTAAACACCTAGTTTTATTCCGCATTTCAAGCCTAAACCGGAAAAGTTTTAAACGCCTATTCACCCCCCCCTCTAGGCGACATCCTTGTCCTTTCAATTGGTATCAGAGCCTGGGCTCTCTTTATAGGGCTTTACCGCCTAGAGAGTAAAGATGTCGTTTAGAGAATTAGTGCACAATCCCACTTTAAATTCGATGGCACTAATTATGATGTTTGGAAAATTCGCATGCTTAATCTTTTTAGGGCCATGGGTCCAAATTATATCAAGAGTATTGTAGATGTGGGTTTTTCTCCTCCAAAGGATTCGCAAGAATTATCTTTAGAGGAGGAGGAAAACTCTCATCTCGATACTCAAGTATCTAATGGCCTTATATGTGTTTTGAGCGATGTAGTTCTTGCTTCAATCATGCCTTTCCGGAACGCTCATGAGCTTTGGACCAAGCTTCAAGATAAATATGAAGTGTCCAACATTATTGAGGATGATTGTTGTCCCTCCACCTCCGGACGTGATGAGCTCACTTATTCTTCCACTTCACCAACATGTGATTTGTCACAAGGTAATGACATGGTGAGTGGTGATAGAAATTGCATTGTTGATGGTGAATCCTCTATTGACTATACGTCATCTCTATCTCATTGCAATGTTCTATCTTTGGACTTAAACACTTCTAGCACCCAAATGTCTTACATGCTAGTGTTGATAGTCCTTGCATATCATATATTAGTTGCTTAACTAAATCTCATGATGATATGCTTCTATGTCTTGTTGCATGAAAACAATGCTTCCATATCCTCTAGTTTGTGTGGCTAACAATGTAGAGGAAAACCAACATTTGTTGGAACAAGACATGGATCTCAATGGTGCTTCAAGCAATTCTTCATCTTCATCGTCCATCTCACTTTTGCCTTATGGCTAAGGATTCAAAGGTATCTTCACCTTTGGAACCCTCTACATCTTGTGATGATGAGGATGAGGATTATTATGGATTAAAAGAGAATGATATTGACTCCTTAAAAGAAAGAGTGAGATGGTTTTTTGCTCTCCTAAAGGTAGTAAGCTTGCTCTTATTTGTGTGAAATTTTGTCTTTGCTATTAAGTGCAAGGAAATCATTGAAGAAAAGGGAAGGATCGAAAGAGAGGATGCAATGGAAAAAGCATCCTTAGAAATGCTCTTGAGGAAGAACATGAGCTTCGAGTGTCTCTTGATGAGAGAAATGATTTAGTGGTTGCTAAACTCATTAAGGAACATGAGCATACCATTGCAAAATATAATGTGCTTAAAAGGGAAAAGGTTGAATTTGGTGTTGGCAATGCTAGACTATTGAGGATATAGAGAGACTTGACAAAGCTCATAAGGCTTTGGAAAGTGAACACTCTCTCCTCACCAAGTCTCATGATCAACTCCAAACTCAACTATCTAAAATTGATGTGCCTAGCTCCTCTACTTCCTCTTGTAATCATGCTAATATTATTGAGGAAAATGCTAGGTTGAAAGATGAGCTTGCTAAGTTGTCTTCTTCCATTTCTAATATTAATGATGCTTGTGCTACTAACTCCACTTCTGTGAAGCATCTATTTTGAAGGAGAATGTTGAGCTAAGGGCTCAACTTGAGTTGCTAACTAGCAAGTATGGGAAATTGGAAGAAAGTCATGAAAAGCTCTCTAGCTCTAATGAGGATCTTCTAGCATCCCATGCTAGGCTAAAGTTAGCTCATGAGGCTATCACTACAAAGGTAACATCTTGTGAGCCTCATGTGGACAAAGGCACAACTTCTACTAAAAATGCTATATTGCCTTGTGCTAGTCCTAGTAATTCTACATCACATACTATTGCTAAATCTTGTGATGAATTACTTTCTTGCCTTGTTGCTCTAACAATGAAGCTTCTACTTCCTCTAGTGTTTGTGTTGATACTAACCATGTAGAGGAATTAAATGAGCTCAAGGCCCAAGTCACTTCTTTGAAGAAAGACTTGGAAAAGCGTCATGTGGGGATTCTACACTTGACAATATGTTGAGTGTTCAAAGACGCCCCAATGACAAGAGTGGACTTGGATTCAACTCCAATAACAAGAACAAGTCCAAGTTCAACAAGAAAAAAAGGGCCAAGAACAAGTTAAAGATTCGGCCAAGATTGTTTGCTTCAAGTGCAAAGTTGAAGGGCACCATGTTAGATCTTGCCCTTTGAAGAAGAAGCCTTAGTGAGAAGCAACAAGGGAAGAAGCCTCAATGCAATCTCAAGTTCCTCAAGTTGAAGAACGGCCTCTTCCCAAGAAGAATCAAGCTACCCCTCCTCAAGTCAAGATCCAACTAAGAAGAAAGGAGGAAGCCAATGTTGCTACTTATGCCGTGAGAAGGGTCACTTTGCTTCTTCATGCACTAATGGTACCTTATCCAACCCCATTATTATTGATGATGATTATTCTCTTCGGAAGGATAAGGTTGGCAATGTGTTTGCCAAATATGTTGGTACTCAAAGTGGTGTCAAGAAAAGAACCATTTGGGTTGCCAAACCTATTGTGACTAACCTCTTAGGACCCAACTTGGTTGGGGACCAACAAGCTAAAACTTGATCAATAGGTGTTGTGGAGGGCATTGGAGACTTGGCTACATTATGAAGAATTAAGGGATCTTCATCAATTATATTCTCTCAAGTCAAGTCATTTGGATTATATTGTTCTATCTCATATCCAATGTTCCTCCTTGCGGTAACTTTTATTTAAATCATATATACATTGAAAGTTGCTTGCACCCTTGCATGTGTTAGGTTTTGTACCTTGCTAGTGTTTGTATGTGTTGTGCTCTCTACTTACTTATCTTGAGAAATCAAGTATGTGTATTTGGTTTGCACACCATTTACTTGTTTGAGCCTTATTGCTTTTATTTGATATCTTATCTTGTTGGCTCTCTTTTGAGAGATTAATGGACTATCCTATTTTGGGAGAGTGATATGCTTCGTGCACTTCACAATCCTAAAATTGTGTATACATGAGGAATACCACTTAGTGTCGATATTTCAATGTTATCTATTCTCTATGTGGTATGTCATGCTCATGAGAAATTCAAATTCTATAATGTCCATTAATTTCTCAAGTTGGTTTTGCTTGCCTCTTGTTTTAAAATAATGGATTATCACATTATGGGGGAGTAATAAGCTATGTGCATATTACAAGCCTAGAAAATGTGAACATGTGAGGTATTGCCACCTAGAATTGATATTCTTCATTATCTATTCCTTTGTGGCATGTTTCTCAAACAAGTTCCTTTTGCTTAAAATTTTGCCTCTCACCGTTGGATCTTGTTTGTGATGGATGTTCTTGATATGGCTTTCCCTAAATATGTTCTCATATATCTTTTTGGGAAACCAATTGCTTCAAGCTACTCCTTGGAGTTGCTTTGCATGATCGCGTGAATATTGAAGCTATCAAGAATATCTATCTATCTAAGCATGGCTTTTAATTCCTATCCTTTGTCATATGCTTATTTGTTTTGGATTTGGTCTTTAATATAATTCCTTTATACCACCGAGAAATATCTCTATATACTCCTTGTCCATGACAAGTGATTCTCTTAATTGTGGTGGAATTTGTAGACCTTCATCAATTTGGCTATTGCTTTGAACTGCCTTTATTTTATTACCAAGGATTTGTTTTGATCTAACTCTCACTTGTCTTCCTTGTATCTTTTGGATCCTTGTTGCTCTACACAAAAATTTGTTTTGTGCTTTCTTGAGTTGGGAAAAGCAATGATCCAAGTCTTGTGCATTGACATTCAAAAGTCATACTTCTTAATAATGCACTATTCTTTGGGAAGCTATCCTACTTTGAGTAGAACACCGTTCTTTAAATTGGTATTGCAAATTCTTGCCTTTCTTGAACATTAGTTGTATTCATTTGGTAGTTGATCCCGATGACGTGTCTCTTTGGAAGACAAACATTTTTCGTCTTGGTACCTTGTGCCATCATGAAAAGTGTAGAGGGTTTGGTTTATTTCTTGATGATATTTTCATCAATTTGGTATCTTGATTTCATTGGTATATTTTCATTTGGTATCTTCAATCATGTGTTGATTTGGAAATTTTGATATAATTTGTACAATTCTCTTTCTTGTCACACTTGTGTGTGATTTCTTGATTTAATTAGTGTTTTGTCCAATTTGTATCTCGTTTGGTTCTTGAAAGTCTTGTGCATGCATATTTACCATATGTATATCTTATGGCATGCTTATTTTCGTTGATCCAATATACAGGATAATCTCCATCAAATCCTAAATGGCTAAGATGTGCATGAAATTCAATTTCATATCAATTTGCACATATTTATGTGGAGTTTGTCCTATGTATGGTAGTTGCTCTAACTACTTTGGACCCAATTAGTTTGGGTACCATGTTGTACTTGAATTCGTTTTAGGTACACTTGAGATACATTGTTAGCTTGTCTCATCTACAAGGAAGGTGTTATCACCATGTGCTTATTGGAGCCAAGCTCGGATGATCGTGAACTCTTATCCTCTACATCAACAATGCTATCTCGGTAACAAGTATCTACCTCATGCATACTTTTCTAGCTTTCAATCTTGTGTAGGTTGTTTCATGGCATGAATCTCTTTTTGCAATTCTTTTGGTTCTTGCAAAACAACTTTGTTGCAAATGTGGGCAAGCCGGGATGATTACATATCAAGGGGAATATATATAATCATTTTCATGATTCATCAATCCCATATATGTTAATCTAGCACTTTCTACTCTATGTCTCGCATGTGCAACATTGATGATTTTTCAAAATCATTTGCCTCTTGTGATACTTGTTATCTTTCTCGGAGCATCCTTTTATCACTTTGTCCCTTGTGGATAG
The DNA here is from genome assembly GCA_947311845.1 of Poa pratensis. Lineage (NCBI taxonomy): Eukaryota > Viridiplantae > Streptophyta > Magnoliopsida > Poales > Poaceae > Poa > Poa pratensis. The sequence continues at coordinate 10,923,109 of CAMZMU010000104.1, read as the reverse complement.
TTTTGATGCTATGATGAGTATGTGTTGGAAGTTCATCTATATCTCTTTAAGATAAAATTGAACTTTGTGCTATGCTTTTAAGCAAAGTTCTTAATGGTGTATTTATGACTTCCCTTGGATATCATGTTCTCTAGCTTTGTACATATTTTGTGTGTACATGTTTATTTGTGGACTTATATCTTCGTGATTGGTGTCTACTTAGAAACTTATACACATGAGAATAGATACATCTTTAATTGGTATTCCAACTCTTTAGTGACCACCTTTTATTCTTTTGATTCTTTGGTGGTTTCTAAAAGGCACAAGCTTTGCTTTTCATTTGATATCCCTTATTGCTATTAATAAGCTTGTGGACCTATTTGCTATATTCTCTTTGGTTTGTGTGTATGGGAAGGACATGATATGCACTATGTGCCTCTTTCTAAAAGACTATGTTGATGCTTTTGCTCATCCTTGTATTGGTCTCCTAAAATGTCTTTATATCTCACACCCATCATTTTATTTGCCGCTCCTTGCTCACGTTGCAAAACATTTTATTTGTTGCAAGTTGTTTTGCTCCTTTTTCTCTTTATATTCTCTTGCATATGCTTGTGTTCGAATCTATCTAGGAGGGAGTGAGGATTCCATGTTGTGCACACTATATTGAAATGCAAATCCGTTTTGTGCACGTACCTTGGGGAGTTCCCTCTTGATTTTGAGAACACTTTTTTCGGATCCTTTGATTGGTTACTTCTTTTGTCGAAGTATCTTTCAAGTTGATTTTCTTTTGCAATATTTGGATCCTCAATATAGTTTGATCTCCCTTCATCTATTCGTCATTGGATATGTGCATTTAATTTCACTCATATTATGAGAAATGCACACATTATGGGGGAGCTCTTACTATATTGGCCTTCTAAATTTTTCCTCCCATTTCGGCAATCGATGCCAATGGGGGAGAAGTTTAGAGGGTTTAAGGGAATTTGGTGTTATGCTTTAGTTTCGTTCTTAAGCATTTGCCTTTCATGCTCTTGCATCCTTGCTCTTTGTGTTGCATGGTTGCTTAATTCATTATATAAACCCTCGTAAAAGGGATTGTCATCAATTACCAAAATGGGGGAGATTGAAAGTGCATGTGTTGCCCCATGCGTGGTTTTGGTAATTAATGACAATCCTTATGGACTAATGGTTGCATTGAGATATCTTTATAGATCTTGTCCATGAAGAAGATTGGAGTTCATGTGTTGGACTCTAGAAGATTACATGATGATCAATGCTCTATTCAAGGGTTTATATAAAGAATGGTCATCGAGAGTTGAGCTTATTGCAAGCATGGCTTGGAAAATAAGATTGAGTGAACATTTATGTTTATCTCCAAGCCATCACCTATATCAAGAGAAGAAGATAAAGTGCAAGTGGATTCATGAAGACGGAGCTTAGCAAGGCTCTCCCATAATGGTGTATGGGGGAGCATTTGGAGAAGTCTTCATCAAGCATGTGCTAGCAAGCACACAATCAAGAAAGGTGTTCCAACTTGAGGGAGTCAAGATCGTCTTCATCTAGCTCAAGTGGAATGCGCAAGGCAAAGGTATGATCTTGATAGGGTTTCTATTTTACCGGTCTCATGGTGTTAGTGGGAGACCGGGTTATAGGATAGACGGCGTACTATCAAGAGGGGTTCTCAAGTGAGTAACTTGATCGCATCTTTGTGGAGAGCTCAAACCTTTGCATACTTGGCATATCATCTTTCTTGGTTCTTATTTGGCTTTTATCCATGTGAGAATTTAGAGCTTGTGTTCATCTCCATACCAAGCTCTAGTTCACCGAAAACGGATTTCGTATTGAAAACTTGTTGCGTTTTCGGTTTTGAGGTTTTGCCGGTTCATCTTCTTTAGAGAGGTTTTACCTTTCTACATTTGGTCTTCTCCTCACATGATGGACTATGATGTTTCTCTGCATAATCTTGAAGTGCTCTTCGTTGCGATTCCAACGAGCCCAAGATCATCGAAATCGGAGTCCGGATGAAAAAGTTATTGCAGTTTTCTTTTTGCTGTTTTCAGGTTCTGGCAAGCCGGCCCACAGGCCGGCCAGGCCGGCTCACAGGCCGGCAGCCTCGGGTGGCAGGCCGGCTCACAGGCCGGCCCAGGCCGGCTCCCTGGCCGGCTGCCTCGGGTGGCAGGCCGGCCCCCAGGCCGGCCAGGCCGGGCCCCAGGCCGGCTTCCCTGGGAACGAGGCCAGCCCCCAGGCCGGCCCCCAGCCCGGCCAGGCCGGCTCCCAGGCCGGCCTCACAGTTTTCTCCAACGGTCAGTTTTTTGAGGGGACCTATTTAAGGGGTGTCTTCCCCAACGGTTCCCCAAGCTCTTGAGCACGAAAAAGCCCCCCATTGTTGACCTTCTTGAGCTTGGATTTCTCTCTATTCCTCCATGATTCTTGCCTCAAATTAGAGGGAAAGAGAGAGGAGATCTAGATCCACCATTCCACCAATCATTCTCTCCTCTAAGTGAGGGGAAGCCTTTGGATCTAAATCTTGGAGGGATTTGGTGTTCTTCCTTTGTTCTTCCTCTCTTCTCCCCCCATAAGCATTAGTTGCTTTTGGTGGGATTTGAGAGTGAAGGATTTGAGCACTTGTGCTCTTGCCATTGCTTTTGTGCATCGGTTTGCTCTCTCCACGAAGATTCGTGGAAGTAAAAGTTCGTGAGCTTGTTACTCTTGGGTCATTGGACCCTAGACGCCTTTTGTGGCGAGTGGCGCCTTTTGTGGCGGTGCAAGGCCTTTTGTGGCCGCTTGGGAGCTCCCGATCCTTTTGTGGGTTGTGCCTCAAGTTTGTTGTAAGGGACTCGATTTCCGCCCAAAAGGAAATCAATAGTGGAAGGTGAACCGAGCTTTTGTGCGAGGTTCATCGGAGAATAGGGTGAAGCCTTTTGTGGCATCTTGAGTTTGATGCTCACACCCCTCCAACGAGACGTACTCCCCTAAAAAGGAGGAACTCGGGAATACATCGTCGTCTCCACGTGCCTCGGTTATTTCTATACCCGAGCTCTTTACTTATGCGCTTTACATTGTGATAGCCTTCGAGCTTGAAGTATCATATCTTGCTATCACCTTGTTACTTGTCTTGCTTAGCATAAGTTGTTGGTGCACATAGGTGAACCTAGTTTATTTAGGTTGTGTGCTTGATAATTTAAACACCTAGTTTTATTCCGCATTTATCAAGCTTAAACCGAAAAGTTTTAAAACGCCTATTCACCCCCCCCCCCTCTAGGCGACATCCTTGTCCTTTCAGTTTTAAATACACTTTTCTTTAAGTACGTTTAAGCACTATGTTTGTGTGGATTATTTTGGTTCATGCACTTTATGTGTGGTTCAAATATGGATTTTATTTTGATTTATATATGTTTGTACAAAGTTTTAGTACGAAATGCGTGCGGCTGTCGCGCGGCTGTACTATATTTTACATCACCCTACTGGGAAAGTCGTGCCCTAAAATACATCACATGTTCGAGTGAACAATGTTGGTGATGTAAAATCACATTCTTGGTGACGTAAATTTTAGATCATGCTATTTTTAGGCTGCTAGTTTACATCAACTATTGGAGATGCTCGATGCTCTAAGGAGGTAATTGCTGATGATGCCAACAAATGCAATGATGCATGATGAGTAACTATGTGTTCTTCTGTAGTTTGAACTAACTTTATGCTTTCGACTATGTGTCGTTTGTGTGGAACTATGCTATGATTTGAACTATGGTATGCTATAGACTGAACTAAAAAGTTCATTGTGTTAATTTTGCAATGTTAAAGTTCATGTTAGTTCATATGTTGGTTTTCATCTCCCAAGATGACAAAAAGAAAGAGGGGCGTCACGCGACCACGGTGTCCTATTTTGTGGCATTTGTTGGAGCGGCCGTGTCCTAAAATGGGGCATTTGAAAAAGCAAAAGATATTTGGTGCTCTACAACACTAAAACAAATGCACTATAACCAAAAACAGATATGTTAAAATATGGCATCTGTTAGAGATGCTTAGAACTCACTGCGAAAAGAAGTCGATTTCAAATAAACTTGGCCCCCACATGCATGGCAAACATAACAGGTACCGTCCGCTGGTAATTTATAAAACATACTCCACTGAGAACTACCCCAATAATAACCCTGAACCCCCTCCCATTTTTTCTCTCTTACCCCTCCTCCCGTGATCGGGCTGCCACCCGTTTCCCCTCCCAACCAAAAGGTGAAGCTCCCTTCTCAAACAAAGCCGTGAGATAGGGAAAGGCTGATAATTTGTAGATCTACGGTATGTCAAAGCCAATACCAGTAACTGACTGTGGGAAGCAGCGGAGATTTTTTTTTCTCCCGAGCACGAGTGCTCTCTTCTGTTTAAAAATTCGATAATCATATTTATAAGTTTCACAAAATTCTGAAAAAATAATCTATGTGTAGCCAATGATATATACCACTAACGTGCAAAATATCAACTTCAAAAACTTTGTATTCTAAGCTACACAAAAATGACAAATATCTAGATGTGAGTATGTATATTTTCAAATATCTAAGGTTTATCATATTTGTTATTTTGTGTAGCCCATAAGATAAAGTATCTCAAATTAAAAATTTGCACGTTTGTGGGATACAACATTTTATATCCGGATTTTTTTCAGATTTTTTTGAAACTTAGAAATATGATTTTCGAATTTTCTAAATAGGAGAGAGCACTGGTGCTTGGCATCAGAAAACACTTTCCGTGTGTGAAGAACAAATATTGTGAAAGGGAAATTTCCAATTTATTTATCAGCCTATTGAAGTTGTAAAACATAATCCAAAGCCAAGAGGAAATTAAGCAGAAGAAAGTCTTCTGGATTGGTAGGGAGAGCGAACGAAAAGTTACCGTAGTTCCTCAGCTTGGGCGGAGTTGTCGACAATGTATCTGTACTTCTCATCTAGGTACAGGCAGCCGTGTTCATGGATATAATTCCGCATAACAGCGTCGGCCCGACCAATGGACTTGTAGAAAAGAGTGCTAGCGTCGTCGCCCTCCTTGTCCTCCAGCGCAGCTAGCTCCTCCGGCGAGTTCGGGTCCCCGATGGCGTCGGCGGTGGCCACCAGGGTGCGTACCTTGCCGGATGGACTGTCCTCCGGCGGGATCACGACTAGGGATGGCCAGGTACGGTCGAGCACGGCGCGCACTGAAGACGAAGCGCCGATGAAGACCTTCTCCTTCTCCGCAATCATGGAGGGTCGGTGTTCCGTACTATCCATGACGGCTTCGATGGATGTCAGTTTTGATAACTGCTGCTGAGTCGAACGCCGAGAACGCCTTCCAAGGAAGACGTACACTTTGCCGCTATATCGATTAGGGTTCCTGGGATACGAAGACTGAACGGAATCCGTGGTTGAGGGCGGTGGAGGACGACGGGGCTCCGGCTGCGCTGCCATTGTTCAGCCCAGCAGTCGGATTCTGGATTCGGTACACCTCTGGAATTAGGGGATTTCGGGACGGCGGTATGGTGCTTGATACGGCTGCGTTTTCCTTTGACATGGAAAGGAGGAATTTTTTTAAAATAATATTTTTTTTAACATTTATTCGAAAATTAGCATGCGTTTTCAAAAAATTAAATAATGGCGCCCTGTCGTCACGGGCGAAGACCAAAGCAGTGGTTTCGTCAGGGCGGGTTTGTCACGGCCCGTGAGGAAAGGAGCCGCTACCAGGTGACATGCTGTTTGTTATGGTGTTCAATTCTTTGATTAGGATACAAGTTGCTCAACCGTGTCACCATTTGTGATAAAATATATGAAATATATGCGCATCGACGAGTAGCTTCCATTCTCATGATCGGTTTAAGTTTGATCGACTCTAACTTCCTAATTTTGGATCGAAATTCGCAAAACAAATTGACGAATTTTGTCAAATTCGTCGCACTCAGTCGACCATTTGAATTTCCCTTTCACGAGTAGATGGATCTCACCCTTCCCCACAAATTTATGTTGTAACTTTTTTTACGGACATATACATATTTTCTCTCTAATACATGTATTTTTTCTATAGATGCTACAAAAAATATTTATATGTTTGTCGAAACAAAAACATTACCACGAACAGTTGTGGGGAACGGGAAGATCCATCTATTCCTGAAAGGAAAATTCCAATGGTCGACTACGTGCGACAAATTTGACAAAATTCGTCAAAATAATTACGAATTTTGATAAAAAATTAAAAAAATTAGAGTCGACCAAACTCGAAACCGATCATGGGAATGGAACCTACTCGTCGATGCGCATATATTAAATATATATTTTATGTCAAATCCCGACACGGTTGAGCAGTTTTTGTTTTAATCAAAGAATTGAAGACGAGAACAAACAGCGGGGAGGGCACTGTTTGGGCTCCTTTCGTTCGCCGCCCAGGAGGACAGCGCGCTATTCTTCAAAAAAAATAAAAACGCGTTCTAGTTTTCGAATAAATGTTTAAAAAAATATTATTTAAAAACATCCGGGAAAGGAGACGGGGCATTGCGATGCGGCACATACGGGGCGGATACGGCTAATTTATTCAATTTTACACGAATTACAACTCGTAATTTTTACTCCCTAGTAGTATTTGCTAAGAACATGCGTTGGCACCTTTATCATTCTTGCATTATTGACACAACTTATTTGTCTTCTCCATGAATACAAGTTTGCCAGCGGGGAGAGATAGTGATAATTTTGAGAGACGTACAAGCATAGCTTCATAACTTCGAAAATTACTAACGCTCAAAAGCTAAAAATACATGCATATGGGTAGAACAAAATGAACTGAGCGAAAATGGGGAGCATAGCTCATTAGTCCATGGATCATGGATGGTCTCAATTTTCGTCTTGCAATGGGATGAAGCATTCCCTGGCGCGGGGAGCAGCACGGATTGGTTGATCGTAAGGGTCGCGGCGAACAGAGGGACGGGCTGGGGAGGCCACGAGGTCACATGGAGACGAAGCTGTGGAGGCCAACAGTAAAACAACGTGACGCGGGCGCTGGAGCGCGGAAGCAAAGGGCACATGCCACGACGGAGTCAAGGAGACGGGGAGTGTCGTTGGTGAGTGGCATGGCACGATGGTGTTAAGGGCGGCAACCAAGGCACCGTGGAGTTGCGTGAATGACAATGTGAGTGGTGGCATGCTGTATTTTTTCTAGATGTGTGAACTAAGCACTAGCTCAGTGGCAGAGGCAGCGAGTGTGCACCCAGCCCACCCGCTTTGAGTCCTGTGCCCAACGAGGCAGCGAACTTTGTTGGGGTTTTATCCGCGTTAATTCGTGGAGAGGTCACATCCTTTCTAACAACTAAGGGAGGACCACCCCCCCCCCCCCCCCCCCCCCCCCCACTCTGCTACTAATCATGGGCGGTGGCATGCAATGCGTTTTGAACCCTCGTTTTACTGTCAACATGTCTACGTCGCAATTGTATGGCTCTGCAATGCAAGGTGAAGAGGACGGATCTTGAAAGGTCTCGTTTGGCGACAGATCACATATTTCATTCCAAGCACCACCGAGTGAAAGGTTTGGGTATTTAGGGATGCGAAAACGGGACCCATTTGTCCCACTTCTTCTTGACAAGCAAAGGCAAGGAGACATTGTGATGCGCCACATGAAAAAACTGAAACGAAGGATTATGGAGCAGACGTATAAACGTTGACCAAAAGAATCTTCTAGTTGCATGAAAGTGTGCAGTACATGGGGCTTTTGCTTAATTACCACGCCATATGAGAATGCTTCCTCGGGCACGCCCCTAGATAGCACAACAGTCCAACACTAAAGCATTTAACCTTTTTTTTTGCGTGGTAAAGTATTTTACCTTTTTCTTGCGTGGTAAAGCATTTTATTGAGCAGATGTAGGTAGCAAGCACCAAGCAGTTTCTCAGATAAATATGAACTACGACCCACGGCCTGCTAGAAATCTCGAATTACAGACAGCGACTGCAAAAGCACCCAAGATACACTACTAAGCCTTAAATCTACTTGCTATTCCAAAACGTTCCCTAGCTTCAACTTCACTTCACTGTTTTCCAGTCTTGCTCCCGAGCTTATCTTTAGGACTTCTTCGCAGGAACAAGGCTCATATCACCACATGAATGTCGTTTCTCTCCTCTGGGTGCTTCTTCAGGTACTCAACCTTTGCCCTCCCGCCATGCGGTGAGGCAGTAGTGGACGCCTAGGTATTGATCCAGCTGAAGTCCACATGTCTCAGCCCGGGTCAATCACCAGCGGCTTTGCTAGCAGCTGATTTGCGAACTGCTCCACCTTTCCTTCTGACAGATTTTTTAGCGGGATCATCCAGAGTTTCAGGTAACACTAGTGCAAAACCTTACATTAGAGCCGGTCCGAGAGCCTAGCCTCAGCTCGACGGACGATAGCCGCTCTCCATCTCGCTCCCTATCGATCTAGTTCCCCCGCGATGAATGGAGGATCAGAGGAAATGATACGGAAGAACAAGACAGAGGATAAGAGAGAGGGAGAAGGTGGCCCTAGGTGTGCTTTGGAACAGGCTTGCGGAGTGATCTGCCACGCTCACGCGTCATAAGCAACCGCACAAGCGAATGAGTATCGCCGTGCTCGGTCGCAAGATCAAAGATGTCGAGAAATATCGCCTCCATATAGAAATATGTGTTGTGGTCTTAGTTGAACTAGAGCCACGACACTTATTTCGGAACGGAGGGAATACAAGATAAACCGGAGCATTCTGGGGTTGTGTTTCTAGGTTTTGTTTCCTTATTGGCTAGGATGGGTTTGCGTTTCTAGTTGGTCTAGTTCACCTGCGGGTTGGAGCTAACCCGGTGGATGCAGAGCTGGATTTGGGATAGCACCAACCGCCAATTGTTTAATTAATTAAATCAACGTGGCTACGCTTGCTGGTCACATGCGGCGCGGCTAATTTTTAATGGAGAATGGAATATTTCATTCACAGGGCAGTCTCAGGTCTGAACCGACACGGCAGGCTCTTGCTTTCAAGCAGACCATCTCCAGGTTCCTGCACGAGATTTTTCGGGGGTGACAGTGAATATTTGGGAGGATGGTTGTGGCTTTCCTCGGTATACACATGCCAACTGCACCAACAAAATTCACATGATGCTACTTGGTTTCACATCGCGCATTTCTACTGATTGACGGTCGGTTCCACGAAGATGTACTTTAAGGAAACAATACACCTTCAGTTCAAAGGTATATATTCCGAGCATGCCTCGCGTATTTAAGATTAACCAATATAATTTTGTTAAGTTTCACATCGCTCATTTGCAATCCTTAGAGCATCTCCACCGGCACCCCTCAAATTATGTCCGGCGTCTTTTAAATTATGTCCGCTTTGAAGGTGTGGGACACGCATAGAAAAATACATACCTTTACATTTTACATTCTAATTATGGTGTCAAACTTATTATGCATTCAAAATATGCTTTATTGACGTGAGATGTTAGAATATTTGGCCAACAAATTAATAATTAGCAATAATTTCAAATGGAAAAAAAATCTGGAATCCACTTGACCCATTTATGTATGGTAAGAGGTGACTACAGTTTAGTTCTACATTGCTAAATTAGTGGGAGTTGAACCTCATAAAAAGTGGGAGCTTTTTAGCACTTGACTGTGAAAAGATGACACCTACAAGCTCAATCATTCTACTCTTTTGTCATTCGGCTCGTTAAGAGGCGCGCCCCAAGCCAAAGTAGGATCCATGGCATGTCTACACGATGTATTCCCTTTTTTTTTTCCACACATGATGACTTGATGAATTTAAACAGTCACACATAAGTTGATTTTTTTTTACAATAGTAGAAACCGAAAGGCACTAGTGGAAGGTGAACCGGCTTTAGGTTCAACATGTTCGGATCCTCCTATTGTGTCTGTAAAAGAAAATTCACCTCATCCGATAGAGACACACCACAGACAATAACAGTTGAGATTGCCACCCTTTTCTAGATCATTTCATCGTCGTTGACGTCTTTCCATTCCGTCTCCGGCGTACACCGCGAGACAAGACAGTAGGCTTCCGAAAACCCACCTCTTGTGATCCTGTATGGGAGGTGATCAGATTTTTTGGGAGCGCTCTCGCGCAACTATTGACTTGTTCTCCACCGCCAAATACTACTTTCCCAACAACGATTGTTTCCCCGACATCAACATCGATCTTCGGTGACATGGCTGCTACTGTCAACACCACCAATGCGGACGTTTTTTTCTCCCACTAAACCGTACACGCTTCTATCCCTTTTTGTTAGGTATTACGTCTTGTCTTGTCGAGCTTGTATTTTTGCAGATTGATATATATAGGTTATTCATATCTTATTGACTAGATCGCATCCATAGTTTCATGTGATCCATTCATCATGTCTAGAATATTTGTCAAGATTTATCTCTCCTATTTTTGGATTATCTCATATGGTAAATTGGTTATATTTTCAACACGAGACGACACAAGATTATTTTTAATTATCTGAGATTTTATACTCCGGGTTCATGGAATGGCGACTTTTCTGCAATAGACATCCTTTTATGAAGAATATACTTAGACATGCGACATGTTCATTATTTGGATATGATTTTCTAGGGCTCCAAAGGAGCTTTCAATCCGTGTGTATGTGGGTACACTTTTCAAACCAAATTAAAACATCAAGCGAGGCCAATTTTCTGCTATTTCTCCAAAATTTAACGAGGTTTGCACCTCACCCATGTCAGTCCTTTGTTTTCTATATGTTTGAGGAAATTAAATAAGCAGTGTAGCATCAGTTTGTACCTTCATATTCTAGAATAACGCATTGCAGCCCTTCTTGTTGGATGATTTTTACCCTCTAACTTCGCAAAGAACTTGACCACATATTCCCGTTATTTCCAATTATTGTGAACATCGCCCGGCAATATAACTTTAATGTTCCCTGGCCAAGGTACTTGCCCTCACAGAGGAAACTATCACCCATATTCGCCTCCTTTACAGTCACCGATACTTGCACACATGGAAATATGCTCAATGGATGCTAGATTGTTTGCATTTGTAGGGATATTAGATGCGTAGTATGGCCATTCAATTCTATGCATGTTTGAATGTAAAGCTACATATTGCCATTGCTAACACTGTTTTAGCTTCAAAGAATGTGACCAACCTGGCGTCAACATTTACACACACCCGATCAAGCCAATACTCTAATCTGCACTACGGTATGATCATGTAGCTATGTTCCATAAGGATAACGACGCCACTTTTACCTTATTCTTAGGGTCGTTCCAACTAATTTTTGAACCATGGGCGAGTTTAAATATACTTATACTAAAATTTTGTACTTTCTTAAAGAAAAATCACGGTAGTTTTAAGAAATATATGTAGCATTGTCAACCAAACAATAATCTTCGCAATTGTTTTCCATTATATAGTTGCATTTTCTATCATAAAATATATCAAGGCTCGGCAAAAATATTTTTCCTTTTCAGATATTGTCCCTAAACCCTAAATCACCTTAATGGTAAATAATGTAAAAACATACGCGCCTCCTTATAAACTTTTTACATTGGATGGATTACATAACGTATATGCATATTATTGTGTGAATGTTGTTTTCTATTTTTAATATTAATAAATATACTGGTAGATATATTTCAAAACATACAAGCTAACAAATATCTTAATAGAGGTGTCTACTGTATGGTCATGTAAGCACATATATGGAAGCTTCAGGTGTATATATTGAACGGTTGGCGTGATCATTTTTTCCGTAGTCAGATGTGTCAGTTATAGTGGATTTAATAATAAGCTGATAGCCTGATACTATGTTGATGATATATACTTGTTACTGAAGTAGCTTTGTTTATAGTAATCACCGACTATGTTGATGAAATTTTATGTGTCTACTATCTTTGCACACATAAAATTCAGCTACTATATGCGCTCACTGCAATGCTCCTCTGTGTAGCATAGTGTATACATATGCATCTATTAGTTTCTCTAATAAGAAGTTATGCATGTAATTAAGAAATGAAAACATATGTAGCGAAACTTTAATATAACATGTGTAAGGCACCCATTGGAGAGAGTAGCAAACAAACTAAACTTGTCATCACTGATCTAACTGGTTTGTTCCCATGTACTACACTGTATTGATCTGCCATTTGCAATTGTTTCTGTAAACCGATGTAAACTTTTTATTATTTATGAATAGTCAATAGTGTCTTATAGGTGACATAATCTATACTACTATTAAAAGAGCAAACTTGTGTTGATACATTAAATCTGAGCCCTTCAATATTTGGCCAACGGTCCAGATTGCTTCAATGTTTGACAACTCAACACATCTTTTTGTTTCATGATAAATACGGGATTTGCTACCGCTAAAAACAAAACGTTCCACCGCGCGCGCAGCTCCTCGAGGCGTACGTGGATCTCCAGTTCGTCCGTGGCCTCGACGCCACCCCCGACAAGAGGGCCTGCCTGTGGCGTCCTCTCGCCTCCATAGACCACGCGGCGCAGAGCTTCCCCAATCCCCAACTCCGTCGTGATCGCCGCCTTCCGCGCCAAGCTGCTGTTCCTCCTGGGCGAGCACAACGCTGCCGAGAGCGGGTGCGGCCGGGCGCTCACATTGGAGACCCCGACTGCGTCCCATGGATCCGTCAGCGGGGCCGATCCTGTCGCGAGGCTGGTCTCGCTCTCTAGGCAGCTTCGTGAACTGGTTCTCAAGATCATTGTGCTGGCCGAAGATTACTGGAACAGTTCCATGACCGCTGAGAGCCGGAGCGGGTACGGGGAAAAGAGCTCCCGCGACTAGGTTTCCGCACCCCAGCCGCCGCCGCCGCCGTCAGGCCTGCTCGCCGCCGGCAACCTCCTCCACCCCCCCCCCGTGTCGCACCTAGGCGGCACCGGGGGGGCCCCTCCTCGCGCCACCAGAGCCTTCCCCCCCCCCCCGCGCCTCTCCGCCACTGCCGTCGCCGGCCCTCGCGCGCGGCGGTGGCGGCCTCCCGCCGCCACACAACTGGTGCGCGGGTGTGGGTGCTCCTTCCTCTCGCGTGCGGGCGCTGCGTCGGATCCGCCTGGGACGGGGACGGCGTGCTGCCGCCGCTGGCAGGCCGGAGCGGCGGCTCCGTGGGCGCCGGTCGACGGCGTGGTGGCGGATCCGGGCCCTCGCGCCCGGAACTGATGGGGACGTGCCTTGCCTGGCCGTGAGGGCAGCAGGCCGGGACGTCGGCCGAGGCGACAGGTCGAGGTCGCCGGCTCCGGAGGCCGTGGTTCTACGGCGGCAAGAAGGATCGGGGGCCCTCGTGCCCGGATCTGATGGGGGCGGCCGGGGCCTGGCCGTGTGGATGGCGGGTCAAGGTCGCCGGCGTCGTGGCGGGGCGGGCTCTGGCGCTCGGTCGGCCCGACGTGGTCCTGCGGCGGTGCGCGGGGTCGGTGCAGAGGGGAGTGGTGCTGGCCGGCGATTTCCGTCGGTCCGGGCCTCCGGGGAGAGGACGCCGGGGCGGCGGCCCGGATCGATGGCGCCACGCGAGGACGAGGCCTGGGAACATCGGTGCGGTCGGGGTTGCCCGGCCGTGTGGCTGGCATGAGGTGGCCGTGCTGCACCTCCGGCTGTGGGTTCGTCTTCCAGTCGGAGGAGAGGATGCCGGGGTGGCGGCCCCGGGCTTGGTCGGCGCAGCACCGTCGTGGCGTGAGGTGCCACGGTGGCTGCGGCATGCGTTGATGGTGGTCCGGCCGGTCTTCGATGGGCGGTTTGCGAGGTTTGCGACACATCGTCGGGCGAAAGGCCTGCCCTGGTTGTCGGCCAGGGCCGACGACGGCGACGCCCTTGGGGGCCGCGTCCTTCTTGAAGGCGTCGTCGAGGTGGTTCTGTTGCCTCCTCGCGCTGGGTTCTCCGGGGGAAACCCTAGATCCCTCGCCGGATCGGGCGAGGGCGGCGCTCCTGCGTCGCTTGCCTCTTGGGGCCTCGCCTTGGATGTTCCACCGGCCAGCGGGACCAGTGGATCCAGATGGTGGTTGGCGGCGGCGAGCCTTCGTGTTCGGCTAGGGGGAGCGCGGCAATCGGACCGGTGTGGATGTCGGAGAGGCGGCTCCGGATTTCGTCTAGCGTTGAGACCGTCTCCGCCGTTTTGGGTGTCGGCTATGGTCGCTAGGGTGACATGGTCGTCGACTCGTTTTGGGGCGCGGCAATCGGTCCGGTGTGGATGTCGGAGCGGCGGCTCCGGATTTCGTCTTGCGTTGAGATCGTCCCCGCCGTGTTGGGTGTCGACTATGGTTTCGCTAGGGCGATATAGTCGTCGACTCGTTTTCTGGGGCGTGGCCTTGGGGCCGGTGTGGTGCGTTGTGTTTTACGGTTTTCGGCCGGTTTCCCTCATAAACTGTCCAACTCTTTTCGACTTTATCAATCAAAGGCATTGTCGAGGTTCGAAAAAAAGAGAGCCGGAGCGGGTTCATGTGCGTCAGGCTTGACACTCTACAGGAGGAGTACGACAAGGTTGGAATCCAAAGCTGTAGAGTCCCTACATGAGTGTCAAAAGAGCGACGGCCTCTTTTGATTGTAGGAATCAAAAATATATGAATAGGATAAGAAGATTGGGATGTTCCGTACTGAAGTTTCCTACAAAATTTCAAAAATTATGAAAAATTTCAGGTTTTGCATTTAGTTAGTGCACAATATACAAATACATTATTTCTGAAGAGAAGAGAGGGCAGGAGGGTTGACATAGCCTGTTTTCACATGTCCCTGTTGTCACAGCGACAAACTGACAAACTGTATTGCGTACCCACAAATCATAACTGATTATATATGCCTGCATACAAGCACGGTAGGTAACTCATTCTCTCTGGATGTTTACATTTATATATTTACTTTGAGGAGAAAATATCTTCCAAGTTATGAACGTTTTTATTGCAGGCCATATCTAGAACTGTTCTGTCATTTTCATCAGGTAATCTATATTTCCATTTGAGTATTTGGTTTCTTGGCATGACATGTTGGGGAAATCTACATTTGTGCTCATGGCTATGCATCGATATGTAATTTTTTTTTGAAGGACTGGCAGTTAAATAGAAGGTATTGCTCCAGTAAGTTTTACTTCCTAAGAACCTACCAATCGCTATGCTTTGCTGCTCTATAATTCGAATTGCCATTGCTTGCCGTTACAAATCGGAAGCCATGTAATGCATATGTTTTACTCACCTGCTTTTCGTACATCCAACGAATTTTGTTTCTCAAACTACTTTTAGATTGTCAGTTCATTGTCAATGAGAAAATTCTTACATTAAAGTTAGGCCATTCTATATTTATATCTCTCTCGATTCTGTATTTTATCCTAATTTAATAAAGAAAACTACTGAATTGATTTTTTTCATCATCTATAACATCTAAATCTCTTTGCATTAACCAATTATATTTATGTTTTCCTAAAATTTAGTCTCTATGCTTTCCATTTTTCTGCATAAATCTTACTTATTTGGAAACCGAACCAAATGCAGTAACTATCCCTGCATATGGAAGTGACCTAGAATTTACTGACGAAGGTTATTAGCCTGTTATGTGGTAGAATATTAGGTGATCTCTAATTAATACTGCAATGAAATCCCTCTTGACTATGATATCACATTGCATCTTAGATTCTCTATGTACGTGCATTATAAAATCACTACACTTTTTTGGTTCAAATTTTGGCTCAATTTCTAGATGCAAATTTTTTTGCTACTTGTAAATTGTCCCTTTAATTACGAAGACGTGCGTTGCACGTACATGTCAACTAGTAGTATAAAAGTTATAAACATACTTTATTGCAGGCCATATCTAGAACTGTTCTGTCATTTTCGTCTGGTACTCTAGTATGTGTGTCTCATGTATATATGAGAAGCGTAGCTCGCATTTTGGTTGTGGGGTGAGGTGAGAGGCCCTAGTAGTAGTGAGTGTAGTCACATGACATCCTGTGTCCAGCCTTTGGCGCCGGTGACCCTCACTAGCTAGTCTTTCGGTCGGCGATGTCAGAGGCAACATGCAGTATCCGCAGCTGCCGCCGAGTCGCCTACTGCTTCGCAGATCACATTCCCGTGTGTGATTATGACAATCGAGTCATGGCCTCCCTGTCCGACGAGGACGATGGTATTGACGAGGAGGAGTTGGCCCCAATGACGCTGCCGCCGGCTACCAAAAGCTGACTGAGCCATGCGTGCGGTACGAAACGGAGGCAAGCGGTGGTTGGCCAGAGGTACTGGCCCGTCGCATTTCGCGTCGTCCAGCGGTACAAGCCCCGGCTTTGCCCCCTCGCCTCGTCCCGGCTTGGCTCTTCGGTAGGTGTTGCAGATGCCTCACTCATGGCCACCGTGCGTCTGTCGAGACGCCCTTCGGTGCTCCCGTTGTTGGAGAATGGCCACACACCGGCCTGCGTGTGAATGTCGCAATCTGTGGTGTCTTCTCAGCTCGTTGCCATGCCTTGCCGCGCCGCTTAAGTCACACGGCGGTGAGCATTGTTACGCTCCAGCTTCATGCATGGGTCCGTTGGGATCCTTGGGGTTTTCTCTTGTCTGCACGCAAATGGCTTCGAGGATTTCGTGGGTCGAAATCATAAGAAGAATCAGTAAAAAAGTTACATCACATTTCATGGTGAGGATGTATTTCCCCTTGGAGCTACAAATTTGTGGCTTGGATAGCAAATGAATCAGTCAACTGGTGAATTTCTTAGTTTGTTTACCCTGTTGGGTGTCAACTATCAGATCAGCCAGGCAGCTAGCACTGTCTGCATAAGAGCGATATTTCTCATATTAAGTGCTACATACGTCAGTTTTCGTTCATGTTGTGCATACACATGTACTAAGACCAGATATTCTTCGCTTTGCAGGGAACAATCCTCAGTTTTTTAAGCCTTGTTTACTGTACTTGATCTGTGGATGGGAGGTAGATGAAGAATCGCTACTCCTTGATATGAAAGAAGCATGTACTGATGTACGCACCTGGTATGCTCAATTTTTAAGCTCAAATATTCGACTTTGCGCTTTTGCCTCGTTTCAAAAAAAAAAAAAAAATTCGACTTTGCGATGCAGTTTTGGGAAATGTGTTGCAAGGACATAAATGATTAGGAATCTGGTGTTTCGTGTGTGAAACAGTAGTTACCTCATACAAAGTTGTTTGCTCAGGCCTAGACGATAGCTGTTTGCAATTTTCTATATGTAATTGCTATGTCCTGAGATTGGGCGATTGGATTCTAGCGATAAATGATACTACCTCCGTTTCTTGATGTAAGGTGTATAGTTTTAAAAAAAAAATCCATAATATAAGGTGTATTTGCTATTTATGGACAATTTGACCTATCAAAAAATGAGACCTAGTCTCAAAAGAGGGATTTAACGGATTGTATTTATTATGTGCCTATTAAGAACTCATTTCTTGCGATTTTTTCAAGTAAAAAAATCGGTCTACTGTATACAAAATACCCATGTATTAATATTCGTACAGAAAACTATACACACTACATTCAGGAACGGAGGGAGTACTCTTTTTAGAGTCGTGCATGTGGACATTGATGTGTATATTGTGCATGATCTGATATTTGGGGTTTTCTACTAGGAACTCAAGGGGTGGATATTTTTTATTTTTTTTTGCATGTTTTTGTGGAGTTTTAGGATGTTTTATGCACGTTCTCATGGCCGGAATTGGCGTACATCTGAGCAGAGCCTCTGCTTGTGTTTCCAGTGAAAATTTTCAATACATGGAGGGAAGCAGGATGTAAATAGCATAGCAAGTATCTGTATTTTCGTGTTGCAACGCCTCTCATGTTGATAACTGAAAGTCTGAAGCTCCTGTTGCAGTTTATGGAGATTACTAACTGCCACTCTGAATTCATTGTATGTTTACAAAAATAGAGAGTTCCATGTATTATGAGTCTAAAAAAAAGAGCAGAGCTAAGAGGCTGGCAATAATTACTTATTCAACAAACTGAGTTCAAAATATTGAATATGACATATTCCTTTTCTTGGCAACTTCACATTGCTTCATTGATGGTGTTGCGGCTCCTGGCGTGGCGGGGGAGTTAGGATTTGGCCGCAGCAATCTGTGGGCTTCTCGTGGGGCTGCCGGCGACCAGTTCGTGCGGCGCGCGGCGGTGAAACTCTATAGATCTAGAGCGAATAAAAAGTGGTTTGGCGGTGGCCCTAGTCGTTTCTTCCGCCCAACGCACTAATCTTCCTGCTACCGATCGTTCTCGGTTTGGCTGTCGACGAGTTCCAAATGTCACCGCTGGCGGTTTTCACGGCTTGGTGTATGTGTTTCTGAACCTCTAGTTTGGATGGGATCCGGTTGTGTGCGTATACAAATTTAAAGCCGTGGGGCTTCAGGCGGGAATGTCATGAAGCTCCGTTTTCCGTTGACACCACGGGAATGTCGACGGTAGAGGCGGGAATTTAAAGATGAATATGATTGGATGATCAATGTTGGTGGGTGCGGAGTCTGGATGCGGCGAATACATCGCTTCACATAGTATTGTGCGGGCATGGCTGCAGGACGATGTTCGTGTTCGTACTGCACATGTGCATGTGAGGCTAGTGATTGGTGCTTCGCAGGGGCGGCTTCGGTGGGAGCGACAACATTAAGGGACTTCAGTTCGGGTGGTGCTTTCTGAGTGGTGAGATTAAATAGATATTCAAGGTGAAAACATAAGATCTGACCTTCATTCGTTATACCTAGCCGTGGCATTTTCCTTGTTAAGGGGCATTGTCTAGAGAGTTCGGCTATTCTCATGGGTGAAAATGTTGTGCACTGTTCTCTTCTTACAAGCGTCTCTTTTGGAAAACCTATTCTGTTGTGTGGGGTGTTGTTGATAGTTCGGTTTCGGCTGCTGCGAGTGACTGCCACTATGGCGGGTCTCTTTTTCCTTTCTTCTTGTTCTTTTTTTCTTTTTCTCCGTGTGCATTATTGATGTCTCGACTAGTTCTTATCGTTACGCTGGTGTAGATGGCGGATCTAGGATGAAATCGGTGGGGGTGCCAAGCTAATCCTTAATAAGCTTACTACTCAGACATGATTAGTCCAAATACTAATAGATGAAACCATTTTTATAGTTTTAGATGGGCACCATGACAACCCCACTGAATACGCCCTGGTACAGAAGTTAGGTGTAATAGGTATATATTCCCTTTGTCCGATAAAAAACTAATCGTGGGTGACACACGATGTGTTTTGAAGCTCGGTTTTTGTGTCAACACATCCACGGTCGGTCCTGAGATTTCCGGGGCCCGGGGCGAAAGTAGAATCAGGGCCCCTCCTCTCAGTGTCGATGGATGAGGGCCGGTGCAGGGCGTTTCCACGGAACAGTCGAACGGCGCAACATATGCACACAAGATATAGAGAATTAGACTCGTACTCGGCCATGACGTTGTTGTTTTGTTCGTTCTTTGAACTACTATAAATTAAATTTATTTTATTTTACATTGCTTCAATCAAATCTTCTGATATTGTCGAATTATCGTCTGTTGCCCGTGCCTCTATCGTTTAGCTTAACCGTCGCCCAGGCCTCTCAGATCTGCTGCGTTGCGTAGTGGTTGTGTTTATCACAATAGTGTTTTGTGTTGTGTACGTCCTTGTCAAAAATTTGAAGAAACAACCTTATTTTTTTAGCACCGCGAAGGACACAGATTTTTATGTGGAAAATAGAAGGGGAACTAAGAACGCAAACGACTTTGTCCTGCGCTGCAATCCTCTTGATCCGGCTATCCCATCGGTCCCACCTGACTTACCACCGCGTAGCTTTTTTAGGGGAAAATCACCTTTTTTTTAGATTCAGTCACCTCGTATCTTACTAACCAAAAGAGCAGGTAAAAAGATTTCAAAAACAAAAAGAGCAGGTAAAAAAATAAGCAAATGAGAGAAAGGCCCAAACTAATATAAGAGCAAAAGGCCAACATCAAGCCCACTAGAAGATGTAACGCTTCGATCGTTTGCTTCTTCTCCTACCTGAAATGCACGAGAGAAAAACCTTCGACCTGTCTCTCATGGAGTTTCTATCCCAACGCATCTAGATCGACGGGGCCCCTAGGATTCGGGGGCCCAGGGCGGCCGCACACCCTGACCCCCCTCAGGGCCGGCCCTGAACACATCTACATCGTGAATGAATGGCTCTGCGAGGTGGCGAAGACAGATCTTGAAAGCACCACCTAGTTTGGCAGCCGCGACCAGTATCAATGTTGCATCCACGGTTGCTTGGGTCGGAGGGACAGCATGACAGATCACATAATTCTTTCCGACCATCACTGAGCAAGAGGCTTGGAGATTCTTGACAGCCAAAGAGGAGGAGACATTGTGATGCGGCACATGAAAGATAATTGAAACGAAGGGTTATTGAGAAATCGTACAAACTTTGGACGTACGAACTTAGAGCATCTCCAACAATTCCCCCTATGCGTTCGGGCGGACGGTCAAGACACGGTCCGATCAAAAAAACACTACCCAACCAGATCCCCATATGTAGCCTAAACATCCGGACTATCCAGCACCCGTCGCATCCAAGCCATACGTGGGACGGAAATGTGGTTGCCAGACATGTCTCTCGCATAGGATGGCCCAGTTCGACCCGACACATACCCCACCCCGGACCAAACCCTAACCTCACTCTCTCACAGATTCGATCCACTCCACTCCCCTCCACTTCCCACAAATAGGAAAAAGCTTATCAGTGGCCCACGTTTTTGGGATTCTGTGGCGCATATTGGATGCGCCACAGAATTCTCGCCACTAAATTGTATTTCTGTGGCGCATCCACACGATATGCGCCACATAATTCTCAAAAAAAATTAAAAAAAGGTTCTAAAATTCAAAAAAAAACAAAAATGAAATAATTTGGAAAACCTAAATATTTGAATTTTTTGAACATCTAATAACACTGCAAACATATCTCAAATGATGTTGAAATGATGACTTCCCACTAGGTCACCCATCCTCAAATTGTTCCAACCAAAGCACACTTAACTTCTAAGTTCTATTTAATTGAGCTATCCTTATGCTACTAAAGTTCTTATTGATATTAGTATCATATCAAGCTTCTTAATCCTTGTATGTGTATATATGTGTGTAGATGTGTGTATAGTTTATGTGTGGTATGTGTATATATGTGTGTTTAGGTGTGTATGTGTGTTTTTAAATTTTGAAAAAAATCAAAAACTTCAAAAGTTTCAAAAGGAAATTCAAAATTTTCAAAAACTCCAAAAAATCCAGAAAACTTCAAACAAATTCAAAAAATCCAAACAAATTCAAGAAATCCAAAAAATTGAAAATTTAAGAAAAAATGTAATTTTTTTAAAAAATGACAAAAAATAAAAACAATTCAAAAAAATAAAAAATTAGAGGAATTCTAAATTTTTAGAAATTTCAAAAAAAAACTATTTTTTTCAAAAATATCAAAAATTGGAAAATAATCTAAAAAATACTAAAATTTCAAAAAAAATCTAACATTTAAAAATTCTCAAAAAAAATCTAGAATATAAAAAATATTCAAAAAAACTAATTTTTTAGAAATTCAACAAAATAATTTTTTTAAAAAAATCAAAAAATACTTAGAAGTTCAAAATTTGGAAAAGATTCTAAAATTTCAAAAAAAAATAAAATTTTAAAAAATCTAGAATTTAAAAATCCAAAAAAATAAATAAATTGTGGCGCATATTGCTATATGCGCCACAAAAATGTGCAATATGCGCCACAGAAATACACATTTCTGGGGCGCAGGTGGTTTACGTGCGCCATAGAATTCCAAAATTTCTGTGGAGCATATTTTTGTTGTGGCGCACGCACTTTTATATGCGCCATAGAATCCATTTATATCTATACCTAGTTTCCTAGTAGTGTCCCTCCATGTCCTCTCCCTCCCCTCCGCTCCACCATGACCGGCTCCGGCGGCGGATGTGGTTCCAAAGCCAACATCTACTGGGATGTGTTTGCGGTGGATGTTTCTAGCCACCCGTCGTACGACGAGGAGCTCGCCCTCCGTCGCTTGCTGGAGGACAAGAGATCTGCGTTGCCGGCTTGCCAGGGTGGATGCAGCCGTATGCCAGGCAACTCTTGCGCTGGAGCCGACCAAGTGTTTGGCATATGCTACAGGTTTGTCCCTCTGCATCTCCTTATCATCATCAGATATATTTAGGACATTAGTTTAATTGTGATACTTGTTGGTTCAATGTCTGACCCAAAGCCATCAAGATGAATTTCTAGTTCTTGGTCCAAAATGCATCGAGTTTACAATGTACATTTAAATCAATCCACAGCATGCGCACCGAGGACTCCTCCGCCATAAGTATGTCGTGTGCTACGACCAAGTGCAAATGTAAGTTTTGTTTGCTTCATTTTGTTGCTTGCTTTACTTTTATTTCATATGTTGAGTGACTTTTTATTTGCTAAATGGAGCCTCCAACTATTTTGTACTATTTAGGTTGGCTCGTTGTTGGAGCATATTGAAGGGGTACCGCCCTAGAAAATGACAAGGGGAAGGCTAAATCCGGTGATGACAAGTAGATCCACCATGGCCAACAAAAGGGGTGATTGACTCATTCCCTAATTTGTGATGATTTTAAAATAAATTTGTGATGAACTTGTGTTCAATGTGTTATGAATTTATGATGACTTTGCGTTCAATGGATTTAATATGCGTGCATGTGTTTGAGAGTTTGGATATGGAGGTATGGTTGCACGGGCAGACAAATGGGGGTTGCCCAGCCATTGTTCACATATGCATTCAGGCGTGTAGGGGATCAAATTAGTCCAATCCAAATGGAGGTGCTCTTACTTGATTGGAGACGCTCTTACTGGTATCCAAAAGAAATATTTTACTTGAATCACGATATGCATGAAAGTGTGTAGTACAAGGGGCTTTTGCTCAATTACCAGACGCCATAAGAGAATGCTTCCTAGGGCACGTCCCGTAGATAGCACACGGTCCAAACACTAACTGCTAGCACTCGAAATTTCCAGTGTGCATAAGCATCAAAAGTCGACACAATGACCAGATGTCAATATTTCAGAAAGATAACTCACCTAAGCACTAACGAAGTGGGGTGATAGTCCAGATGCACTAGCCTACATCACATGATAGCATTGTAACTGTTGTTATGTATTGCTCAACAGAAGTTGTTGGGGTTGATAAGCCAAAAATACAACTTGACAGGTAAGCACTGTTGAAGTTGACTTCGACTTAGTCTTCCATGCATGCAAACATAATCATTTAAATGGTAACTGAATCATTCAAGCTTCCAACAGTTGATGTGGATTCAAGCTAAAAAAATCTGTGAATTGGTACCCTATATCTAACAGATTTATCTTCTAGTATAGTTCTAATAAAGTGGTTCTCAACCAGGCACCATTATCTCAAGAAACAAATAAATTGAAGCATTAAATTCATTCGAGCAAATGGAAAGCAGTACATAGTGCACTAAAATATACTAGCAGCGAGAATATAAAGAGCTTGTTAGTTGTTACATAAAGAAGTGAACTCGGGATGGAGCTTAAGTAGGTGAATTAACTGGCTGATGAAGGTCATGAACATAGACCATGGTTAGCATTCAGAACCCAAAATTTAAACTTGCAATGTAACACATGAAGAAAACATCATCTGCACATAACGTACAAGGGCATGTTAATGACTTCCATGATATACTGAAGAAGAAAAAGAAAGGCACGAACGGCACACAACAAAGCATGCTAACCTATTCAAATAACGGCTAACTATTGTTCCAAAACAAAAACAAGCTTATCATGATACACCTGCACTTAAATCAACCCCATAATCTCCTACATCCCTCCCACAAACACTCGAAAATACATACACCACCCTAGTACCTTCTGGTCTTGGATGGCTGTGAGGGTTCTTCCTTCCTGAAAATTCCGCAGAACATGCAGCTAGGAAACTTGGGTGAAAGTGGATCAAGAGTAGGCGGAACATGTCGAGTACGGAAGGCCTGGTTGCCGTCGTTGGACCTGCCGCCGCGCTCCGCCCCATCATGGCCCCTACGCTGAACAGCTCCCGTGGACCCGACGCTTCGGGAGTGCCTTAGCTCCTTGAGTTCTAAGCTGTTGACCTCTGCCTCCCAGTTGCTCCTTGATCCCTATGGTTCTGGTCTTCGTGCATAAGCCTGTCCTCCCAGATCAAACCAGATGAGCCAGACCTCCTAAATGTTTGGGAAGATCTCTGCAGCTCTGCCATCTTCCTCTCCACTTAATTCAATGCCTCCCTACGTATGTTCGTGGGTGTTTGTTTCAGGGTTTGTACCTAGGGAGTCCCATGGTGCATAATAACGACTGCAGTTGGGACTTGGGAGGAAATTGTGTACTAACCAAACCTAATACTATACATGCATATCAAGGAAGGGTAACCATAAGAAAATTCAGGATGAGTCACATGATGGCGACAACTGGAGAAGATTCGGGGAAAATGTAAGGTATGTATGCACAATGCATTGACATCAAGTCATGCATTAAATAAAACTAGACCCTCAGCCTGCTTACATAAGTATTACTAGTGACACCGTCTTGTTTGTTGTGATGTATTTAAGACCTAACAGGATATTAGCCTAAAGTAGCTTAACATTAAATGCAGAATCACAGCAAATATCATTAACCCTTTCCCTTTTGTTATAACATTCAATGCACACCATTTCATCTTAATACTCACAATGATCCTCATCAATATAAACCCTTCCACATAAAACACATCAATGTAAAATTATACTCACAATTTACTTACTTTTCCTAGCGTCCTGTAGAGCTCCCACTGCTCAATCAAATTAGAACTGAAAAGAAAAAAATAGCAATCCACATGATCAACAATACAGGCCCACATCACTCGTACAAAATATGGTATACATCTCTACTAATTTTCAACATTAGAACCAGAGAAGATGGACATGTCAGAGCAGTTGGAACGACTGTCTCTCTCGTGTTGTCTCATTCCTAATAGGGCTTGACATCTTAGTTTATTAGTATTTTTTCATTGAACTAGCCTAGAAAACCGACCAATACACTAATGCAGAGCGAGCGCATTGAATATCTGACTGCATAAAATCTACAGAGCCAGTTTTCCAAATTGGATTCTGACATCAGGGGAAGCTTTTTACTAACCTGAGAGGTCTGTGGTTGATTTTTCTATGAGAGCCTCCTGGTTATTTCTAGGTATGTTATCCAACTGTTGCTTGAAATTCCTCTCCTCACATGGCATAAAATAGTAGAACAGGGCACTAATATGGAATAATGGAGATATTGAAGAAACCAGGGCAAATTGTGCAATTTTTCAGAAACATGTGGTAGGTTGCGGCTGAGCCACCAACATATTAACCTTCATTAAAATTTATCAAAGCAACTTATGCTAACAAAATGATTATCCGTCCAACATGTCAAAGGAAAATATGAATCCTTAACGTTTGCAGGCTTGCAGCAACATATAGATTTTATTTTACAAAAGTAGAAAGAATAGGAAAGCACTACTCATTATGTAATAACATTTTCCATAACATGAATCAATGAGATACAGTTGCTATTTACGCTTATATATCACCATCAGAAAAATTCAAGCACGAATATTACAGCCTGCTAACAATTTCATGCATGCAAGAAGCACATTAGTAATAGCATAGGTTAAGCAAACTATCATATGATTTATAGTATCATGCACAAAGGCAGACACTGTTGATTCTTGCTTGTAACATAAACTTTGCAGACATACCGAAATAAAGTTCATAACCGTGCCACAATGTTTAACTGCTGTGATCCCTAACTTATAGTTAAGAACGTGGCAACATGAAGTAACAAGTTAATTAACATAATTTACCAACTATAGCAGCTAGCATGCCTAAATTCTGTTCCTTCCTCGTAAAACTGACGAGAATGTTAATTTGTCTGCAGAAAATTGACACTGCATGTTCCATTCTCTTTGACAGAAGTGCTCCCAAGTTGCTAAACAGCTGCCATAGTCATCATTCTGACCAAGTTGAGCAGAAAACTGACAACATTGCAATTCATACGCACTTGCTCCAGTAAGTTGGGCTAGGCAATTGAAATCCTACCCTTAGCCTTGAGAAGCTCAGTCAAAGATTTGGGAACCTCGAAACCATTTGACAAGAATCTCCCATGAGGCACGCGAGCAACGCAATGGTTAAAACTTGACTTGGATACACAATTCTCTTCTTTTATCTGAGCCAGGGTTTTTGGCCCGGTAAAATCTGTCATAGGATGTTTATAAGATCTAGCAGAAATTGTTTTGTTCTGTTTTCCTCTACGCTTCTTCTTTTGTCCTCTCAAGGTAGCACAGACAGCCGACTGAGGAAACTGTTCCGTCAAAGAATCTTGCCTGCGATGAGTGGATCTTGATTCAACATCTTGGGAATCACTCACGGGTTGAAAACCCCGATGCTTCTTAGTGTGACCCTTCCTGCCCTTGGCACCTTTTCTCTTCTCACGTCTTCTCTTTGAAGAGTGTCTTATCTCAGTATGCGGACGAGGAAAAACATCTGCAGCTGAGCTGATGAAGTTTCTGGCATAGAATAACCTTTCACCATACTCATCAGAAGTTGGCCTTACAAGATTTCCTCTATTGTGTGGTACATGTCCCAAAGTGGTCTCAGTGCCATGGTCTTGAACTCCTTCAAGATGACTAAGATACAAATAAGCATGTTGATCATCAAAGCCAGAAAATTGCCCATAGTACCGCGAATCATAATAATCCCGGTCATAACAAACTGGATCTCCAATATCATATTTCACATGAAGCACTTGAGAATTTCTTTTTTGTGCCACCTGTTGCTCATGATCATTCTTGTTAGAGAGCCTGTCATCTACAAGCACATCAAATCCAGGGGACGAATCACAACCTTCATCTTGGTCTGTATCATCCATTGCTGAATTTTCTGAGCTCTGATCTGAGTGGGTGGAACATTTCATGTCTTTGCCCATACCAATTGATGTTTCAGGTGCAGTGGTAATATCACCATCATATTCGGGATATCTTGACTCATGAAATTCTTCTGAGTGGCATTTATGTATGTGGTAAGGGGTGTCTTGACAAGGATTTGCTTGAGCATTCTTCGATACCTGAGCCTTCTCATCTCCAGCAGAATTTTCATTGACATCAGGATTGAATGTAGTAGCTTCAGAAGTAATTCCCACATCATTGTTAGGAGTTCGAGGCTCGTGTAGGAAAGAACAATTGTCAGCTTTTGTACAGCGTGAGCTGTAGTAGAAAAAACAAGGACTGGTTGCCTTGAAAGAAGTAGAACCATATGCCGAGGTCGGGACTGACAAGGACTTGGTTCTGTTGAAATTTTCCATTGGCTGCAACAGAAGAAGCTAATCAGATAACAAGTACCACCAAAATGATGCCATTCAAAATAACACGGCTAGGAAAGTTAATAGGAAACTAAGATTCAGTGAGGTGTGGTTGTGCACCCACTTCATCCATGTCCAAGTCCCATTTGGCTTGGATTTGGGTGCCTATTCTTCTTAATTACATTGATACCTAGTCCTTCCTATGCATCTATGAAAAAAGGTTCAACAAACCATTCGAGTCAAGTAAAAGAGCATAAAGAATGTAAAGCACGAACTTGCTTCAGTCAATAAACTCAGGAATTGCTTAACAAAGCTAGCACTGTCAGGGTAAGTCACTGAAATAGGAAAACCCGATATTGTATTTGTAGATTTGGTACATGAGCATAGACAAAGACAAATTGTTTGATGTCAGCTTGTCACAAATTCACAATGTAAACAACACTTTCTCCACAAAATTGTTGCTAACTCCGGCTAACAGTAGGTGGGCTCGGTGTGCATAGTGGAATTAAAGAATTAGGGACAATGTAAGTCTAGAATAAGCTGAAGGGTGTTTGCAATTTTATATAGAAAATGCTCACAAGGAGTCTGATCTATTAGAAAAACAGATCCACTGATAATGACATCTTAGGCATGCAGCCCTTCTTCGAAAATTGCACCACCACCAAGTTAGCTTAGCACAAGCGTAACAATGACGCCCATCACTAACTACCAAAGCAACGTCCTAGGCATGCAAGCAAGCAGGGACACACGGACGTTTTTTTCACGATTAAGAAGCACAGACACATATATCAATTGAAAGGTCGTATTGAACTATTGAACTCAGTTCGAGCGGAAGTAGGAATCACGCACAGGGTGGAGAAAGGTGCAGCTTGGGTTGACGCAGTTGCCATGGAACGAGTACCAGCAGTTCCTGGGATTGAACCGTGCCCCCTCGCAGTGGCGGTACTCGCACTTGGACCCCTGCCACCAAAACCCCCCACACAAACTCCGATCAGTAAATCAATCAACGGAGACGCCATGTAGCACCATTCGCCGGCCAAGATAGGCCGAAACCCAGCGAATCGACGGATTTGCGCTAGGGTTTTCCGCCGTACGGTACCTTGGTGCAGCTGACGCGGGAGACGAGGAAGAAGAAGCAGTCAGTGTTGCTCCTCCTCCACCGCGGGTCCTCGCCTTCCTCCGCCGCCGCCGCGGCCACCATCGCTCCCCTACTCCCTCGTCCGCTGCGTCGTCGGTGGAGGAGGTGCCCGCGGTGGCGGCTTGGGAAATGGGAGGCCGCGGAGGATGCGACGATTCGGGAGGAAGGAAAAAGGTTTTGAACTTTTTTGTGCGTTGGGTCTAGGAACGAATCGCCTTCTTTTGGGCAAATGCATTTGAGTCCCTCGACGTTTAGCATTTTCACAAAAAAATATGTGCACTTGTTTCCATGTACCCCGCCCGTTTATCATGAGATGGTGGTCAAAGAGTGGTCATCAATTTCAGTTGGTAACACACCGTTGGAGATATGGCAAAATAAGATTCGTCATCTCCGGGCTTACCTTCGAGGATGGGCAAAAAATATCAGCAGCGTTTATAAAAAAAGAGAAAGAAAGATTACTGAGTCTTATCGTATATTAGATATCAAGGCCGAAACTACATGAAACGTTAAGAGATGCCAACCAGAAAATAGATATTCTTAGAAGAGAGGAGGAAGCCAAGTGGACACAACGAGCAAAGGTTAAACATATTCAGGAAGGGGGAGATAACACTAGATACTTTCATCTAATTGCAAATGGAAAACATAGACGGAAACGAAATTTTCAGCTCGAACAAGATGAAGGAACAATCATAGGGCAAGAAAATATCAAGAATTATATAACCAACTTTTACAAGAAATTGTTTGGTAATTCGACTGACCACCATGTCTCACTAGTCGAGACCGAAACAACGGATATCCCCCAAATCTCTGTAGAGGAAAATGAGATACTTACATCCGACTTCACAGAGAAGGAGGTGTATGATGCGATTATGCAAATGGAGAAGAACAAAGCACCGGGACCGGATGGGTTCCCCGCAGAGTTCTATCAGAAATTCTGGGGGATAATTAAACATGACCTAATGAATATGTTCAGAGCTTTCCAGAGGGGTGAACTACCGCTTTTCAACTTAACTACGGGAATATTATTTTGCTGCCAAAAAAAGAAAATGCTGCTCAGATTCAGCAGTACCGCCCTATATGTCTCCTTAATGTCAGTTTTAAGGTTTTCACTAAGGTGGGAACAAATAGAATTACAGAGGTGGCACATAAAGTGATTAGACCCACACAAACAGCCTTTATGCGGGGAAGACATATCCTCGAGGGAATATTGATTTTACACGAGACAATTCATGAACTTCATAGGAAGAAAATGGATGGGGTATTACTAAAAATTGATTTTGAAAAAGCTTATGATAAGGTTCAATGGCCTTTCCTACAACAAGTTATGTGTATGAAAGGGTTTCATCCTAAGTGGTGTAAATGGATAGAACATTTTGTTACTCGAGGGTTGGTATTAAAGTAAATGATGATATAGGTCATTACTTTCAAACACAAAAAGGCTTGAGACAAGGTGATCCTCTATCACGATCTTATTTAACATAGTGGCTAATATGCTTGCTATCATGATCGCGCGAGCCAAAGAAGATGGACAAGTAGATGGACTAATACCCCACTTAGTAGATGGGGTATCAATCCTTCAATATGCCGATGACACAATACTTTTTATGGAACATGATCTCGAAAAAGCACTGAATATGAAGCTTATTCTCTGCATTTTTTAACAGCTATCCGGTTTGAAAATTAATTTTCACAAAAGTGAGATCTTTTGTTTTGGCAAAGCTAAGGAAGTTGAGGAGCAATATAGGCTACTCTTTGGTTGCGAGTGTGGGACATATCCTTTTAGATATCTGGGTGTTCCAATTCATTTTCGTAAACTTACAAATGGGGAATGGAAATTGATAGAGGACCGCTTTGAAGAAGCTAGCAAGCTGGGCTGGAAAACTATTGTCTTATGGAGACCGGCTAATTCTGATTAATTCCGTTTTGACAAGTCTCCCTATGTTCATGTTATCTTTCTTTGAAATACCTATAGGGGTACGGAAAAGACTGGATTTTTTTAGATCCCGGTTCTTCTGGCAAAGTGATGGCCACAAACGGAAATATAGATTAACTAAATGGAATATTATGTGCAGACCTAAAGACCAAGGAGGACTTGGGATATTGGTTCTACAGATTAAGAACAAATGTTTATTAAATAAGTGGTTGTTCAAGATTTTGTCCGAAGAAGGTGGGGTATGGCAGGAGCTAATTAATAATAAATACCTGCATGCGAAATCCTTATCCCAAGTGCAGAGTGATAAACCGACTGACTCCCCGTTTTGGAAGGGGCTAATGAAGGTGAAAGATGAGTTTTTCGACTGTGGGTCATTTGTTGTAGGGAACAGAGAGAGTACGCGTTTCCGGGAAGACACTTGGCTTGGGGATACGCCCCTCTCTAGTCAATATCCTTCCCTATATAACATAGTTCATCGAAAACAAGTTTCGGTGGCTGATGTTTTGTCCCAAGCACCTCCTCCAAACTTAGGTTTTAGGAGGGCGTTAACTGGAAATAAGTGGACAAGATGGTTACATTTGGTAAGTCGGCTAATGCAGGTCAACCTTACAAATCAAAAAGATGTGTTCAAGTGAGGATTAACAAATACTAGTGTTTTTACGGTAAAATCTTTGTATCTAGATTTCATGAGTGATTATACAAGGTTTCTCCGTAAATATCTATGGAGAGGAGGGTTGCTCGAGTGGCTCGTCGGCTGAAGCTATGGACAACCAGGAAGCGATGGTGGCCGTGTGGGGAGAGCAACGACAACCCTAAAGGTCGAATCTCTACTGTTCCTTCGATCAAAGGTGCTAAATTCACGGCCAAATCGATAAGAGTTGTGACGGAGTGGCAAGTTCGAGGCCAAAGCGATGGGTCTTTTTATAGGCAACTATTGTAGGTGGCCAGGTATCAGAAGTATAAACCATATAATGCACAAGTATCAACTTTTAATTTTTTAATCTCCGTTCGAGGCGAGCCCTGCGCCTGGTGAATGGATGGTTTTCGAGCTCTGGAAAGAAAGTTGCAGGCAGAGGAGTCTTAGCAAGGCGGGGGTTGGTCGAGGTGCAGCCAGAGGCAGAGCTTACATGTGTCGCTCGTGCGCGTGCTTATAGGGAAGGAGGAAGCACAGTGAGGAGGGGTGGAGAGGAGGGTTGCTCGGGTGGCTCGTCGGCTGAAGCTATGGACAACCAGGAAGCGATGGTGGCCGCGTGGGGAGGAGAGCAACGACAACCCTAAAGGTCGAATCCCTATTGTTCCTTCGATCAAAGGTGCTGAATTCACGGCCAAATCGATAAGAGTTGTGACGGAGCGGCAAGTTCGAGGCCAAAGCGATGGGAGAGGAGGCAGTGCGGTCACCAGAGAAGAGGCGGAGGGTAACATCAAACTTTCAATTACCAGTTGGCGTGCACACGTTGCCCTTTTCCATATAACAGCAACCCAAGTGTTGTATTTCGCATAACCTTTTTACATGCAACAATTGTAGGTGACCAGGTATCTGCAATATAACCCATATAATGCAAAAGTAACAACTTTGAATTTCTTAATCTTCGAACGAGGCGAGCCCTGCGCCTGGTGTATGGAGGCAGAAGAGTCTTAGTGATGCGGGGGTTAGTCGAGGTACAACCGGAGGTAGAGCTTGCATGCGCCGCTCGTGCGCGTGCGCGTGCTTGTAGGGAAGGAGGAGGCATGGTTAGGAGGGGAGGAGAGGAGAGGAGGGTTGCTCGGGTGGCTCGTCGGCTGAAGCTATGGACAATCAGGAAGCGATGGTAGCCACGTGGGGGAGGAGAGCAACGACAACCCTCAAGGTCAAATCCCTACTATGCTTTCGATCAAAGGCGGTGAATTCATGGCCAAATCAGCATAAGTTGTGACGGAGCGGCCAGTTCGAGGCTAAAGCGATGGGAGAGGAGGCAGCGCGGTCACCAGAGAAGAGGCGGGAAGCCGACATGAAACTTTCAATTAGCAGTTGGCGTGCCCACGTTGCCCTTTTTCTGTTTAGCAGCAACCCAAGTGTTGTATTTTGCAGCATAAGGTATTTTTTTGGACTGCTCGAAATAAATTTGAACAAAATTTACATCAATTACAGTTGTTGGAGAAATTTTTTTTTGCCTCATATGTCCTAAAATAGTTAAACCCTAAAATATATAAGCCATTGGAGATGGTCTAAGTGAAGAGCGGCTCGTGATTCGTGTGCGTTTGTTTAAAAATTCATCTCTAAATTTTGTGTGTTCAACTAAACCAACGGATATTATTATTTTGACCTCAATTTGATGTATACCAGTGTATTTAGCATGAACCAATGAGAGGCTGCCACGTGGCTCAACCTAGGAGCTCAAATCCTAGGGAGCTTAGATATTGTAGAGATGACTCCTTTGGTTGGTGACACTAATAAGCAGTTCGTGTGGGTGATCCTAGAGCTTGAAGTTTACGAGGACCTAAAAGATGAAAGACGGAAAGCCTTGAGCAATATTCCTATTGAGGTGTGGATATGCCTCGAAAGCATGGAAATACCATGGCTAAACTAAGCCACCCAATCATATTTTTTCTTTCAAACAAGATGTATGAAAAGTGGAAAGAGTGTATATCTTCAAGAATAAAGTGGAAGAAGTAATTACCAAGAAATTGTGCTTATGAGTCATACTATGAAGTTTTGATAGAGAGTGATTGATCACTTCAGAAGAGTGATGGATATAAAAAACAATTTGGTTTTATGACTGGGAGCTCGACTACATAGGCGAATTTCCTGATACACGAGCTTATGGAAAAATATAGGGAGAAGAAGAAGCCCTCATTTTTCCCTTAGTGATTCATGAGGTCACAAAGGATACAATATGCTCTTTGCTGCTAATGATGTGCTTAGTGAATGAAGTACAATGCACACTAATAAGAAACTACAACTTTGGAGACATACTTTAAATTTTAAGGGCTTTAAACTTGGTTAGAACCAATGCCTAGTATATGAGGTGCAAGTTTAGTAGTGTTGGGTGCGAGGAGGGAGATGTTAATCTAGAAGGACTAAACAAACAAAGCTATGAGTAACACCTTTCGGTACTTGGGATTAATGCTAAAAAACGATGGTGTTAGGTTGTTAGCCACATAGTCAAATTATTAGTTAGGGTGGATGAAGTGGCAACAAACTTACATCCTCCGCGATAAGAAGCTGCCACATAAACTAAAAGACAAGTTCTGTAGGACGACAATTAGACATGTAATGTTAAATGGAGCAGAATGTTGGTCCAATAAAAACTCAACACATACAATAATGAGTGTCACAAAGATACTCATGCTAAGGTGATATCCGGCCATACAAGAAAAGTACCGAATTGAAAATGAGGTAATTCATCATAGATCCAAGTGAGTCCTCTTGAAACTCCAATGGATAGTAGGATTCTAAAGATTAGATAAAATACTAAGAGGGTCAGGAGGCAACCAAAGTTTACATGGGAAGAGGCGGTAGAAACGACTTGAAAGATTGGAGTGTATTTAGAGATTTGAAACTTGATATGACTACATGAAAATCAATAATCCGTTTGTCGGATTGTCTTGTACTTTTTTCTCTCTTCACTCTTTTGTTGCCACATGTTTCTGTTTGGTTTATCTCCCTATCTCAACTTGTTTGAGACAAATACTTCATCGTTGTATATAATATTGATGTGTGTTGACATTTATTTTGAGAACTTATGAACATGTTTTGTATATGAAAAATGCTTTGATGGATCCTTCCTAAGTTGCACCCACTAACCATCTCATATCCCTCTCCATCTTCACATTGACTGCTCTCACCCATATTTGGCGGCTAATATTTTCTAGATCCTCACATGTTCACTTTTCTTGTTTTGTAGTGTTAATTTTGTCTTTTTGGACACATATCCTCAATATGCTAAATCTAATCTCTTGTCTTTCCGCTCTGTGTGAACCATCAAATATGTTGGTCCATCATGTCATCTACTACACCGTCGCTCCAAAGGGAGACTCATATAACCACAAAAAATTGGTACTAGCCATGTTGAATTTGAAGCCCTCGTCGACGGGTCCTCCAACAATATTAACAGAGGCTCAGCCTCTACTATGCCACATGACAAATGACCTGGTGAAGTGGCAGAGAATAGTGGAGACCATCCTAGGTTCCACCCCATTCATCCGTTGGGTAACTCAAACAAGACCTAGGAATTTTCATGTGGCAAAAGATGGAACAGAGTGTGGTGGCTAGATTAAACTTGGGCAAACCTTGGGCCGGGCTGGGCCAGGTTTTTGGCCAGGCTGGTTAAAGCCCGACTTACAAAAGCCAAGCCCAAGCACGGCCAGGCCCGAGGCATGTAAAAAACGCCTATTTTGTATAAAATATATTAAATAGATCATTTTTAGAGCATAATACCTATTTTTCTATAAAATGCTAAAAATCCCCACAGGACTTTTCCAGTCTTTGCATGTCAGGCTTGTTGCGCAAAAGTGAAGTCTGAGCCCGGCCCGACGTCGGGCTTTCGGGCCAGGCTTGCCCATGCGTAGGTCTAGGCTAGATGTTGCCTCGGTGGGCAACATATGGTATTTATAGGATAAACATTAGACATCGATAAATAATAAGTATACTAGGCAAGATGGCGCGGCGACACGCCGCGCCTGTGTGTACATGAGCGTATTTTGTGTTTTAATAGTGTTAAGTAGTTGGTTTTTTTTTCAAAGAGTAAAATGGATCTACTGAAGCGAAAGATTGTATGTATTAAGAAAAGTATTTGTAGTTAGAAGTGTTAATTCAATTTGTATTGGCAGGTACCGTGGGTTTATTCCTTGTTTGAGAGGTACATGTATGTATGTAAATGTGGTTGGTAAGTTATACACAAAAAAAGGCCAAAAATTATTATCGGAAATTCCATAAAAATGTTTTAAAAACTGTAAAAAGGCTGAAGAAAAATATCATCAAAAAGTTTAAACTCATTTAGGTCGAGAAGTTTAAAGTTGTTCGAGAGGTATATGCATTTATGTAAATGCGGGCGGTAATTTTTCAAAAAAAAAAAGGCAAAAAATTCTGTCAAGAAGTCAAAAAAGGTTTTAAAATAAAAAACGAAAGAAAAGGTTTAAAAACTAGAAAAATGGAAAAAATACCGTCAGAAAGTCTAAACTCATGTAGGTCAAAAATCTAAACTTGTTCGAGAGGTATATGTGTGTAAATTTGGTTTGTATTTGTAGACAAAAAACACCAAAAATTACAATCGGAAAGTCCGAAGAAGGTTTAAAAAACTGTATTAAACCTAAAGAAAAATACCGGCAGAAAGTCTAAACTCGTCTAGAAGGTAGACCTATGTAAATACGCTTGGAAAAATTTTAGACAGGAAATATACGCTGGAAACTACTGCCAGAAAGAAAAGTCTATGTTTAAAAAGAAACTAAAAAGATAAAGCTTTAAAAAGTTGGCCGGCTGTTCACCGGATGATACACCGGTCATTGCACAGGTATTCACCGGTGTAACCGGCTTGTTTACCGGGTGGAGCACTATTCATCTGGAATAGCTACGTTTTCCTTTCAGTGTAGGGTTAGTAAATATGGATGAGCCGATGGATTTAGATGACTATTTGAGCTGAATTTGAAGATTTGAGAGGAATACGTATATGTCTGTCAAAATATACTAAAAATGTTAAAACATGAAAAATTGTTCGGAAAGATGATATCCATCTACTCGTAAAAGGAAAATTCAAACGGATGACTGAGTGCGACGAATTTGACAAAATTCATCAAATGTTTTTGCGAATCTGGTTGCAAAATTAAGGAGTTAGAGTCGAACAAACTCGAAACCGATCACGGAAATGGAACCTACTCGTCGGCGCGCATATATTTCATGTACATATTATAGCGGAAAGGGAAAAAAAGAAAAGAAAAAAATACAGTTGTTCGGAAGGAACGGATGACTGAGTGCGGCAAATTTGACAAAATTCAAAACAAAAAGGTTAAAACATGAAAGTTGTTCGGAAGAATGATATCCATTTACTCGTGAAAGGAAAATTTAAACAGATGACTGAGTGCGACGAATTTGACAAAATTCGTCAAATGTTTTTGCGAGTTTGGATCCAAAATTAAGTAGTTAGAGTCGAAAGAACTTGAAACCGATCACGGGAATGGAACCTACTCGTCGGTGCGCATATATTTCATGTACATATTATCGCGGAAAGGGCAAAAAAAAAAAAAATCCAGTGCGCGCATAGGATGGTACCGGTACCGTAGCATCGGAGTCACTGGCGCTATCTGGTACTGTTCATCGCGACCGAGCACTGTTTATCGGTGACCGGCTACTGTTCGTCGGTGACCGGTACTGCACACTGGCACTGTTCGCTCGGGTGGGGTGGATCTGGGCCGTCGATCCGCGATCGGACGGCCAGGATTTGGTACTGTAGCTACTGGCAGGTAGCTCGGTGATGCGTCCTTGTGACAACACGATCATATTGTGACTATCCGGAAAGGCTTAT
Source organism: Poa pratensis (assembly GCA_947311845.1). NCBI lineage: Eukaryota > Viridiplantae > Streptophyta > Magnoliopsida > Poales > Poaceae > Poa > Poa pratensis. The sequence goes on along the minus strand of CAMZMU010000104.1, from coordinate 10,886,290 downwards.
TTACGCGCAAGCGACGGCTCGCGCGGTCACGTGTAGCGTGCTGGTCGTGGGTGGGTCCCACCCGCGTTCTCTTCTTCCCCATCCTCTTCCTTCTTCCTCGTCCTTTCTTTCTCTCTCCCGTGCCCAAACTCCACCGATTTGGACGGCGCCAGGCCGAGCCGGAACCGCCGGAGCCACGGCTGGCCGCAGCGGAGGCGAGAAGAAACTTAACTTGGGGGGTGCGGGGGTGTGTGGTCGCCGGCGCCGGAGAAGAAGGGTGGGGTTAGAGGGATGGCTAGGGCGGCGGCGGACCGGCGGAGGGGGTGATTTGAGTAGGGCGAGGCGGTCGCGGTAGCACCGCCGGCCGCAGGGGCGGAGGCAGGCGGTTCGGCCGGCGACGGCGGCGGGGTGCGTTGTTCAGCTTCTTCCCCAAATCCTTGTCGTTTTGCTGTCGGAAGGGCGCGTGCGAGGCCGGCGACGGCGGCGGGGTGCGCTGTTCATCTTCTTCCCCAAATCCTTGTGGTTTTGCTGTCGGAAGGGCACGTGCGAGTCTGTCGGAAACCGAGCCTCGCTCGCGCGCAAGCTAGCCTCGCCCGTGACTATCGCAATATCCATGTCGTGGGGATGCCTTCAATATTAATATTAAAGATATACTAGAAACCAACAGAATAACGTTTAGTAACACCATCGTTGTTCCCCTGAAAATCGGTTCCAGTTACATACAAGCCTAAAAATACCGAGCCTTGCGAAACAAAGACATGTCTACAAGCCTGAGCCAAAGCAGCCGTGTTGGTTGGTTCCAGGGTTCCAGCAAGTCAGCAACCTGCCTCTGCTTCGAAAAGACAAGGTGTGCTGATTGGGGTACATTTCTGTCATTTTACCCAACTATTCTCAATGCAGGACATGCAATATCCAAGCAACTTCACTGATTGATCGCAGAAAGCGAATATTTGAGTTTGGTTATTTCAGGTGCATTCAATCCATGCAGACAATCCACGCTGTTACACAATGTGACTGATGGCACGAAACAAGGCTGCCAATCCATATGCCATACGTGCTATCTTGCCTATCTGTCAGAGAGGAACTGTCACTCGTTAACATGCACGAAAGAATAAAAACAGCCCAGAAACCGCGATGAAGAAACAAATTCTTCCACAAATGTCAAATATCTCAGAGGTCGTCTAATTTTATTTTTCATCTAACAAGACGGAGGTACACGCTTTTAGCGACGACAACTCTTCCTGCGACGCATGTCCAAAGCCTTGCCATCTTATCCTCCCCAGGCGATCAACCAGGTATATGTACCTGCAGGACCGGAGTTGAGCTACCTTAGTCATAAGCAGGACCTCTGCTTCTAGTTTACTGAATGATTTAAGGGATGGGAGAAACTTTACCCGGTAAGAAGGTTTACAATCTGAAGCTGCTTCCTGAAGTCATAGTGGTCTCCAAAGGCATAGACAGCGTGTCTTTGCGGATTGTTCGATTTCCTCATCACCTTGAGAAATGCACGCCTCACGGGACTTGATGACAACAGCCATGAATCTATAAATGATACCTGAAACGTAATGTTTCCTTCAGCTAGCAGTCAGGCATGATGTAAGGCGTTTTTCTTCAGTGCAATCATAAGCTCTTAAGTTAATTATAGCCAACAGATTAGGTTAACAAATGCTTGTGACAAGAGTCTTCTAGCAGCCACTGATGCAATAATATAAAATGACTACATGAGCACATCTGACTCTCCAGGTAATAGAGATCAAATAACAAGAAAGGCAGTAACACAAAACAAGTCATGTGCATTATAAACTATAGAGCAGACTTCCTCACACAATGACACATGGATGCGTGCACACACACACGCACACGCACGCACGCACACACACAAAAGAGAGAACACGTTTGCCATTCAAGACAGTTCCAAAGGAAAGGGTGGATAATTTCTCTCAATCCACAAACTGTTAATTAACCATTTGTCTCAAGATAAAGAACAACAACTGAAGCATCATGTACCGTTGAAATAAAATTGGTCAGTGCAAATTTGCATGGCTTTACATCACAATGATACTTTGGACTGTACAACAAACTGAGAATAATTACGAAAGAATACCTCATACGCTTGAACTTTTCCAGCAGCACCAAATGCATCGAGAAAAAGTAGACTCCACGACTCTACCATTTTCTGTTGAAGAAAAATCATATTAAGTTAGCTACTGAACCACCAATTGGACATCTCACATATTCACTTTAAAAACATATATCAATGTGGTAAATGGTAAAAAAGAGCATGAAACCAGAGCTCAATATGCCAAGCATGACTTCTAGACGAGTAGGTTACACTAAATCCTTGATGGATTCGTCTTAACTGCCTGCAAATAGCTGTTTGGGTAGATCAAATGGAAGAAGTTGCAGTTGTGTGTCATGCATCTGCCGATAATTCAACTAGGAGCAACTGACTGTTGTTGTCTGCACTTTGGGATCTTGACAACGTAATTTGTAACAATGGAGACATGTAACAGAGTTAATGAGAGGCTACACATATTTGTGGCTTGGTGACAATGCAACAGTGGATTTGTTGGCATACGTATTATTCGTACATGAGAGGATTGCAGGATGAGGAAACATGCATGTGTTGGGTAATATATGGCATGAATAGATACAAGATAAGTACATGCAGCTTTTGGAAATATTTCATGAGTGAGCTGAATGTTGTGATTTCCATACTACATTAGGCTCAGCAGTTATTTCAGTAGATATACATTATTAGTTACTAATAATAAATATATAATTATATATACTCCATCCGTTCCGTTGGAAAAGGCGTGCATGATTTGGCGCGGCGATTAAGAAAGGATAAGCGGCAAGAAAAGTTTCCAATCTTGACCCTGAGGCCGCTCCCAATGTGTCGGTTTTAAGTGCCATAACATGCTAAGAAACTGGTGTGTAAACTACGACCGCCCCAATGGGGCGTATCTTGATGTCGTGTCTACGTAATTGTATATTGGATCAATTTGTGGCCTAGTTATTCTATGGCCAAATGAACCTCATGAAAACTCCACAGGGAACGGTAAAGAGGCGATGTGCAAGATTTGGTGTAAGCGCACGGGATCAAATATGCATTTATTCATCCTCGGGTTTGCTGCTAAGAGCCGGTTCTCTAGCTATATACAGCAATCCTCTCTTTCTTCATTGATTAGGGCGACACGTCAGGGTTTTGCATATGAATTGTGCTAAGATACCCGCATTGGCACCAGCCTGAGAAAACGGCATCCGCAAATAATTTTTCTCTCCTAGCTGGACGCCTCGTTTATCGTAAACAGCCCACACGTTCGCCGCCTTAACTCCTTCGATCCCACGTCCTGCCTCTCTCTTCCAATCGTTTTCTTGCTGGCCATAACTGACTCACGATTTTTTAGGAAGTGGGTAACCAGAGGGAGGGACATAGTTGGAAAGTTAGCTAGTTTCACGCACCCGCGCCTTACTTTGTGGTGAAAAACTGGAAAAAATATTACGCCTTACTCAACGGAACGGAGGGAGTAATAACCAGCAATTACCAGTTTACCATACTGGAACAAAGATAGGGCATAAACAGTTTTGTAAGATGAAGTTATCCTTTTCAAGGCACAAAAAACAGAAGGAAAAACCAGCAGGTACAAACTTATCTGAAGTGTATGGATCGATGGTACTTATCAGTTACCAGTGAACCATGTGCGCATTAATACACAAACAAAGCACAGGCAACATGACCGTGGAAATGGAGCACGTGTCACGCACCATTTCTGGACGAGCTTAAGACTGGCTTGGCTCAGGAAATGCTAGAGGCCCAAGTGAACTATAGGCTGTTGCTGATCTGTATGGTAACAGCCTTGAACGAAGTGTCCTGGGGAAAGTGCTTGGGTGTACTGGGGCCACAATCCAGAAGTGAACAACACTGTGTGTCTGGCTCCTGAGGAAAACATAGACCCCACTCTGCTGGAAGGTGGTGATGATGAAGAACATAACAGAGACATTGTGGTGGTTTCCCCACAGGTTACTCAAGAGGGTCATACACCTCTGGATGTTGCAGTTGGGGGAAAACTGAACAACGATAACTCGGTGTCTGCTTTAGCGACAAAAGAACAGCTAGGTGGAAGGAGGATCAAGAACAAGTGGGGCCCTGTGATGGCCACACGGATGAGTGCCAGGATCCAGAAAGATGGTAGGACAACAGTGGAAAAAGCTCAGAACAGGAAGATGGTGCTCAACTTGGAGATTCCTCTCCCCACAAAATCTACTCAAGGTATCGAAAACTCCTTTGCTGTACTAGACAATGCTGATTTAATGCAAAAAGCTAGTGCTGCTGGGATTTCCCTTGGTGATAATGTAGAAACTGCTAATAATAACATCGATACTGTTAAGGTCATTGAGTTGGACAGATTAGCCGTTTTTCGTAATGATCACCCTGATATGTTTCTTCCCAGTGACATTTATATCACCGCGGAAGACATATCGGATTTAGGTGCTCCCCATAGGGAATCGCCTAAATCTCCTCCTGAGTCTCACATTAGTGATGATCAGGATGCTGGAGCACCTTGGATTGAGGTATCCGGCAGAAAAAAGAACAATAGGAAAAAACTCTCATTTTAATCATGGTAGTTGGATTTATTTGGAATACCCGTGGTTTAAATAGAGCTGATAAATTGCTTAGGGCGAGTGACCTTTTAAGAGAACACCGCCCTGATTTTATTGGGTTTTCAGAAACAAAGGAGGATTTTACCTCCTCTCAACTGAAAGTCCTTGATCCAATGGATCTATATACGTGGAATTGGCTACCAGCAAAGAAAACAGCTGGTGGCATCCTGGTAGGAATTAACTCTGATGTTTTTGAAGTTATTTCCTGGGATAAGCATTTGTACAGCGTCTCGTGTGTTATTAAACAAAAAAGAGATACGGTTGTGTGGAGGTTTGTTGCAGTATATGGTTCCTCATATGAAGAACATAAGCTGGAATTTATCAACGAACTACATAACGTCCTTGCCAATTGGTCAGGTCCTACTTTGATAGGAGGTGACTTTAATTTGGTAAGGGATAGCTCAGAGAAAAATACTGGAAGTATAAACCAGAAGTGGACTAATCTGTTTAACGATTGGATAAACAAATTTGGCCTCTTGGAGCTTAAAAATGCTGGCAGAAAGTTCACGTGGTCAAACAACCAAGACAATTTGGTTATGGCCACGCTAGATAGAATTTGCATAACAACTTGCTGGGATGCTATTTTTCCTGCAAGTTTAGTGAAAACTCTACCTAGACTGGGCAGTGATCATACCCCTTTGGTGGTAGACACTGGTGCCCTCCCGGTTCCTAAAACCAAACAGTTTAGATTTGAAAAATGGTGGCTACAACAAAACGGTTTTAGCCAGGCTGTAGAAAGAATTTGGAATGCTCCCTGTAAGTTGCAAAAATCCATTGACATCTGGCAGTTTAAGGTCAGAGCTTTTAGGAGGTTTGCTACTGGGTGGAATGCTAATGTAGAGTCGGCCCAACGCAAACTTAAACAGCAACTTGTTGCTGAATATGATCTTCTTGATGTTTTGTCTGAAACACAACCTCTTTCTCCGAATTCTAAAAACAGAATGAAAATTATTTCTTCTGATTTGACAGATATTTGGAAAAAGGAAGAAGTTAAAGCAAGACAAAGGTCGAGGGAGAAACAGATTCTAGAAGGGGACCAGAATACTGCTTATTTCCATACCATAGCAAATCAGCGCAGGAGGAAGAAGCAGATTACCTCCCTTCAGGGGCCTTCTGGTACCTCTGAAGATACTGAAGGTATAATTGCTATTGCTGTTGATTACTATAAAAAACTTTTTGGTTTCTCGACTAAGCTTGACATTGATTTAGCTGAAGATTTTTGGGATAGTTCTGATCTAGTTTCAGTGGAACAAAATGCTTTCTTAGAAGCAGATTTCACTGAGGCTGAGATTAAAATGGCTGTCTTTGGCTCGTATGCCGAGGGGGCCCCAGGTCCTGATGGCCTGTCTTTTCTTTTTTATCAGAAGTTCTGGGAAGTTATTAAAAAAGATTTAATAGCTATGTTTAATGACTGGAACAAGATGGACCTTGACCTGTATAGACTAAATTTTTCCCTTTTGACTTTGATCCCAAAAGAACCAGAGGCAACTACTATTCAGAAGTTTAGGCCTATTGCCTTGACTAACTGCAGTTTTAAGATTTTCTCTAAATGCATGACCAATAGGTTAGGGGTTGTTTGCGAAAAGCTAATTTCCCCAAATCAATCTGCTTTTTTAAAAGGCAGGTATATTTTGGAAAGTGTTGTTTCGGCCCATGAAATTATTCATGAAGTGGCTCGAAATGACCAACCGGGTTTTATCTTTAAGCTTGATTACGAGAAGGCTTATGACATGGTTAACCGTGAGTTTATGCTCAAAGTGCTTGCTGCTAGGGGCTTTAGCCCGAAGTGCATTTATCTATTTAATTCTCTCTTGGATAGAGGCTCTGTGGGGGTCAGGATCAATGATGTTAATAGTAACTTCTTCTTGACAGGCAGAGGTGTTAGACAGGGGGATCCTATCTCTCCCCTGTTTTTCAACCTTGTAGCTGATGTTTTTACGAAAGTGTTAGCTAAAGCTGCCGGTAGGGGCCTTATTTCTGGGTTACTGCAGGGTTTTCGTGGAACAGGAGTGGTCAGCATGCAATATGCAGATGACACACTCCTATTCCTAAATAAAGACATGACACAGGTTATGAATTTAAAATGGCTGTTGTCTTGTTTTGAGCAACTTTCTGGCCTTAGGATTAACTTCCACAAATGTGAGCTCGTTGCCATTAATGTGGAGGCTGATGAGGCGCAGGATTATGCACAAACGCTCTGCTGTCGATTAGGAAAATTTCCTATTAAATACCTAGGGGTGCCTCTCCATTATGCTAAACTTCGAAAGGAGGATCTGCAGCCTATTGTGGATAAACTCCTGAAGAAAGCTGCGGGATGGAGGGGAAAACTTCTAACCCACGCAGCCAGACTTGAGCTGGTCAGAAGTGTTTTGGCTAGTATTCCAATCTATCTCCTTAGCGTTATCAAATTTCCCAAGTGGGCCATTCGACTTATAAACTCTCAGATGGCACACTGTCTGTGGGATAATTATGAAGGTCATTTTAAATACCACCTCGCTAATTGGGGGCTTGTCTCGAGGAAAAAAGATTTTGGGGGCTTGGGTATCCCTAATCTGGCTGAAATGAACATTTGCCTTTTGGCTTCTTGGATTAGAAGGTATCAATTAGATGATAATAAGTTGTGGAGACAAATTATTAACTTCAAGTATGATGTTAATATCCCAAATATTTTTGCATCCTCTGACTCTGGGGTCTCTCCTTTTTGGAAAGGGGTTCTTTGGGCTGCAAAGGCTGCAAAAATGGGGTACTTCTGGAAAATTGGTAATGGGAAGAAAGTGAGATTCTGGGAGGACCAGTGGTTTGGTTCTTCCAGCCTCGCTATCCAATATTGGGATCTCTATGTCATTGTCAATGAAAAAACTATAACGGTGGCAGACGTCTGGGACGAGAACCAACTTAAGGTTTCCTTTCGTAGATGCTTTGATCATAAAATGATGCTGCAATGGTATGAAGTCCTTCAAATTGCTCAATCAATCCGCCTTAGCGGAGATGATGACGCGTTGATCTGGAAATATGAATCCAATGGGGTTTATAGCTCTAGCTCTTTGTATGCTATTTTGAATTTTGGTGGGATACAACCTGTTCATATTCATGCGGTTTGGAAAATTAGAGTTCCACCAAAAATTCATTTTTTCCTCTGGCTTGCCTCCCACAACAAGCTCCTTACTAGGGATAACCTGGTCAAACGACAGCATGTCGATGATATAACTTGTGTTTTTTGCAATGAACCTGAATCTTGCGACCACCTTTTCTTTGAATGTGTGGTTGCTAAAGTGGTTTGGGGGGTTTTAAACCGCATTCTACACATGACTGACCGTGATATCTCTTTCCTTTCTATTGCTAGCATGTGGCTGTGTGAGAAAAAAATTTATGCTTCATAATACAGTACATGCGGCTGCTATGTGGACTCTCTGGAATACCAGAAATGATATATATTTCAATCGTTTGCCTTGGATTGGTTTGCAGAAAATCTGGAGGCTGATGGCATGTACGCTATCCCAGTGGAGGGTCTTATACTCAGAGGGCACAAGAGAGGATGTGGACAAGATCGTAAAAGAGCTAGATCAGCTTGCGAGAGCTCCCCCTTTGTTACTGTGGCCCGACCCTGGTTGACCCTACACAATCTGCCAGGAAAGATGAACCTGGTGCGAGACACCCGCCAAGACGATGAAGAAGCCTTGGCGTGGAAGCTCACAACCAAAGGGCTGGCAAAGTGTCTGGAGGAGAAGAACCTCAAGCTGATCGGGGTCAATGGGGCGCTAAGGGTGGTCGACGCTTGATGGCTTTTCCCTACCTGTGTTGGTGGTGTTTCTCCTTCTAGTCCTCATTTAGAGCCTTTGGTGTGGTAGTTGGAACCTTATGGCGTTGGTGCCGTTTGTCCGAGGTGGCTGGTATAGCTTCCTGAAACTTTGAGTTGTAATAAGCTGAAGTTGTAACCCAACTCTGTGGTGTAGGTTTCTTTAATGGAACCGGGGTGAGACCCTTTTATTCTAAAAAAAAAAACATTATTAGGGTAGTATACGTCACATATGGGCTCATCTACCACTGAACTTGTGAAACCATAAGCAGCCACAAATAACAGCACTCAATCGGTTATTGTCCAAATACCACGCTGGACGTATAACATCTAACAACATTTTGTTATGCACTTGTCATGCTCAATGGCCATCATCCAACAACATTTCTCTTTTAATTTGCATCTGGCAAGTGAAAATATGAAGTCATGCACTTGTCATACTCAATGGTCATAATTTATTCTTCCTTTTGTCCATTTTCTTTTGAGATGCTTGACTGCAACCCAAAGACACGTGCTAAATTTGAAGTCATTGAGATCTTCTAATAAAAGGTGTGAAATAGTACCATTCAGGAAACGTGTGAAATAGTTGAAGCAGTGAATAACGTTATTTCCAAAACATGACGATGGCTACGTTGTTTTATAACTTCTAAAAGGGAACTGTTTTTTATTAAAGCTGGAAGCACCATCCAGGTTCACCAGGTAGTCATACATATTTTTTACCAAATGTAAGTATGGAATATGTACAAGTACATCAATCACGAAATGTCTGCTCAATGTAAAAAATGGATCTGGAAAAGAAGATAGGAATGGGGATTCATACCTGTGAGCTTGCACGAAAGGAAAGGCACACCAGTGATGCCTCAGGAACCACCGTACCAGCAGCCTCAGGGCTACTATCTCCCGGAGGAGACACGACAAGCGGTAGCCGCAATGCACCGCCAACAGGGGACTCCAAAGCAAGATCAGGGAACTTCACAGCATCGTCCACTGGTATGATGACCTTATTCGCCACCGCAATCTACACCATTTTTCATTACGATTACTACGTGAGGACCCAGGTCACCGATCATCCAACCTCATCAGCAGTTAATAGTCAACTAGCACACTGAATACCAAATTACCGATGACATATACCTTGCCGTCGTTCTTACGGATCTCGGAGATGTCATCGAAGTACCCTCTGCGCAACTCATCCGAACTGCACTTGACCAATCAACCATAGGTTCAGAAGTTAATCATCACACAATGCACCCGCACAGTGCAGCGATAACCAGTAGGATTGACAGGGGGAGAAGAGCCTTACAGCCTGGCCCTCGCCTTCGCCTTCTTCTCGGTAGCCTCCTTGTCCCCCGTCTGATCAACCATGCGCGAAAACCATGTGATTAAACGCCCTAATGGATTGCAGTTGCGGAGAGGAGCAGGTGGAAGAGGGAGGAGACGACCCAGGAAGCTTACCTTGAAGAAGTCCAGGAAGCCGCGGGTGAACACCGCGGGCGTGGATGGAACGCCACCGCGTATCCTCTCGCCGACAGCGCCGGTTCTGGAGAGCCGGAGAAGCGGTCCCGCCTTTCGCGCCGCCCTTACCATCATCGCCGCCGCCGATCTAAGCCGGTGAGGACTAGTGTCGAAACTGGAACCAGCGGGCCGAGCCGACCTAGGAAACGATTTATCTTGGTATACGTAAGCGCATCCGGAAGACGTAAACAATTTTTCCGTTAACGGTGCTGGTCTGACGTAATAAGACGGCCGCTGGACCGGCGCCAATAGAAACCGCGGAGTCCCAAAACCAGCGGCGCCGAACAGAGGAAACAAAACCCCCATCCCCTCCGGCTCGACTCGATTCGATTTTCTCCCGACCCCGATCATGGCCTCTTCCTCCTCCTCCTCGTCGCAATTCGAGTAAGTCCTCCGATTCCCAGTCCCTCAATCACTCGTTCACCTGCGCACTGATCGATCTCATGTATCCGTGTGTTCTCCGAGCAGCGATACGTTGGCGAGGCGCCCGCCGCCGCCGCAGAGGAAGCCGCCGTTGCTGATGCTGCTGCCACTCATCTACGCCCCCGTTCTGCCCCTCAGTACGCATACCCTCTTCCCGTTCCCTCAGTTCCCGTGCCGTAATTCCTTTTTCAGATCGTGTTGCTAACTAGGGTTGTTGTTTGGTCCTTGTGGGAAACAGTCAGGATCGGGATGCGGCACAACCCGGTGTGGAGGGACCGCCTATTCTACGGCGTCCTCGCCGGCGCATTCGTCCATGGCACCTACCTCATGTGCGTACTCTGTCCGTATGTTATTTGTCTGTGATAGGGGGTGAGCATTGCCGTCTGCAGTGATTGTTCTCTTGGTGGTTTTATTTGCTGGTCCATGTGTGTTCTGACTACAGGATGTGTCCATGCCTAGTCGATATCAGTGAGAAAAACTGTAGTTTCGTAAGGATGTCCCATGGATTGGAAGCAATTAGAAGTTTAGAACGTTCAGCAGCGTGTAACATGTGCTTATGATAATTATGCAATGTGTTGATATCTATGTCTTGATATAGAAAATGTTGTGGGCATCTGCATTTGTCTGTTTGGTGTTTGCTAAGAAACTGCATCATTCACACCGTATATATACATAGTACTCCCTCTGTCCCGCTTTACTTGATGCAGACAGAGAGCTAATCTAGTGCAAATATTTCTATACAACTAACGACAACTAAAACAGAACAGACGTAGTATAACTGAAAGGGATATGATTGGAGGTCTTAACCAACAATGACTGATTAAGCATAATTCATATGAAGCATGAGTTATGTAATGAACATGAGCTTGATAATCTTCTATAATACTAGTTTTCTATGATCATAATTGTCTTTTGTTTTTTTTTTCGAAGTGTTTTCACTGAGTGACGTTATGCTGACATTCATGACTGAATACTGATGCCCACCTTAGATAATTGCAGTACACCAGAACTCTCGTTACACTTCAAGCAAGTGTTAATCATAGCTTGTGTGATTGCATGGAAGCTAGGAATGTATATATGTGTCATGTATTTGTACAGAGTGTTGAAATTTAATCTTGCAGTGTGTTCGACAAAGACCTATGTTCACATATGGCATGTTAGACATGGGTAAATCAACCGAGATTCTAATTCCCATCCCTGTCATAATTATTTACTGGAGATGCAAGTGAATATCTTAAAATATGAGTGATCTTACTGATAAAATATGTGCACTAAACAAGTGCATGAACTACTCTTCTAATCCACCCTCTTGTGCTATGAAATGATCCCAATATAGTTACATACATACAGGCTCTAATTTTGGTGTCAGAGTCTTTGTTATACCATACATATGGTAGAAAAGAGTTTTGTTCTAAGCAACAATTATGGTCATGGTTCTTGAAAAATGATGTGTATCAGGTATTTATTATTTCTTGTCTGAAAATGTCGTCCCTGGCCTTCTTTTTGGTTCTTGCTTGTCCAAACTGGTTACAGTCATTCTGCTAGTAGCTATCTCCACTGTACTGGATCTTTTGATCATGCACGAATCCAGTTCTTGATTTTTGCTAGTTGCTCTGATTTCTGAACCGGTACTGTCATTTCAAAGTTCACATATATAGTTTCTTCACCAGGATAAGCTCATGTGGTTATCGTTGATATTCTTTCAGATCGGAACTGTATGACTCTGAGAGCAAGTGAATCATATCCCTCCAAAGGTCCAGCTATGAATATTTTTCGGCAGCAAATTTTGATTCGATCGCAAGTCAACAATTGATGAGGGATGACTGGTTTTCGTATTAGCAAGTTTGTTCACTACCTGTTTGTTTTAATCATATTCAAGGTTTGTGTTTGCTACAATTATAGAATTTTGAACACACAAAATAATTCCGACTGCGAGAGCATCCAGCAACAATTTTATATTCTTCAGTCTCTGTATGTTGCAGTTCTATATATTCCCCCTTTGCCCTGTCAGTTTCTGGTATATTTTGTGCTGATGCGTAGCCATTCATATTTCTCTTGAACAAAGTAGAGAAGCAAAATATGGAGTACATTTGTAATGCTGTGAAAGGAAATGCCTTGAAGATCAATGGGTTACATTACCACGTGTTCAGCTTTAGTCAGTATTCCTGCTTTACATGCTCGTGTCAGGGTACATTTTCCAATACGTTGTAGCTGGTTATTGGATCTTCCTGATTTCAAATTATTGTGTGCCAAGGACAACTTACATGTCGTTAAGTACCCTGTCCTATCGAGACCACCAGTAGCTAACTGCCACCCCTCCGTTCCAATTTAATTGACTTGCTATGCACCACATGTGGATATATCTAGACTTGCACATGTAGTGCATAGCAAGTCGATTAAATTGGAACGGAGGGAGTACTTATAGGGTTCGTGTTTTGCTTCGTAATATCATATGATTGTGTCACTGTACGCATCAAGATCACGTGCAGGATTATTAAGCAGGAACTTATCCTAAGACATCTTGATCCCGTGATCTGTAAACAGAACATGGAATTGATCCGGATTTCGATTCTGACAAGATTCGTCATGAGAGATGTTGAGTTGACTCAACAACTACAATAGCAGCAACACGACCACAAGAGTTGAGACTGCTCATAATGAAGAAATTGTCATGCAGACAGATGAGCCAGTTCCTGTGGCAAACGGGCACAATAGCTGTAGAAGACGATGTTGAGATAAAAGCGGAAGCATCAACTGAAAATTTTCCAATGGTAGAAGAGATTGCTACTGAAGAAGCAGCAACAATCGTACAGGGCTAGAGGCAGTTGTTGAGTTTGAAAATTGTTTAAAAATTGTTATTCATGGGTTTAAAAATTGTTTAGGTAGTTCAATGTAATTTTCCACGGGTTTAAAAACATGTTCACGGGCTCAAAAACGTTCAGATAGTATTTTATAAAGTAACGGGAAATAGATAACACAAAAAAATGTAGAAAATGTAATAAAAACAAAAAAGTAGAAAGAAAAAAGAAAAACAAGAAAACAGTAAACAAAAGATACCCCACTGCCCACTCCACAGCCGCGCTTGGGCGTAGCTCCAGTAGCGGACGCTTTAAGCGCCATATAGAAATATCCCGTGGCGGCCGGATGCGAATCTCTACATGGGTGAACCCTATTTGACGGCCGGATGCGAATCTCTACATGGGTGAACCCTATTTGACGTCTGTTGGGCCTGTTCGTAGCGCAACGCGTACCTGCAGAGCACTGGGTCTGACCGTTACGAGAACGGTGGTCAGAGAGATGAACCGGGGCGACGACTGGAGTTGAGGGCAGTCCTGGTTGAGGGAGAAGATGAAGAAGAGGGCGACAACCTCGCCAGAGACGGGGATGATGTGGCTGGCCGTGGCGTCGCGGACGGAGGAGAGGAAACAACGTAACTTGGGGGTGCGGTGCGGTGGGGGTTCGTCGTCGCGGAGAAGAGGGGGAGGTTAGAGGAAAGCCTGGGGCGGCGGCTCGAGGGAGACGGGGCACGGAGGCGACGCGGTAGCGGCCGACGGTGGCACGGGGGAGTCGAGCAAGGAGTTGAGGAGGAGACGACAGAAGTGGAGACGACGAGGAGATGCCTGCGTGCTGGGCTTCAGCCGAACAACTCCTCCTTAAGGCCTCGTTAGTTTAATCCCTCGGAGGCATGGATTGCTCTGGATTGTGGCCCAATCCTGGTTTTCCAGCCCGGCGAGGTAAAATTTCCAGCCCAGCTAAATTAAGGTCTTTGTTTACTCCCCGACGGGATTATGGCCCACTAAATTCCGTCCGTTTTATACTGACTCGGTCTGGAAAAAAATTATCCTCATCTGACCTGTGGAATAATTTCCATGACGCGAGAGCGAGCCAAGGGGCGAGGCAAAGTTGGCTGTACTGGATTAAACAAACGGCTGAAATATACATGGGAATATGTGGAAGGGGTTAATAGGGGTTAGTGGGGATTAGGTGAATGACGGGGATCAACCAAATCCCCGCCTAGATCCATTCCACGCCTGGATTCTATCCAGAGCAAAACGAATGAGGCCTAAGGCGTCTGGGCGATACACGACGCTGAGAGCATCTCCAACCATGGACACCAAATCCGGCCCTTAAACTGTCCGCGGACACGTCCGGACGTGTCCGCGGACAGTGACCGGACAACCCCTATAAACTGTGTTCTACAATGATGAACCTTATATTTTTCTCCCCAAATTCATGCATTACATGCAGCTATGTTGTTTGCATTGTGGAAACTCTATCTAGTCCACAAAGATATACCATACATAGTAACCATTATTATCACTAAAATAACTATAGCTCCCAATGCATAATGGAGATACATCTCCTTCTCAATGGCATGCTTCTTGATCTTTTTCATCTTTGTTCGACTTGCATCCGTCTTGATTTTGTAATCATCGACGATATCCGCGAGATGCAACTCCTTATTCATCTTCTCTTATTCTATCATTGTCTTCTCTTTTTCTATCATTTTCTTCTCTTCTTTTATCATTTTCTTCTCATATTCAATCTTCTTCTTCTCCTCTTCCATCTTCTTTATTTTCTCCTCCAGCTTCCGGTTTGTACCATCAACTTCTTGAAACTTTTCTTCGAACTTCCTCTTTTTCTCAATTGTGAAGTTCAAATCTTCCAATATGCGCATCTTGCCTCGGAGGGAATCGTTCAACTCAGATATCAATCCACGGACATTGCAAGTACATGGTTTTGAATCCTACAATTCAAGAAAATTGCAACTAAAATCCACTATCATTGCACAAATTTGGGGGAAAACTCAAAATGTGAGCTAGGACATACCGAGTCGGAGGAGCTGTCCTCCTCGTATAGAGGGTAGGAGCCTGCCGAGTCCTCCTTCTTCTCCCATGAAACCATGTTGGCGGAGACGGGGCGGCGGAAATGGAAAATGCTTGACCGTGTTTGTTGAGGTAGGGTTCTGACGAACTTACAGATCGGGGACCCGGGTGAAAGGACACGGATGTCGCCTACAGGGGGGTGAATAGGCGATTTAAAATTCTTTACGGTTTAGGCTTGAATAAATGCGGAATAAAACTAGCGTTTAATTTATCAAGCACAAAACCTAAACAAGCTAGGTTTACCTATGTGCACCAACAACTTATGCTAAACAAGATATACAACTATGTGATAGCAAGATATATTACTTCAAGCTCGATGGCTATCACAAAGTAAATTGCATAAGTAAGAAGCTCGGGAATAGAAATACCGAGGCACTTGGAGACGATGATGTATCCCGAAGTTCACTTCCCAATGGAAGCTACGTCTCCGTTGGAGCGGTGCGGAGTCACAAAGTGATCCCCGAATAGCCGTCAAATGGCACACCGTAATCTCCTTCGTGCCTCCACCAATGCGGAGTGCCACGAACCACTATGGGACACTTGAGGGTGGTCACCGAACCCGTACAAGGATGAGGCACACTCCACAACTTAATTGGAGGCTCTCACCGAATTCCCGCGGCTCCCAAAGCCACAAGAATCACAAGGTTGGGGCGCGACTCCACAACTTAATTGGAGGCTCCCAACTATCCCGCGAGCCACCAAAACTCCGAGATCAACAAGGACCGTCTAGGGCACTCCAAGTACCGAAGAGGACAAGCTCTAGGGCACCCCAAGTACCCAAGAGTGACAAGCTTCTCAACTTCGATTTCCACGTATCACCGTGGAGAACTCAAACCGATGCAACCGATGCAATGAAGGCAAGACCACTAGAGGTGGTCAAATCCTTCACTCCCAAATCCCACCAAAAGCAACTAATGCTTGTGGGGGGGAGAAGAGAGGAAGAACAAGGAAGAACTCAATAAATGGAACTCCAAGATCTAGATCCAAAGGCTTCCCCTCACTTAGAGGAGAGATGGATTGGTGGAACAATAGATCTAGATCTCCTCTCTCTTTTCCCACTAAATGGAGGCAAGAATCATGGAGGGATTGAGAGATAGCTAAGCTCAAGAAGGTCAACAATGGGGGTCAAATTCATGCTCAGCAAAGCTGGATGGCTGGAGGTAGGTGGAGGGGTATAAATACCCCTCCCAGAAAAAGAGCCGTTGCAGACAGAAAAATCGGATATTCCGATATAAGTCATGATCGGATAATCCGACTGGATCGGATAGTCCGAAACACAAAGTATCGGATAGTCCGGCACAGCCAGATAATCCGGGTAGACCTATATCGGATATTCCGAAAAGCTTCAGTACACCACAAAACAGGCAGCAAGAATTCCTTAGCCGATTTCGAGAGAAAACTTAAGAATCGGATATTCCGAATCAGCATGATCGGATATTCCGAAAAACTCCAGTATGCATTGTTTTTAAAGTCCTTAGCCGAAATCGAGCAATCTGGAGAATCGGATAATCCGAGTCGGCTAGGACCGGATAATCCGATTCCCCTGCTTGAGCAAATCTTGACAGAAACAGCAAAGCCTGAAATGCAACAACTTTCTCGTTCGAACTCCAAAACAGGTGAAACCAATTCTGTTGGAAAGGTAACGACAATATTAAGGGTCACAAATATAGAGGGGATACCACACATGGGAAGGTGTGGACCCTATCTCGAAGGTGGACCAATAATATTTCCAACCCGGAAATGCAACAAGTTTTCCATACGAAATCCGTTTTCGGAGAACTTGGGCTTGTCATGAAGATCACAACAAGCACCAAAACCCAACAAGGAGAAAATCCAAATAAGAACCGAGAAGGATGATGAAGGAAAGTATGCAAAGGTTTGAGCTCTCTCCAACTGATACGCTAAAGCTCAATCGAGAGCCCCTCTTGATAGTACGGTATCTATCCTATAACCCGGTCTCCCAACTAGTACCACGAGACCGGTAAAATAGAAACCCTATCATACCTTTGCCTTGCGCATTCCACTTGAGCTAGATGACGTCGATCTTGATCTCTTCAAGTGGACCACCTTTCTTGATTGCGCTTCGCTTGGTGAAGACTCAAACATTGCTCCCCCATACTCCACTATGGGAGAGGCTCTCTTAGGCACATCTTCACATGAACATTATCTCTAAATGGGTGGCAAGCTTCAAGCCTAGGATTTCTTCGAGATGCTCCTCTTGAACTTGCGCTTCTCAATCATTGATGACGATCACCACTTGACGTCATCGATCATGGGCCATATGAAATCTTCATTTGATGCAAGCCCATAGAAAGATACCTAACCACACATAGAAATGCTACACACGTATCATGGGTTAGTTCACAAAGCTACATGGACAATTGCTTACCATACCAAGAGATACATGATCCCACTTGGTACATCTTGTAGCTTTGTGTGTTGATCAATATCTTGGTCAACCTTGTAACTTTTCTTCTCTTTTCAATAGATGATGTCTTGAAGATAACCATGAATGATCACATAATTCTTTTCTTCAAGACATACTTGCAATATGCTCAACTCGCATATGACCAATCATCGGATAACTCCTCGAATAACAACTTGGTCATCACATACTCTTCTTCTTGATCATATCAAATATATCCATACAACTCGATGATCTTGATGCCAAATACTCCATTATATCAATACTACGCAAAATGGCGCGTCGACACGCTGCGCCCGTGCCTTAAAATTAGGTTATATATTTTAGAAATATCCACATTTAAAAAATTGTTCAGTCTCTAAAACTATTGGAGTTCAAAAAAAAATTTACATTTGTTGACTATTCAGATTTCATAAAAATAGTAAAATTAAGAAGTTAGTTATATTTGAATTCTTTCTACATTTGCAAAATGCTTAGATCTAGAAGGCATTTGTAAATTTGAAATATATATCATTTAGTAGTCTTTGAAAAATTGTTTAAATACCCTAAAACAATATATATAAAGTGTTTAAATTATGTTGTTTTGTTAATCATATTGAGTGATATCACTCATATTGTTCTTCTGGATTTTATTTGAGTTTGAAAAAAAATTATGAAATTTATATTTTATCAAATGGGTCTTTATGTATTATTTAAAATTATAAAGATTTTGAAAAAATGTTGAAAAGGTCCAAAAGTATTTAAAATGTCTATACTGATTTTTACAATTTGTAAGAGAAAATAAACAATTTGTCATTTTGAGTATATTTAGATATTTAGCAAGTTGGAATGTTCAGATATGTTTGTATTTTTTTCCACGCAAATATTTATCTTAACTTCATAATTAGGGAGAATGCAATATGTGAGCATTTTATCAAACTTGATTCAATATAATTTGGGAAAATATATTTAGATTGTCTTGATATATTTTTAGAGTATTTCTATTTTTTTTAGCAAATTAAAATGTGAGTATGTTGATATTTTTAAGATCTTTCCAAAAAAAAATTCCTTTAGCAATTTGAAAAGTTTATTTTTTATTCTGAGCAGTTCGATGTATTTTTTCGTATTTATAAATATTCAGCAAATTAAAATGATCAAACGAATGTGTATTCAAAACTATTGATTTTACAAAATATATTTCAATGTAATTAGAGGAAATACATTTAGGTTATCTTCATATGTTTTAGAGTATCTCCATTTTTTTAAGCAATTTGAAATGTTCAAGTAAGTTGCCCTTTTTTTTGCGAGCATTTTGACATATTTTAGCGTAGTTTCTAATTTTTTATCAAATTGATTTTTTTTTCTCTTTTTTTTTAGTAGTTTGAAAATCTCAAATTTGTTGTTTTTTTTTCCTTGAGTATTTTGATGTATTTTACTATATTTAAAAATCTCTAGCAAATTGAAAAATATCCAAATAATTTTGTATTTGTAGTTATTGTTTTTAAAACATTTATCATTTTTTCGTCTGGTTCCACATGTCAGGAGTTTAGCACTTTATTAAAAAAAATTCAAAAAAAATTGTATTCAGAACTATTGATTTTACAAAATATATCTCAATGTAATTAGAGGAAATACATTTAGGTTATTTTCATATGCTTTGGAGTATCTCCATTTGTTTAAGCAATTTGAAATGTTCAAGTAAGTTGCATTTTAATTTGATAGTAAATAAAGGAAGTGCATTTAGTTTTCATTTTCTAGAAAACCTGTGAATTGTTTCAACCCTTTTTTTTGTTATTAGTATTTGTTTTTTCAGAAATGTGTAGTTTACAAAAATTATTTAAATTGGGAAGTTATTAAATTTTGAATTATTTGATGCGAAAGTTTTTTAAAATTATAAAGTACTGAAATTTGGATTTTGATTTTTTTTTCCAATATGGTTGTAATTCAATTTTGGCAATGATCATTTTACAAACTGTTCAAAAATTTGGAAATTGTTGGATTTTTTAGAAAGTTTACGTTTTTTTTATTTTACAAATGGTCAGATTTAAAAATTATTTAATTTAGAAATTTATTATGAATTGAATTGTTTTTACGTTTGTAAAATGATTAGGTCTAAAAGAATGTTACTATTTTTGGAGACTTAAATTTGTAATTTGAATTTAATTGGTCAAATTTCTTTTTTGTTTTTTTCCCACAAATTTATCCAAATTTTGATAAATAAATAAATAAACAAATTTGTTGTTGTTGTCATAAATAGTTTTTTATTTTTTTTAGTCATTTTGGCATTTTTTCTATATTTTTTACGTTGATTATTTGTTTAAAAAAAACATTTTCTGTTTCTGTTTAAAAAAATACTGACGTGCGGGCCCCAGTATGACGTCTTTGTGACGTCTGCACTGGGGAGAGCCTCCCACGGCGGCGACGGCGACGTCCACTGCGGCGACGCACCACCGTGTCCCAGGACGCGCGTGGGCGTCGCGGATGCGCGTGGACGCGGGGTTGCAGCAGGCAGCGGCGCCGCTGAATCCAGATCGTCGGAGCGTCGCCGGAGCCGTGCGAATGCGGCGGACCATGCGATGACGGCGGCGTCGATTGCGGCGACCCTAGGGCGTTCCAGCACGTGTCCGTGAGCGAGGTGGGAGAGGATGCGGCGGCGAAGCGCTCCGCGTTCTTCGATTTGAACGGGGAGAGGCGGAGCGGCCGTAGCGCGCGTCGGCGGCGGCGGCGGGCTCGGCCCGTCGCGGGAGAAGAAAGAGGAAGGGGCAGATGTGATGCAGTTTTACACGGAAGTCCCTGTGCTTTTGCGAAATTAGATTTTAGTCCTTTTTAGGTTTTTTTTGTAAAAATGTTGCGCCAATTTTCGTGCGGAAGGGTCACCGGCTGCTCACCGGTTCCACCGGAGGTGACCGGGCGACGTGGCGATCGCGGATTGGTGCGGATGTGCACCTACTGTTGCTAAGAACAGTAACAGGTGTGAGGGGCGACGTGGCCCTATCCTAGCCGTCCATTGCTTGGATCCGACGGACAGGGGAAAAGCGGCGACGTGGCGCGCTGGACAGGGGGAGGTCATGTCCCTCTTTTATATATAAGTATATATTTATGGCATCAACCTTGAATCCAACATATGGAGTTCAAGCATTTGCCTATGGACAAACACTACAAGAATAACTCAATGCAACCATTAGTCCATAGGGATTGTCATTAATTACCAAAACCACACATGGGGGCGCCATGCCCTTTCAATCTCCCCCATTTTGGTAATTGATGACAATCTCTTTTACAAGGGTTTATATAATGAATTAAGCAACCATGCAAATCAACAAGCATGGATGCATGAGCATGAAAGGTAAATGCTTATGAACAAAACAAAAGCATAACACCAAATTCCCTTAAACCCTATAAAACTTCTCCCCCATTGGCATCCATTTCCAAAATGGGCGAAAAATCTTAGAAGGTCAATATAGTATGAGCTCCCCCAAAACGTGTGCATTTCTCAAAATATGAGTGAAATCAAATACACATATCCAATGACGAATAGTTGGAGAGAGCACAAACTATATTGAGGATCCAAAGATTGCAAAAGAATGATATGGAAAACTTTTTACAATTCTCCAAATAAAAAGTAAGCAATCAAAAAGATCCAACTAACCAAATAAACACAAGATATTATGATTTGAGCAAAAGAGTGTTTTAAAGAAAATAGAGGAGCTCCCCAATATTTGTACACAATTTAGAATTATTGTATTTGAATACAAGGTGTCAAACATGGAATCCTCACTCCTCCGGTATCCTCTAAAACACAAAAACAAATGAATTCACAAGCTCAATAAGATGCAAATGAAAAACAAAGCTTGTGACATATCCCATGGTGAAGATTATTGGCTTGTAAGACAAGCAAGATATTCACCAAGATGAGAGCACCAAGATGTGATAAAATAGGATATGCACTCATAAATCAAATTCTTTTCGGAGTCACGCCAAAGAATCAAAAACGGAGTAAAAGAGGTGACACCGAAGAATTAGGATATCGAGTAAAGATGTAATTTCTCTCATGTATATAAGTTTCTAAGTGTACATATCCACAAAGAAACATGTACACATAAAATTAGTTACTAAGAAAAGAAACGATATCCAAAGGGAAGTCATAAAATATACACATATGATGTTTGTTTAGGATCATAGCCCATAGCTCAATGTTCTCATATTGTATAATAATGAACTTCAAATTCAACCTCAACACAAGCATCACAAATATCACTAAGGGAAAGGAGATAGTTGGGACGCGTTGAGGAAAGCAACAAGTATCATAAGAGCTACATTGAATTTGCAATAGCTACAACAAAAGCAAATAAATACTTTTCATGCCATGATGCAACCTACACAAGGTTGGATGCTAGAAAAGTATGCATGAGGGTGAATACTTGTTACCGAGATGACATTGGGTTGATGTAGTAGATAAAATTTCATCAACCATCCTCGCTTGGCTCCAATAAGCATGTGGTGAAGATACTTTCATTGTAAATGAGACAAGCATCCAATGCATCTCCATGTACCTAAAACACATTCAAGTAAAATTGTTCCCAAACTAATTGGGTCCAAGTAGTTAGTCAAACTACAATACATAGAAGGAACTCCACATAAATATGTGCATATAGATATGAAATTGAATTTCATGCACATCTTAGCCGATTTAGGATTCCGTGGAGTTTCCCCTATATATTGGCACAAAGAAGGAAAGCATGCCATAAAATAAACATGTAGTAGATATGCATGCCTATGACCTTCAATAACCAAAGGGAGATACAATTTGGACAAATATTAAGAGATCAAAGAGGGTCCAAATTATATCAAAGATCCAAATCAAAAATTGATTTAGAGAAGCCAATTGAAACTAAAAGCAAATCAACACATAATTGATAAGATACCAATTGGATAAAGATATCAAAAAGAAAATAAGATACCAATTAATCAATATATAAAAGGACTAGATATCAAATTTCCAAAAGAGATACCAAAAGAGAGAGAGATGTTAATCAACGAATGATATAACCCACTCCCAAAGAGAGATGCCAATTGGGACAAACTCTCAAAAAGAAAGAGCGGGGTTCCAACAAATAAACCACACCCTCTACACTTTTCATGATGGTACAAAGTACCAAGCCAAAAAGGTTTGTCTTCCATGAGACATGTCATCGGGATCAAAGACCAATGGAAAGGATCAAATACAAATAGAATATAAATAGTGTTTAAAAAGATACATGATAGCTCTCCCAACAAAAGTGCATTATTTTATGATCTTGTATTTGAATACACAATGCACACACATGGAATCATCGCTCTCAAATATCTATTCAAACACTAGTCATATATCAAGAAAAAGCAATAAGATCCAATACTAATGAAAATATAAGTTGTACTCAATATAGGATAGCTCACCCAAGAATAGTGCATTATCTATAAGTAGCCTTTGAATGCAAGGTGCACAATGATGGGATCAATGCCTCTCCTACACCAAATAAAACACTAGGAAAGTTTGAGTAAAGCAAAATGATCCACAAGAGGTAAGGAAGACAAAAGGAGTTAAATCACATTAATTTTTGGCAAGAATAAGGCAATAAAATCAAGAGCCAACATGAAGATGATCTACAAATTTCACCACAATTATGATATCAATTGTCATGGAAAAGGAGTATATGTAGAAATTTCTTAGTGGTGTATTGGATTGATTTCAAGATCATCTTCGCAACCAATAAGCACATGGTGAAGGATAAGATTTAAGCGCGATGCTTATGTAGATAAATGTTCTTGATAGCTTCAAATATTCACGCGATAATGCAAAGCAACTACAAAGAGTGCTTTGAAGCAATCGGTTTTCCAAAGAGATATATGAGAACATATTAGAGGAAAACCTTACCAAGAACATTCATCACAAACAAGATCCAAAGTGTGAGTAAGTAAAAACATTTAAGCAAATGGGAACTTGTTTGAGAAACATGCCACAAAGGAATAAGATAATTAACAATATCAATTCTAGGTGGCAATACCTCACATGTTCACATTGTCTAGGTTTGTAATATGCACATAGCTTATTACTCCCCCATAATGTGATAATCCATTCATTCTCCACAAGAGGCAAGTAAAACCCAACTAGAGATGATTAATGAACATTATAGAATTTGAATTTCTCATGAGAAGGACATACCATATAGAGACTAGATAAAATTGATATATCAACACTAAGTGGTAGTACTCATGTATATACATTTTTAGGATTGTGAAGTGCGCAAGCATATCACTCCCCCAAAATGGGATAGTCCATTAATCTCTCAAAAAGAGCCAATTAAGATATAAGCAAGTTGATACAAAAGGCTCAACACAAACTCACACATACATGGTGTGCAAACCAACATACACATACTTGATTGCTCAAGATAAGTAAGTAGAGAGCACAACATATACAAACACTAGCAAGGTACAAAACCAAACACATGCAAGGGTGCAAGCAACTTTCAATGTATATATGATTTAAATACAAGTTACCGCAAGGAGAAACATTGGATATGTTATAGAACAATATAATCCAAATGACTTGGCTTGAGAGAATATAATTGATGAAGATCCCTTAATTCTTCATGATGTAGCCAAGTCTCCAATGCCCTCCACAACACCTATTGATCAAGTTTTAGCTTGTTGGTCCCCAACCAAGTTGGGTCCTAAGAGGTTAGTCACAATAGGCTTGGCAACCCAAATGGTTCTTTTCTTGACACCACTTTGAGTACCAACATATTTGGCAAACACATTGCCAACCTTATCCTTCCTAAGAGAATAAACATTATCAATTATGATAGGGTTGGATAAGGTACCACTAGTGCATGAAGAAGCAAAGTGACCCTTCTCACGGCATAAGTAGCAACATTTGCTTCCTCCTTTCTTCTTTGTTGAAGTCTCAACTTGAGAAGGAATAGCTTGATTCTTCTTGGGAAGTGGCCGTTCTTCGACTTGGGGAACTTTAGTTTGAACTTGAGGCATCTTCCCTTGTTGCTTCTCACTAAGAGACTTCTTCTTCAAAGGGCAAGATCTAACATGGTGCCCTTCAACTTTGCACTTGAAGCAAACAATCTTGGCCAAATTCTTGACTTGTTCATGGCCCTTCTTTTTCTTGTTATACTTGGACTTGTTCTTGTTATTGGAGTTGAATCCAAGTCCACTCTTGTCATTGGGGCGTCTTTGCACACTCAACATGTTGTCAAGTGTGGGCTTCCCATCATGACGCTTTTCCAAGTCTTTCTTCAAAGAAGTGACTTGGGCCTTGAGCTCTTTTAATTCCTCTACATGGTTAGTATCAACAAAAACACTAGAGGAAGTTGAAGCTTCATTGTTAGAGCAACAAGGCATGGAAAGTAATTCATCACAAGATGTAGCAATATTATGAGTGGATGAATTACTAGGACTAGCACATGGCAATAAAGCATTTTGAGTAGAGTTGTGCCATTGTCCACATGAGGCTCACAAGATGTTACCTTTGTAATAATACCTCATGAGCTAACTTTAGCTTATCATAGGAGACTAGAAGGTCCTCATGAGAGCTCGAGAGCTTTCATGGCTTTCTTCCAATTTCCCATATTTGCTAGATAGCAATCAAGTTGAGCCCTTAGCTCAACATTCTCCGTAATATGGATGCTTCACAAGAGATAGAGTTAGTAGCACAAGCATCATTATTATGACAATAGGAGAAGTAACTTGGCAAGCTCTTTGAGTGAGAAGCTTTAAGTTGCGCATGAGACTCGGTGAGTTTGATGAGCTCACCCTTAACGACCCTAGAGCCATTTTCTAGGTGCTCAAAATTCTCAAGGAGTTTGGCATGTGCATCTATAAGCTTACCATTTGTTACTTTGAAGTCATTAGCCACTTTAAGAGAACTATCATAGGATCCCTTTACTCTAGAAAGTTCGAGAGCATAAGTTTCCTCAAGAGACTCCTTGGTGGTTTGTTCTTCTTCAAGAGCTTCCTTGAGATCGGCGATCTCTTCCGCGTATTTATATTCGCGGCTTTGCATTTTCTCAATTGTGTCTTCATGCTCATCAATAAGTTTATTGCTCTCAATAGCAATAGTCAAGATTTCTATGAATTTAGCATGAGCATCTTTATTCTTAGCAATAGCATGAAGAACCATTTTACCCTTCTCAATAAGGGAAGCATCATTATCATCTTCTTCATTATCAACATCATTCTCATTTTGAGATATATTGGGAGTCAAGGTAGAAATTACCGTTGATCCCTTGCCATAAGGCAAAAGTGTGAAGTGGTTGATGATGATGAAGCAAAACTTGAAGCACCATTCAAGTCCATGTCTTGTTCCATGGAGTGTTCGGTTTCCTCTACATTGTTAGCCAAACAAATACTAGAGGAAATAGAAGTATTTTTATCAAGGGAACAAGACATAGAGAGCATATCATCACGAGGATTAGTCAAGCAATTTGTACATGATATGCAAGGACTATCAACACAAGCATGTAGATCATTTTTGGTTCTAGATGCGTTTAAGTCCAAAGATAAATCATTGCAATAAGATAGAGGTGAAGTATCATCAACAATAAGCTTACTATCATTATTGCAATATCTATCACTACTCACCATTGCATTACTTTGTGGCTTGCCACATGTAGGTGAAGTAGAAGAAGTTGAGAACTCATCACGGCCGGAAGTGGAGGGACAACAATCATCTCCACAATTCTTGGACACATCATATTTATCTTGAAGCTTGGTCCAAAGCTCATGAGCATTCCGAAAAGGAGAGACCGACATAATAACTACATCGCTCAAAGCATTGAAAATCACATTAGAAGCTTGAGCATCTAGATAGGAATTATTCTCATCCATTAAAGATAATCTTTTGGGATTCCTTGGAGGAGAATAACCCCTATCTAGAATTCGCTCTATGTATGGGTCAATGACCCGAAGAATATCAAGCATGCGAATTTTCCAAACATCATAATTTGTGCCATCTAATATAAAAGAAGCATTGTGCACTAGTTCACTAGACGACATCTTTACTCTCGAGGCGGTGAAGCCAAAAACGAGAGAACCCGCTCTGATACCAATTGAAAGGACACGGATGTCGCCTAGAGGGGGGGGGTGAATAGGCGATTTAAAATTCTTTACGGTTTAGGCTTGAATAAATGCGGAATAAAACTAGCGTTTAATTTATCAAGCACAAAACCTAAACAAGCTAGGTTTACCTATGTGCACCAACAACTTATGCTAAACAAGATATACAACTATGTGATAGCAAGATATATTACTTCAAGCTCGATGGCTATCACAAAGTAAATTGCATAAGTAAGAAGCTCGGGTATAGAAATACCGAGGCACTTGGAGACGATGATTTATCCCGAAGTTCACTTCCCAATGGAAGCTACGTCTCCGTTGGAGCGGTGCGGAGTCACAAAGTGATCCCCGAATAGCCGTCAAATGGCACACCGTAATCTCCTTCGTGCCTCCACCAATGCGGAGTGCCACGAACCACTATGGGACACTTGAGGGTGGTCACCGAACCCGTACAAGGATGAGGCACACTCCACAACTTAATTGGAGGCTCTCACCGAATTCCCGCGGCTCCCAAAGCCACAAGAATCACAAGGTTGGGGCACGACTCCACAACTTAATTGGAGGCTCCCAACTATCCCGCGAGCCACCAAAACTCCGAGATCAACAAGGACCGTCTAGGGCACTCCAAGTACCCAAGAGGACAAGCTCTAGGGCACCCCAAGTACCCAAGAGTAACAAGCTTCTCAACTTCGATTTCCACGTATCACCGTGGAGAACTCAAACCGATGCAACCGATGCAATGGGCAAGAACACAAGAAGTGCTCAAATCCTTCACTCCAAATCCCACCAAAGCAACTAATGCTTTGGGGGGAGAAGAGAGGAAGAACAAGAAGAACAACAAATCTCCAAGATCTAGATCCAAAAGCTTCCCCTCACTTAGAGGAGAGATGATTGGTGGAACAATAGATCTAGATCTCCTCTCTCTTTTCCCACTAAATGGAGGCAAGAATCATGGAGGGATTGAGAGATAGCTAAGCTCAAGAAGGTCAACAATGGGGGTCAAATTCGTGCTCAGCAAAGCTGGATGGCTGGAGTTAGGTGGAGGGGTATAAATACCCCTCCCAGAAAAAGAGCCGTTGCAGACAGAAAAATCGGATATTCCGATATAAGTCATGATCGGATAATCCGACTGGATCGGATAGTCCGAAACACAAAGTATCGGATAATCCGGCACAGCCGGATAATCCGGGTAGACCTATATCGGATATTCCGAAAAGCTTCAGTACACCACAAAACAGGCAGCAAGAAGTCCTTAGCCGATTTCGAGAGAAAACTTAAGAATCGGATATTCCGAATCAGCTTGATCGGATATTCCGAAAAACTCCAGTATGCATTGTTTTTAAAGTTCTTAGCCGAAATCGAGCAATCTTGAGAATCGGATAATCCGAGTCGGCTAGGACCGGATAATCCGATTCCCCTGCTTGAGCAAATCTTGACAGAAACAGCAAAGCCTGAAATGCAATAACTTTCTCGTTCGAACTCCAAAACAGGTGAAACCAATTCTGTTGGAAAGGTAACGACAATATTAAGGGTCACAAATATAGAGGGGACACCACACATGGGAAGGTGTGGACCCTATCTCGAAGGTGGACCGATAATATTTCCAACCCGAAAACGCAACAAGTTTTCCATACGAAATCCGTTTTCGGAGAACTTGGGCTTGTCATGAAGATCACAACAAGCACCAAAACCCAACAAGGAGAAAATCCAAATAAGAACCGAGAAGGATGATGAAGGCAAGTATGCAAAGGTTTGAGCTCTCTCCAACTGATACGCTAAAGCTCAATCGAGAGCCCCTCTTGATAGTACGGTATCTATCCTATAACCCGGTCTCCCAACTAGTACCACGAGACCGGTAAAATAGAAACCCTATCATACCTTTGCCTTGCGCATTCCACTTGAGCTAGATGACGTCGATCTTGATCTCTTCAAGTGGACCACCTTTCTTGATTGCGCTTCGCTTGGTGAAGACTCAAACATTGCTCCCCCATACTCCACTATGGGAGAGCCTCTCATAGGCACATCTTCACATGAACATTATCTCTAAATGGGTGGCAAGCTTCAAGCCTAGGATTTCTTCGAGATGCTCCTCTTGAACTTGCGCTTCTCAATCATTGATGACGATCACCACTTGACGTCATCGATCATGGGCCATATAAAATCTTCATTTGATGCAAGCCCATAGAAAGATACCTAACCACACATAGAAATGCTACACACGTATCATGGGTTAGTTCACAAAGCTATATGGACAATTGCTTACCATACCAAGAGATACATGATCCCACTTGGTACATCTTGTAGCTTTGTGTGTTGATCGATATCTTGGTCAACCTTGTATCTTTTCTTCTCTTTTCAATAGATGATGTCTTGAAGATAACCATGAATGATCACATAATTCTTTTCTTCAAGACATACTTGCAATATGCTCAACTCGCATATGACCAATCATCGGATAACTCCTCGAATAACAACTTGGTCATCACATACTCTTCTTCTTGATCATATCAAATATATCCATACAACCCGATGATCTTGATGCCAAATACTCCATTATATCAATATATTTATGGCATCAACCTTGAATCCAACATATGGAGTTCAAGCATTTGCCTATGGACAAACACTACAAGAATAACTCAATGCAACCATTAGTCCATAGGGATTGTCATTAATTACCAAAACCACACATGGGGCGCCATGCCCTTCCCGGTGAGAAGCCTTGGAAGATGGACGGGGAGAGGCTTGCTTGCTGTGGGAGTGGCGGAGGCGGCGGCGGTAGTGCTCGCTGCAATGCGGCCAAATCCGTCGCAATGCGGCCGCAATGGAGCTCTGCTACAGCGGACTGGTCGGAGAAGCTTCGCGAGCAAGTGCGGTCGACGGCGGGGGGTGCTGGCATCCGAATATGAGGGGCGGCGGCGCCGGAGCTTCGCAGATGGGCGGAGCTAGGAGAAGGAGCCGGTGGAGTGTGGAAAATATCTACTGGCCGGGCGAGGGTTCCGTCCGATTTATGGTCAAAAAGGGTAGGCCCGCCGTGTCAGCGACCACGGGGCGGACGCGTCCGGGCGCGTCCACGCGGCCCCAAACCCTCCCCACATATGGGCTGGGTTTGGTGCTTGTCGGACAGTCCGGCCGTTTGGACTGCATTTCGGAGGGGACGGTTGGATGCTGGTTTTCAGCCCAAAACCTGTCCGGACTGTCCGCCCGGACGTTCGGGGAGAGTTTGCACATCATGGTTGGAGATGCTCCGAAGGTGCTGAATAGGAGAACCCCACCCTCTACGTGAGCAGGGCCGTCCATGGGGGCGTGCGAGGTGGGCAACCGCACAGGGCCCCAAAATTTAAGGGCCCCCAAATCATAAGTACTCTGCATCGCCATAGATTTAAGCACTGAAAACTGTACATGACTCGTAAAGAAAAGAGGAAGGAGGAAGATGATAGATTGAGTTATGGGCCCATAAATGAAGGGGTACGTACGGATTCAACACGGCCCCGATGGCCTATTATTAGCGAGACTGGTTTTTACTTCTAAAACCCACTATCCCAACGAAAAATCCGCCCAACACAAATGCACCTACTTGTTCTAAAAAAGAAGCACGTACGCCATATGTAAAAGGCAAATCGATCACTCCACCTTCCTTTCTTTTGGAAAATTTGCTCCATCTTGTATCATTCCTTTTGTATTGTACATATTGCGTGTTTGTACTCGTGTCTATTTTTATTGATGTATTTATATGTGTAGTGTATTCCCACGGTTTTCGTATTAAAAAAGGTCGCTCCATGTTCTACCTCCGCCATTGTCGGTGCTCGGCACTTCTGCTTAAGTGACCTATCTCGAATTCATGGCACCGTACATGTGAAGGGCCAAGTGATTGGTGCAGGTCCACTTCAACCAATTAGTGCCACTCCACTTTCCGAGCCACGAACCAAAACCAGAGGTCAAAGATCAGTACTTGATGTCAAAAATCAAAGGAAAGCTAGAGGTATTGTTTTCAAATTTAGGGGCCCAATTTTGTATTTCACACGGGGGGCTCAAATTTCTGGAGACGGCCCTGTACGTGAGCCAGACCTCTCACAAGTGGAAAATGGTATAGGTTTACAAATTTGTCACATCGGTCATTTTACACTTTCTGGATTACATGATCCCATTGTTCTTAGAAACGTGTTGCACGTCCCACAAATTCACAACTCGGAGCGGTACGAGTCACGATCCCTCCACCAAGCGGGACCTCCTCCTCGTGATCATCACCATTAGAAGGTACGTCCACAAATGGCAGGGCCGGCCCGTAGGTTGGGCAAACAAGGTGACTTCCTTGGATCCGACAAAAAGAGGGCCCCGGCAATAGTGTGTACTAGTAATCATTATATTTTTATTATACTATATATGATTTTAAAATAATAGACTCAGTTTCTAGGAGGAACTTCATAAATTAAATAGCGTGTACTACATTTGTAGGAGAAAAACAACCCAATCTATGGCAACAAGTTTAGTTAACCTTAGAGCATCTCTAACGGCTGCCCTATAATAGGGTGTGCCCTTTAAAAACTAATTTATAGGGCGCCAACGCCAAAAAACGTGCTCTAGCGGCTGCCTTTGTTTGCGCCGTGGCCTAAAAATTGGGGCAGAGCCCCCCACACTGCAAATATACAGCACGAGAGGTCGTGCCCTATATCCCACCGTCCTTCGCTCGCGCAACCAACTGCTGCTTTGAGAAATCCCACCCGTGCCATGCCACTTCGCATTTATCCCCAACCCGCAGCCGTCCCGCCGTCGCCCTCAAATCCACCGCCCCCTCACCGTCTCCGAGCCGATCCACCGCCCCCGACCGTCCCTGACCACTGAATCGCCGTTACCCGCCACTGAATCGCCATCCCCGCATGCCGCACGATGAGCGGCTTCGTCAGCGTTCGTCAGCGTCCGGCCGCTGGGCCGCCGAGATCACGGTGGACGGCCACCGCTGGTGGATGGGCAACTTCGACACGCCGAAGCTCACCGTGCGTGCGTACGACGCGGCGGTGTGGAGGTTCGGCCGACCGCGGGCGGAGCTCAACTTCACTGACGTGCAGGCCCGAGAGGAGGCCGAGTTCTTCGCGTCGTCGCTGCAGATCATGGACTTCAACGCGACGTGGCAGACCCGCCGCGAGAGGATGGCTCACTATGCCGCCGACATCGACAAGTGGCGGAGGAGGCGCTGCGCCGCGACCGCCCCGATCTCATGCACGCGGAGCTGGACTTCTACGCCGCGACGAAGAATAAGCAGGCCAGCTCCGACGCTGGCCCCTCGACTGCCGCGCCGTCGTGCAAGAAGACCGACTGCTCCGATTCGTCCTCGTATCTCAATTGGAGCTTTAGGGATAGCTCGGATGAGGACGAGGACAATTTTGACTTTTCCGATTAGTTTGTTGGTTAAATTTCATGTTGTTCTAGGTTGAATCATCGAATTTTAGTTTAATTTCGTGTCGTTGAAGTGTAAAAATTTATCGAACTGTTTAAATTTCAATCGATATTCGTTTCCTACGGCTAGTTTGTGCCCTATAATGGGGAAGCCGCTGGAGCAGCCGTGCCCTATTTTAGGGCTGCCGCTGGAGAGGCGACCGTTTTCGTGCCCTATGTGGCGCCCCGACCCGACTGTTATACAGTGATACTGTGTCTCCGGTTATCCGATACCACCAGACACACTATCAAGGCATAATAGAGAGATCAAGACTTGTGGAACAACTGGCACATCACAGACTCTACGACACAAAACGTAATAGTTCAACTCTTATAATAGAGAAAGATAGCAAATGACAACCAAAGGTCACAGACCCAACATTACAACAAGCGGAAGCAAAGTGTGTTGTTCTAAACAACAAGAACCAAATTATGGCCTAAGAGGCCTGCAAATAAACATTCAAGCGCCAGCTGTTCCGGGATGTCCCAAGCTGCCACCTGGGAACCCCAGACTACTCGTCGACGTCCACAAAGAACCCACCTTCGAGGTCGGTGAAGTCCTCCTCTGAAACAAAACAAACGACGTTGAGTTCGACGAACTCGCAAGATTATATAAAGTGCATTAGCTCGATGAGGCTTTCAAAGTTTTATGGCTGTTTTGCATAAAGCTGATTTTATTTCATAAAAACATAACTCAATGGCATCGACTATTCAGAGTATTTTAAAAAGGGGTAAGAGATGACTCTTTTCTTTGATCACCTTTCTCAACATCTACCATCATCAACCACTGTACCTGTTAATCAAAGGCACCTCCCCGAATCACCCTCGAGGAAGTCAACCTTGCATTCTTGAGTGGTACCTCTAGTACCCAGTTTTTAATCATTCCGTTCAAGTTATTCTATGGTCTTATCGTCCTTTCCCAAGTTGTCCGTAACCGTGGACACGGCTTTTCGAAAAGATTTAACCCTGCAGGGGTGCACTGTGTTTACCTTCGGTACCGCCCGGCTCATTGCCTACGCTTAGCTCTCTTCCGGGGAAAGCCGGCTGAGTGGGAACGGTTACAACCTTTACCTTGTTAAGGACTAACCCAGGATCATCAGTGAGGACGAAGCAGCGGATCATCGACACCGTGCCCCGTGGCCACTCATTTTCCTAACACAACCATCCTCATCCCAGTCTTGGCCACCATCTTCACGCACACGCAAATGGAAAACCAAACTAGAGGACCCTGGCTAGTCCCGCTCAAGTTAGTTGGTCGACGGGGGTTCCATATAGCCCACCGAAAGGAAGCGCGCTCATTCTTGGTTCAAGAGGTAAAGAACTCGCACCTAGGCGGCGAGAGTGAGACAAAACACCACCATACCAAAGTGGCCTCTCATCCCCACCTTTAAGCATTTTATTACCTTTCTCCACAATTTCTCCACCATCATCTGAACACTTCAACAACCTGTTTCCAACATGAAGTATCCATCGGACGGCTAAGCATTTAACTAAGCATGGCTAAGCATCAACATTGCATAGTTAAGTATTTCAGGCCAACAGTACAATCCTATGGATAATAGGAGGGGAAACAGGTAATTGGCATCGGAATCTTAATGCAACTATAGGATACTCTAATCCAAGCAAATTGACATTTGGAACCGCATGCAATATTATAGTGGAGAAAATATTTGCGGAAAATAGGATAAGATATGCTCAGAGGGGGGATTACGCTTGCCTTGTTGAGCGGAGGAGTCAAACTGCTCGTCGGAGTAACGATGCTCAACTCCGAACTCGTGATCTACCGGAGAGCAAACAACACCGGAAAGCAAAAACAACAATCAACACATGGCAATTGTGCAATGCATACAAAAATGATGATATGACAATTTTAAATGCACCCTAGAAGCATTGATCATGATCAACAAGTTAAATGGGTCCCCATTATAATATTTGCGTTATTTGGAATAAACCCCATATTTAAACTTAGTGATTATAATTATTACTAGAGCCCATTATTGTAATTGTGATCAATTATGCATGATGATGATGATTTTAGGTAGTTCACAAATGTCTGAGCATTTTGGTATAACAAACACATTTTTCTAATTAACCAAACAAAAGTTATTATTTTTATAACTTACTAAATTAAATATGTTCTGTCAATTATTTTATCTCCTCTTTTAAACATGTCCTGGTTATAGATTAAATCCAACACAAAACAACTATTTAGAACCAAAATAGGAAGAAGGAAGAAAGTTGAACAGGAATTAATTTTGTACTGGACACCTTCGGAATATCCGAATTTTCTTGAATCGGAACATCCGATCGAGGCAGGGTTGTGAAAACTGGCTAAGGACATAAAACTAATCGGTACTGGAAATAACCGGATTATCCGGTGGTTACCCCACTCGGAATATCCGACGGGCAACACCACTGGAACGAGCACTGCGACGAACTCCCGCGGCGCACGGGCTACGGCTGCTCGACGAGCAAGACGGGGAGGGAGATGGGGTGCAGGCGTCGTCGTGCTCACCCTCTGCGCGTAGAGGAGGACGGCGGCGTCAGGGAGGGCTCGACGGCGACGGAACCGTGCGCGGCGGCGCTCGGGTGGCCGCGCGGAGGAACGAAGACGGCGGCGTCGATTCGGGGCCTCCCGCCTCGATTCCTCTGGCGGATGAGGAGCTGGCGACGCGGCGGTGCCTCTGGTGGCGCTCGATTCGCCCGGGGAGGACCACAGCCTCGGCGACGAGCACGGCGGCCTCGGCGGCTCGGGTGCGGCTCGGTGGGGAGCAGAGATAGAGAGGGGGCAGGGCAGGTGAGCGGGGAATGGAGACATCACGTGGTGGGGGGGCCTTCCCTTCCCCTTGACGCAGCAGGAGGGCGCGGGGCCCCATGGCGAGCTCGGGCTCGAGCGGGTCCGGCGCAAGCACGGCTGGCGCGGTCGCTACAGAACGAGGAAGAAGACATGACCATTTTCGCGAAAACCCCCTGCAGTAGCTCGGATTATCCGGTTCTTTCAAAATCGGTTATCCGAGTTTACTTTTTACAGTTTGGTCCTTTTTCTTTTGTTCCGTCTAAAAACAGCAGCATTTCCCTGAATTAAATTGAGGCACTTATATAAGTTAGAAAAATATGACCAAATTTGGGTAGCCTCTCCATACTAATATGAAGCTCCCCTAATTTTTCCAGATTATTTGAAAATCGTTTAGTAGGAAAACAAAATAGGAATTGCTCACATGCAATTTTGAGTTGCTCTCATTTTATTTTATTTTACAAATCAAAATAGTTTGCAAAGATTATATTTGGAACTTTTGGAACTTCCTTGACAATATAAGAGGTCAAAGTATTTTGTTCTGCAATTAATAGTGTCTTCATTGTTTTGAAAGTTGTTAGAGCAAGTTTGGCATTTTATTTTTGAATGTTGCCAAATCCACCACAATTCCCTAGCAACAACACAATTCCCTAGCAACAATTCCCTAGTGTCAACATGATGCATGGATGCCATGATGCAATGCAGCACAAAAGCGAAAATTTTCACCGGGTTTTTAGGTTTTCAAGTTTCGGGCTGTTACACCCTAAAACTGAAAAACTGGTGCCCTAGAATGAAAATGTGGTGCCCTATTATAGGGCAGCCGTTAGAGATGCTCTTATACTCCCATCGTTCCATATTATAAGATGTTTTAACTTTTTGGGAATCAGATGTATATACACGTATTCTAGAGTTTAGGTTCACTCATTTTGTTTCGTATGTAGTGCATATTGAAATCTGTAAAATGGTTTATATTTAGAAACGTAGGGATTACAAGTCATACACGCTTTACTAAAAAAATATTTACTAGGTGTATACAGTTAATTATGTGTATGGATATTTCTTTCAGAAAACTGCAAGGAGCACTAGTTTATGTCTGATGATGTCAAGTGCATTGCAAGAAAAGCATATCGAATAATCAAATTGTATTTATGCAAAAATAGTATAATCCATAATAATTTGTATTTGTCGGTTATTACTGTTACTGATTTTATTTCAATACCAGTAGAGAGCATAAACTCGCACTTTAACTTATATTGAATTCATATTAACGTTCTAAACACATGGGCCACAAATAAATCTTAGTAGCAATTCAACTTATGTTCTGTAAATTTCCACATGTATATATACTTAACTACACATATATTAAAAATCTAATAATTTTTTTGAGAACATTTGATTTAGAGATCTGCACCATAAATATGTATACTAATATATAGTGCACTCAATCTTAAAAGTATAACTTAAAAAGGAAATAATGTTACAAAACCATTCGTTAAGGGTAGCGCAATGGAAGTGTAATTTTCATTGATATACATGATAATTGTATAACAAACAACACTTAGCTAATATTTAGAAATTTTATTTTGTTTAATCATGCCAAATAAGTAGTGGAATATTGTACTTAATAAGACTGTATCATGCTACTAATGAGTATGAATGAAGTATAAATGTTTTGTGTAAAAAAATATAATTAATTTAATTTTCCCCCGAGACTAATACTCTTTGGACCGGCCCTGGAAACAAATATCTCATCCCTTCTCGGCCATGATCTATATGAACACAACCGCCCCCTTCCCACCTCCACGCCATCCACTAAATCTAGACTATCCCATCCCATACGTGTTGATCCATCAACCAAACACACATTTAGTCGAATATAAACTCACTAACCTGGATTGTAACGGATATTCATAACGGGTAGTGGGTGCTTCCCAGAAAACATTTTTCCAAATGTCAAAAAATTCCACATAATTTTTTTGCATACAGTTCATGACATTTCATGTTGACACAAAAAGTTACGTGAAGAAAAAAGTTTTTTTGCAACCTGTGCAAAAAAGACAAATCTGGACACACCGAAACGTATATATACGCGTCAGTTTTTTCTCTTTTTTGTACAGATCACAAAAAAAGTTTTTTCACCCTGCCATTTTTTTTGCTAACACATCATGTTGTAATGTACACCCGGATTTTTTCCCCGAATTTTTTGACATTCTGAAAAAAACTATAAAAAAATTACATAGTGGGTGTAGCTGCACCCTAGAGCCAAATCGCCGTGTTCGGATTGTAAAGCTTAGAAAAGGGCACGAAAAGGAGACACTTTCTCCATTATCCCCTCTCTCGGACGGAACCCCTCCAACAATGGCAGAGTCTGCGAGCGACAAGATCTGTCGCGTCATGGCAGACATGCATTGCCCAAGTCGCCGAAGGTGCGCACAAGATCACGTTGCAAACCAAGCTGGCATTAAACGCAATCAAAAGAAAACGGCATTCATTCCCCCTCCATGTCAGCCAAATGGAGTCAGATATATGCATGATAAAGACCAACACTAAACCAGGAAATCAAGCGTCAACTGCATTGCCCTCCATGTCGTCGCTTGTAAAGTCATTATAATCACAAATTGTAGAAACAATTGTTGGATTTCTGTTTGTGATACACAGATTTCCTGTCTTACGAGCCTATCCAATGGTTTGCTCATTCCCCCTGTTCTCTGACCTGTATCGTTCCTCACTGAAGAAAATCCTGGACTGACCCAACTGCAGCACTTTCCATGGCGCTGAATGCATTCGTGAGTTCAAGGACTCAACATTTACCCTTCAGTTATCAAACGATAGTGTTATCCTTTGGACACCCCTTTTATGTAGCCATACCGCAAGCAAGGAACTGAATGTTAACACGTGAAAAGACAGCAGACCTTTGCATACTTTATTTGAGCATCGTGCACATATAATGTATACTTGAAGTATCAAATACAGTTGTTGATGTTGGTCTGCATATTCAAAATTAAACTTGACAAAATCTAAATATTAGTGAAAACGGCAGGGTATCAAATAAATATGTCCAGTGTGGCCCATCTCCTCAATGGCAGTTTCGCATTTCCATTGTGAAACTTCTGAAAAATCTGACAGATAAGATAATGATGAAGCTCGAGGATCTACAACAAGAACAGATGAAGTGAATGCAGCTATATGATAGACAATCATATCTCAGCAGCCTTTACCATGTAGAAGGGACGCAGCTTGGGTGACTTTGTGAGGCCAAGTCACCGAGCGACTTAGCATACACATTCACCCTCCGTTTTAGATCCAATGTATCAGATCGTCTCAAATCTTTATTGCTAAAATGTATGTGCCCTCTTCCGATTCTGATCTGGCGGCAAGTAGGCTACGCTGATCGAGGGCACATCCATCTTCTATTCGACCCTGAGTCCGAGGCCAAGTTGCCAACGGCTAAATTACATGCACAGCTAGTATACAGAGGAGACATCCTTTCGTTCCCGAGGGAAGATAAGTGAGCGGCCCATTGAGCTAGCGAGAGGTCGATCCATGGTTTATAATATTACCCTCCGATCGGTTCACAGCAAATCTAGCTGGAAGATTGAGTCCTCCACATTTCGCGGCAACGCACGACGGTATCTTCATCTAGCGCATTAACTGATTACTAGTTGAATTCGGCGCGGCGGCACGCCACGCCCTTTGTGAGAAATTGTGTTGCCGGATAGTACATTTTTTGTCTTAATTATTGAAACAGATAAGTTGCAACTGATATGATTTGTAGTGAAAGCAAAATGGAGAGTTTTTTTTTTGAATAATCGCAAACATTATTGTTTCTAATATGGACTTCGATGTAGCAAAAGGATGATGCATAGTAACATATACATAATTATAGACCAATGCATCTTTTTGATGGGAAAACGATAAGAACCATTAATAAGAACAACCATTACTACATGATAATGAAATTAGAAAGATCACATGCTATCATTTACCCCATTCAAGCATATATTCACCACAGATTTCTCATCTGATAAAAAACCTGTAATTGTACAAAACTATAAAAATTAAAATCAAATTGAGAGCTAATAGAGTCTACATGAAGGAAAAAACATACAATGTACACCCATTTCCAGTGGACACAGAAGTAATTATTCCGAGAAAATTAAATAGCAACAGTCTAAAGAATAGCATGGGCATCTTATTCTAAGCAATGTATTCATCATAACAACTTAAATCACTCGCAACAAAATATGAAGAAAATATAAAAGAAATTTTACCGAACAATTCTACAAAAACACATATATTGCTGTGAAATTAAAATTAAATGAAGAAAAGCCTAGCGAGCGCACACCATTGGTGCCATACTGCCATGGAATAGCAGACCAAAGGGTCTGCACCTCATAGGGAGAGATTAAAAAGCATCTGCATAGAAAAAATGAGAAGCTATGGGGATCAAATTATAAGAGAGGAGAGGAGGCAAATCAGGAGAAAGAGATGGGTCTGGGTACCTAAGTGAGGTGCAAATGCAGCAAAGTCTGGTAGATCAGGAGAAATAATCCTGGGAATGTTTGCAGAAACACTCCTCTTGTAGAATTTCTGATCATGAAGCTAATTCCAATAATATGTAATGGAGGTCCATCATCATTCATTATTTATACTCAAAGCACATAATCCCCTCGCCACAAATTATTCAACACATGGATCTGTGAAAACAATTACACACATTGAGCCTAATTAAGAAGTTATTTTTCCACTTGAACCATTCATAGCATGTGCTCCCAAATTAAGTTTCTCTACATAGAGTAATTTGACCAGAACAATGCAGGAACCAGAAAACCAATCAAATAAAAAGCATGGACCAAGATTTTGCATTTACCTTCTAAAGTGTATCCAAGTATTGCATCCTACTTCCATTTAATCCACAAATAGCATATGAACCTGTAAGCTAACAGGGGATAGTTTAGAAGTAGAAAAGTGAACAAACATAGGGCAGTAAAATGGATATGTCATATTTAACATGATTTTAACACTCAACCACAATCAGTTACATACTTGCAAGAAGAATAACAGAAACGTCAGCGGCATCTATGATGAAATATAAACTAAATGAAATTTTGCGAATCTGGCCAAGCAAGCTGAAAAATATATTGTGTTTCTTGTATCACACATCTTCTCTATTCTTGGTTGCTTAAGAGCCAGCAATCCCGTCTCGATGCTTATTTTGATGTCTTCGTGTACAACTATGAAAAGAAAAATAATGAGCAATATGAGATAGATAATTAATAAATTGGTACCGATACTAAAATGCAAATTTCATATATGAATGAACATCAAGCGTCAAAGACATATAAATTAAGAGATTGGGGGACTTCTTGCAAACCTATAACTTACTCAGTTGCTAGCCAAAGTCATTTGCAATATCCTTATAATATATTACACTGAACAAAGGAAAAGGACATCAAACCAAGCATTGAAAGTGTAAGACTGGATACGCATTTAAACCTGAAATAACAATGGGTGCCAATCTTCCTAGTATCAAGCTGCTGCTCCTCAGAAACACTCGTATGCTCTCTCTGACAGGGTAATGTTGTCTTCCATGTCCTGACATTGAACCAACGATAATTATATTTTACATGGCAGTTTGTTTATCAAATTAAATGAAAAGAATCAATGGCTCATATACCTACTCGCTGATCTGAGCAATTATCCAGTAGCATTGTAATAGTAGCTTAGCTTATCTGTTCATTAATTTGATTCACTTTTCATCAATAGAGATATAATACAATATATCTTTATAAGTGACTAATTAATAGGGACCTGGTTGTTCTGGAAAACAAAAAAGGAACTGAAATCTGCCATAAAATGGGCAAAGAACATTTGAAATTACCTGCATGCTGTTGTGGCGAGCATACACTATCCTCTCACAATCCTTTTTCTTTCTTCCGGCTGCCAGCCAACCCAGCCTTGCAGCCCCATGGTACATAGACCAATGCAATCTGGTTAGCATAGAAATAACTACGTTCCAAGGAGGAGAAGAGCAGAAGTATAAGGTCGAGAACATGAAGTGTAATGTGGTAGTAGTAGAGAGAATCAACAGCACCTCACCTCAGCACACAAGTTTTTTAAAGCAGATAAAAGGGATAAACTGAGTAAAAGCCCAGGGAAGAATAATATCCACATAACATTAACACTATTGGCGCGACGACACGCCGCATCCGTGTGGATATATGGAATGTAATAATATGTTCTTAAATCACCACCTTTAGCCTCAGGACACCCTCATTGGCTGGATTGTCACAGAAATCCACTTGGCATGCAAAAGAAATGTATCACAGAAGAATAAGATCAAGCACACCTGAGCACAGGTTGATACTTATGCTCTAGCAAAATTACTTGCTAAATACACAGGAATGGGTGTACTGGATTATTCCCTTAGCTAAGCATAGTGATGCTATGGTAATATCATCATAGGGATTTAAATCAAGCAAAGCATCTGTTCTTATTAAAAAGGGAGCCTCAGCCTATGCATCATAGGCGGGGAGATAAATCTACAAATTTGAGCAAAGTCACATAAGCAAATGTTGCTTTTCACAATTGTTGGTAGCACAGATCCAACACTTGGTTGCTGGGCACAAATCCCCGAGGGGAAGAGCACCACAATCACAGCTAAGTACCTAAAACCTATTACCAACCCTAGAATTAATTCTAGGAATTCTTAGCACACATTTCCTACACTGAAACATGGCGACACGCCGCGCCCCTGATGACAATTTTATCGAAGTTGTACATAGATAACCTATTTCAAGTAAAAAAGTCAGGCATTGAAACAATATAATCAGCTAAGAGTGAGTAGTATAGGACATGTATGGTTTATCCACAAAATAGACTCAGGTTGCTGGGCAAATATAAGCAAGAAGAAATAGCCAACCAAATGAAGATGACAAATAATTTAACCTGATAGCAGGTTGATTTCTATTTCCCTAGCAACATGATCTGCTAGTTGCACATGGGTGTGGTGAAGTATTTGCCCTCAGTCTAGCATAGTGATGCTATGCTAAATCATCACAGGGGAGTAAAAAGACCAAGCATAGCATATGTTCTTAATAAATTGAGCCTCAGCCTATGCATCGTAGGCAAGGGGCAAATGACCCACAATTCTGAGCAAAAACATACGCAAATATTGCTTTTCACAGCTATGTGTGAAGCTCAGATCCAATATTTGATGTTGGGCACAAAACCCACAAAGGGGAGAGGCACCACAAGCACACATATGCACTAAAAGCACCACTGAGCAGTATAATCAAATTTGCCTTAGCTAAATACTGCTGTGTAACTCAATTGAGGCATCACAGCAAGCGAAGCTAAATAATTTAGCTTAAACAAATGAATTACACTACAACAGGGCACAATTAGAGCATAATAACAAAGGGGCAAATCATCAGAAGCATTTTCTGAACCCAAGGTTCAGAACAGCCTCACCTGCACATCACAGTAGTAGCGAGTATAATTCCAGCACACACAGCAGCACATAACAGTATTTGCCCTCAGGCTAGCATAGTGATGCTATGCTAAATCATCACAGGGGAGTAAAAAGACCAAGCATAGCATCTGTTCTTGATAAATTGAGCCTCAGCCTATGCATCATAGGCAAGGGGCAAATGACCCACAATTCTGAGCAAAAACATACACAAATATTGCTTTTCACACCTATGTGTGAAGCAGAGATCCAATATTTGATGCTGGGCACAAAACCCACAAAGGGGAGAGGCACCACAAGCACACATATGCACTAAAAGCACCACTGAGCAGTATAATCAAATTTGCCTTAGCTAAATACTGCTGTGTAACTCAATTGAGGCATCACAACAAGCGAAGCTAAATAATTTAGCTTAAACAAATGAATTACACTACAACAGGGCACAATTAGAGCATAATAACAAAGGGGCAAATCATCAGAAGCATTTTTTGAACCCAAGGTTCAGAACAGCATCACCTGCACATCAGAGTAATAGCGAGTATAATTCCAGCACACACAGCAGCACATAAGCATTTCAGAGCATGGCCGAAGGCCTGGAGGGGGAAGAGATGAGAGGGGAGAGGGAAGATCATACCTTACGCCTTTGACCGTAGCTCTCCGGCGACGGGGCAGTGCCCGTGTGGCCAGAGGAGAAGGGTCAGAGGAGAAGTGCATCACGCCAGCAACACCACGGCGGCACAGGGGTCGCAACCCTGCACCCAGCCGTGGCTGAGCACCGGAGTAGGGCGAGCACGGCGGAGCCGCGCCGACGCTAGAAACCCTAGGCTAGGGTTGGGTCGCGCGCGGCCGTGCCAGGCGGGGAAAACCAAATCGAAGAGGAGGAGAAGGTGGAGCGTCGACCGGCGCGTCGACCGCGGCACAGCACGGCGGCGGAGGTGGCCGGAGGACGCTGGAATCAATCAGCGACGGCGAGGCGGCAGAGGATCGCCAGAGGGGTTCGGGAGAGAGAGAGAGAGAGAGCGGGTGGGGGGCGGCGGAAATCCAGATCGAGCTGGACAGGAAGGAGGAGGGCATCGAGGCACGTCGTTTGCGACCGACGGCGGCGGCCGAGGCGACCGGAGCCGGGCGTGGAAGGAAGGCGACGGCGGCGGCGATTTGGGAATCACGAGAGAGAGAGAGAGAGGTCGGGGAGGAGACCGAGTGGAAGAAGGATTGTGGTTTTTCAGGAAGGCCCCTGGATTTTTGGAAAATTGCAAATAGGTCCTTCCACGCGGTACTGTAGCTACTGTAGCTAACTACAGTAACTCGAGCGCTGAGAGCTCGAGGAATCGCTCAGCTTTCATATAGTTAGAGATTCGACATCGCGCGCACGGATGGAACGGGTAAGTTAATTACAGGAGTGGAGGTTGAAAAACGAATTAATTGAGATCGAGTGGTGTTCAAATTTGAATTAATTTCAGAAAATGGGCATAAACTTATTTATACGGGAGGAAGTAGCTAGATAGTGTGAAAATTCATAAATTTTAAATTACCAACGAAATATGATAGACTTTGTGTGAAAATTAGAGTGGTGCATTTTTGCACCATATTTTTTGTATTTGATTCACACACAAAAAATCTTTTTTTGTCACTTATAAAATGGAAATTAACTATCTAGCAACATTTGTTCCATTCAAACATCTTTGCGCAAACTTTTGGGCACATTATCATAAACTATGTCATAGATATGACCATCACCTAAATCATTTGGCTTAAGTTCATGAAAATTAGTACATGATAGGGCATTTTGTGTTTTTTTAAGTTTCTATCTTCCAAGTTTGTTAATTTTTCTCGTAATTACTACCCATAAAAGGACTTCCT
Organism: Poa pratensis; assembly: GCA_947311845.1. Classification (NCBI taxonomy): domain Eukaryota; kingdom Viridiplantae; phylum Streptophyta; class Magnoliopsida; order Poales; family Poaceae; genus Poa; species Poa pratensis. The sequence continues at coordinate 10,841,956 of CAMZMU010000104.1, read as the reverse complement.
GCTGAAGGTTTCCATTTATGGAAATTTTCTTCATTTTTTAGAACAATGTGAAAAGGGCCAGTATGACTCTGTATAGTAAGGGGTTGATGAATATTCGGCTATCAGTGGTTATTATATATAATGACTAGTTGTGTGACTTGATATAATTGTGGTAATTTTTTGGACAAAACTATCACACACTTTCAGTTCAAATTAAAAATAGTTTAGAAAATCGACGTAAAATAATTTAAATAAGAGAAAGTAGCTACTTGGAAAATCATTAATGTTGGAAATTATCCATCAAATATGGTCTGTATTTTGTAAAATTTTGAGTAGTGTCATTTCGAACCATATTTTTTGCACTTGCTTCTAAAAAATATTCTATTTTTGAATTTAGAAATACTAAACATTTTTAATAAAAAAATGGAAAATCTCTTGGCCATGTTGTTTGGAATGGCTGTATACCACGTGTATGCCACAACAATTATTTCCTTCAATAAGTTTCCTGAATTTATTGGAAAAGAATAAGAAAATCAGTTAGAATACGACCTGATTTATAATACAAAAATAATAAATAAAACAAGGAGAAAACAAACAGTTCATGAAGAAGATTTTATTTAATTTATTACTCCAAGACCTCAGATTTTAGAGTAAAGATGACATAAAATAGATATATGGAAAACGAATATAAATCGAATTACATGTACGTGTTCTATTTTATAAGCATTAAATTACACACAAAATTCCAATATAAATTTTACAGGCACTCCATTTTCATGCTCAAAGTTACAAGATAGATTTTGTAAGGCTGCACATGCAATACCACCGGCCAAAAAAAGAGAATTGATTTGGAATCACACATAAAATTTGATACTAAAACACATGACCGATTGATCTTTGTAATTCTATTTATAATTTATGCATAACTTTAAATAGACCACAAACGATGGTTTCCAAAAACTTGCATAAACATTAGCGTGGCATTACTATGGTTGGCCCCAAAAATTATTTGCACAATTGATTTTATGTTGCCCTATACTATACATCTAACTTTGAACGCGCAAAATGTGAACTTTGACCACACCTGATGATCACACATCACATAAAGACTACCAAAAATCTTAATATTAAATAAGAATGTTCTGTAATTTAAAAACATTAAATATGATGCCCTCGCATTTAAGAGACGAGTAAAATAGAATAAAGACAAACGTCTTTGCTGATTGAAAAAAGTTTCTATATTTATTGAATTCAGTTATCGGTATGAGATGACGCACATGGAACTGATGAATATTCAAATAGCAGTCGTACCATACAAGGTGGGAAACAGTTGGCAATACTACCTCATGGCAGTGTTCGACGAGTTTATAGCTATTTTGAGGGGTGGCAGTGATTTGCACGGGAGAATCCCGCGAAAGATCACTTCACCCCATCAAGATACGTGAATGCCATATTGGATACCATTCGGTACATTCCAGTGAAAGCCAGAAGCGGGTGCCAGCTCAAGTAGAGATCAAGACGAGTCGATGCCGGCTTGAGCAATGTGTTAGCCGGCAATGCGGCAGGTGAGCTAGCTCGCATTTCAAATATCTCTTGTTTAGTTTAGTGAAACATAAATCTTAGTTATTCTGAGGAGACATGCATAATGCTTTGCTAGAACTTTCAGAGAAACAATTTTTTAGTGTGTTTATGTTATGTTTTCTGTCAATATTTATCAATATGATTTAGTGTTGTGATTGCTTTTGTCACATTTAAAGCTTAACTTTTTATTGGATCGATCGTTGTTTTGCCATAGAATTTTTTCCATACACTTTGCAATCGTGCTGCCTTTAGTGTAATAGATAGGCAATGCTATTTTTGTGATCCACCTACTATATGCAACACCATTTCCTTTTGAACCTAATGCGGTGTAGCACATTGCCTAGTTTTGCACGTCTAATTGTCTTTACTCATATAGATAACAGATACATTATTTTATTAATAGATCTTGTACCAACCATTTTAAACAATGGAATTAATGTTACTTGTTTTCAATTGCCCCCAGGTCTTCACGAGGCATATATGTTGACACACTTCACTGCCAGGTTGGCTGGTGGAGACCTACACAAGTGAGTGAGTAGAACTAATAATTTTGATATTACATGGATGTTTCATAGTACTGAATTACTATTGTCATGTGTATATGGAAGGATGCTTAATTACATGTCTCAATCCAACGGCCCTATTACACAAACAACTCCTCTATGAAGCGTGCAAGGCCCAACAGATGCGATCGCCCATTGAATATTTGTGTTGGCTTATTTGACAATATAAATTGGAAGGGCTACCTTAAATTCTTGAATCTGGATTTTAATAACTTGGTTCATCAGGAATCATTATCTTATAACATAGATTCTTTCATAAAGAGGCATTTCTCCGTATGAATGATTAGATCAATTTGTATTGAGCTCTTGAAATCAGATTAGATGTAATGTGTAGTAACTTATTTCTAAGACAAAAATACAAATGATTAGTGCAAAATTGTGTAAACAATTTCTAAATGTTTGGGGATTCTGGGTTTGACTGTGCCATCTTTTCTTGTCAATGTACTACAATCCGGTTGTTTTTTAATTTTTGGACGAGGATAATGTTAACCCTAACTATAGGTGCTGCAGCTTTCACATTTCTGTATAATTTGTTCTTATTTTTTCGAATACTTTTATGAATTTTATTTGTCCTGTTTCTAGTCCATGTGAGACTTATATTTATTGAGTGCGAGGACAATTCATTTTCTCAACCGTCAAGTGCATGACTGATAAACTTTTATCATAGTATGACCTATATAATTTGCATAGGGATACAAATGAATATTCGAGTTGGGATATGTTGCAAATCATCGTGCATTGCACGTGCAATATTACTAATCTAGTTAATGTACGAGACGGACGACACCTAGGAAACTCGTTCAATTCGATGCTTGGTATAGAATAGAACAGTCTATAATTGTAATTTTGTCATTCTTGTTGGTCACGCCAAGGTTTCTAAGTCGACGTACCAGCGATGCCGCATTACGTTTGTTTAACTTCCTACTGGAACGGTGGAACCTACTTGCTGTCCGAAATCTTGGAAGCTGCAGAGTGTGGAGTAACGAAGTAAGCAGTTGTGCGCACTAAGGAAATCATCCGACGATTATTAGCTTATTGCATACCGACGCTTCTCAGATTGGATCATTGGAAGATAATAATTCAAATCCATGATTCAGAAATCGGTGGATGCTCCGAAGAACCTCAACTGGAACTGAGGCGCATCAAATCGAATGGAATGGAAAAATCAACCCGAGAAATTGAGCGCCACGGTAAGTAGACATCTCGAGAAGGTTGCAAAAGAGAGTGGAATCAAGTCGAAAGATGTGAGCTTGTAATTCGTTCATTTTTACACACGTACAATGAGAGCCCTGTATACTATATGTATACATTTTTACACGCATCTGAAACAATATATACAGACCGGCCGGGAGCGTCGCGGTGGAGACGAAGGTGGGAGGGACCAACTCCTAAAACCAGATCCCTCCCTTCTTCAGTTCTTCCAACCTCTCCTCCATGCCATGACAACAACGACGGGTAAGAAGAAACAGCTATGTACAGTGTACACACGCATGCATGCACGCACGCACGGGGCACACCCACGAGGAGCAAGTGGTGATGCCGGCGAGTTCGCGTCTTTGCAGCCATGGCGCGCGGCGGCCTAGCTAGGCGGTGCGTGCGAGGCGGGAGGCGATGGCCGAGTGGTACATGGCGTCGTGGAAGCTGTCCATCTCCGACATCCGCGCCCGCAGCTGCCGGGCCTTCTCCTCCGTCAGACCTCCTCCGAACGACCTCTCCGCCTTCTCCTCCACCACCGGCGCGGCGGTCTCGATGTAGTCGACCTGCCCGGACCATCCTACCAGCGGCGCCCACCACTTGCCTCCCTTGGGGGCTCCGGCGCGGACACGCTTGGCGCCAACGGAGGCGGAGGCGGTGGCCGCGCGTGGACGGAACGTCGTCGTCCGGGCCGACGGGAGCCCGGAGAAAGAAAGGACGGTTGCTGATGGTGCCATTGTCATTAATCTGCGGAGGTTGCTAGCTTTCAGCTGTTTGGTGAGAGTAGACGATGATGAGGGTTGAGAGTCGTTCAACTGCTGTGAGTCTGTGTAATGGAGTTGGAGGTGGTGTGGTCGCCAGTTTATAAACGGAGCAGGGGAAGAGGAGGATGGGGGACGCCGCGTGGACGGGTGGTTGTAGGCGGCATACGCTAGGACGCGTGACGTGTGACCGCGTGGACTGACCGTTGGGGTGCGGTGCTTTCATTGCCACGACGGCGACATTCTTCGGCACCGTCGTCCCCAAGAAATTTTCCGATCGGGACTTGTTCATGCACTTGTGCACCAGGAGCGCACTAGCTTCCTACTCCCTCAGTTTCAAATTAGATGAACTAGCCGTCAACCCGTGCAATTGCACGGGCTAGTATTGGTTTTACAGAAAATATACACTGATTACATAACAGTCCAATGATATTTTTAACAGTGAATCCTTTTGCTGTCACGTTACATGCGAAGTAGAGGGTTATGTTTTGAGAGAAGATTGTATAATCATGTAATAGGTTCCTATAATTAATGTGTCAATTATTTACATGTCCGAATAACACGAAAATATTTTAGCTATATTTAATTCCATATCGAGGACATATTACTAACTAATCATCACCACGGAATTTGATGATCAACTAAAGAAAAGATTTATAAGATTATAAAGGGGAGAGTATTTATTGCACCTTATTCTCTTGATCATATCACTGCAACATCGACATTGAACTTGGAGGACCCATGTGTTGGAACAATCCAACCCCTTTGTGTTACCGAGGAGGAAAGGATAAATTTACCTGATTACTGGGCCAATTGATCTATCCATGAGAAGTAAACACCAACTATATGAATATCAAGATAATCTTTAGTATAATTGGTTAAACAATGATAATATGGGTGAACTGAACAGAATACTCTAATTTATTTTCCTCTGAAGATGGACACTATTTATTATAGAGTAAACAATTAAATAGACTTGTTCGAACATTACTTCAACCTCTTCAGTTTGGTTAAACAATATGACTGAGCAGGTCGATATTAACAATGAAGCTTGTAAATATGGTATTATGAACTGAACTCCAAATAGTTTACGACAATACAGTAGAATAATTTGTACGTCGTACAGTAAAGTGAACTGAGTTATAACAGTAATACCTTGCTTTGCACCCATGCCCACGCATGTCTCAGTAATACTACTCCTAAAGAACAGCACAAACCATTGTTGGCTGTTTCCATTGACTCTGAAAATTTGTCACTGAGCAAACGTAAAATTTAGCAGACCACATATTCATAGGAGTTAATAACTGGAAAAAAAGGAAAATATTTAAAAGTTTTCTTAGAGAAAAACAATATTGTTCACACTGCATCTCTCTTATCATCTTTGAGAACACAAATTTGAGTTGGAGACATCACGCCGGATATAATAAAGCACGTTTTCAAATCTGCAATGAGATGTTGTGATGGAATTTCCCTACATGTCTGACCTCTTAGGATATTGCATTGTTCTGATCATAGAGATGAGGACTTTTAAATATAGCCTTCAAATCAAAACATGTTATAGTCTGTGAGTTAGAGCTACATCCGCTTTATTTTAATGACTTTATTTTAAAGGAGCTATAATGACACTACCAACTTATGTTCTTGATTCTGTATGGTAGCATCCAGTGGAAGCATAGAACATAGCTGACCCATGAAACCTTTATAGCTGAGAGTATATTATGACCTCTACAAATATCAGTGCCGTCCAGAAATTTCTTGGTGCTAATGTTGTAGCTGCCGTTTCTGCTCTTGCAGTGCATGTGGATATAATGGGCACCGAACAGGTCAACAGGAGGTGCACTATCCTTGCTTTACACTAATGATTAGTTCTTGTCTAGCAAATTTGATAAGTTGAGCAGATCGTTCTATTTAATCTATAAAAGAGATGACACCTACATCTGATTGCAGACCAAATAAAAATGTAAGAAACTGAGCATTGTGGTTATGAGTAGAGCAAAGTTTAACAGATTATGCCCCACAACCTGCAGAAAACTGCAAAACTTGAAGCCTAAATAATATGCCCGTGCACCAGAGACAACTAAAGCAAAGAATGATAACACGTGTGTAGTTAGCCTGAAGTTTGTAATCCACATATATACATGAGAAAGACGGAAGCCGACCTTTTTCCTGAAGCATTTGAACCGATCATGATATAGCTAATACTGATCCCATCAAATCCTTTGCAACCTAAAGACTGCAAATAAATAAAAGTCAGGCATTGGCATTGTCTGAATTATCATCTAAACCATTGTTTATTGAACACAGAACATGAGTACCTTTTAATTAAGACACTTAGCAAATTTAGATCGATTTTGAAATTTCGATTTACCCAGAGGAAATTTAAAGCATGTTCATCTTGTAGAGAGTTGATGAAGCAACAAAAGGAACAGAATATAGATGCATACTTATAGTAGAAATAATCAGGGTGCGCTACACAGACCATCGTACACATTTGCCACCCACCATCATTTGCTCTCCAGTTTGTATCGACTCTTGTCGAGATGACGAATGCTGCAGCTGCACAACAACTCCCTTGAGCAGCTCTGCTTGGACGTCTCATGTCAAGCCTCGCGGCTGGTACTGCGTGCCTCACAGGTGTAGGTAAATGGGAGCAAAATCTGATGGAAGGTCGAGCCCTAGGTGGCGCAATAATGAGGGAGAAGAGAATGTCGGCCGTAGTTGGCCCAAAGTGCACCAAATTCGACACACAGAAATTGCAAGAAAAAATTGTAATTACTATGATTTGTGTGCTGGTAAGCTTGGCACAGAAAGTGCTGCGGTTTACTGATGAATGATCTTTCATAATTACAAATCAACTGTACATACCTCATGCATTCAAAAATAATACTGCATGCGTTTTTTATTTAATTGATGTGCAAAGGACGTAAGAGTTTAACTAAACATATAATAAATCCTATAATGTTCCTTGTAACTCATCAGATGACTAATTTACAGGAAAGTGGATCAGTTTCAGTACTTTCTCCTCAAACCAAGAAGCATCTGCTACCAAGACCAAAAGATCTCCAGTGTATATATGGTCTTTAGTATACGTATGTAATACATGTATTGTCTTTACTATGTAATACATGGTAATTGTGGACTATACCATAAAGTAAGTATTATTAAGCATCAACTATATCTCCTGTCCATGATTCCCCACAATTTGTATCAGGAACAAACTTTTAGTTGAAGTAATAACTCAAGATTACTCTAGCTAAATTTATAGCATGTAATGCACTCGCAAAAAATCTAGCTTGATAAAGTTGTGAACGTAAGATCAATGTTTTGGATATGTTATTGCAGTCGCAGAAAACAAATGCTTGTGTACAATTTTGTGAATCACGGAGAGGCACTTGCCTGCTGAGTGGGTGCAGGAGTGAAGGAGGTTGTGCCCAGCAGTCCGCCGTAGTTCGTTCAATCGGAAGCCTCATGCATGGACGCCGGCGAGGCCACCCGATCTAATTCAAATTGCTTTTACCTACAGCCAACCGACCTACATCAAACAGCTCCTGCGCTGCATTGTTTTCTCCAGATAGACGGAATCAGTGCTGGGAGAAATCACGTATAAAAAGCAACATAGATGAACTTCAGATTTCAGTACATACGCCATGCTCTTAAAGTTGACGAAAGGTAGGTGATTCTTGGTGTTCGCTGCCGGCCGGCCGGACGTCCTATTGTTGTGATCAGTTGATCATGCTGACCTGTTCGTGAATATAACATGTGATAGATCATCAGTCAGTTCCAGTCGCTAAATTGTTTCATTGATCTCAGTGCACCGAGAGAAAATAGAAAGATTCAACATAGCTCAGAAGTAACAGAGCCTTCATCTTGCCTTTTTTATCCACGGACATACACCTCGATGACACATGAGTGACTTCGAGACAGGGAAGCCATGGGGAGGATGCACACGCAGCGGCTAAATTTGCAGAGGTCGAGAGGACGGCAGCGTTGACAGGGATCGGAGAGCAGCTCGGGAAGACGCCGGCGGCACGGCTAGGGCTGCCTAAGAACGGAAAAGGATGAGCGCTCGGGGATAGATTGGTGGCGATTCGGAAGGAGATTGCGGTCAGAGTATCACACGAATCACGGTTGTTTATTTTTAATCCAACGGTAAATAGTAGTGTAAACGTGAGGATTAACGTGGTGCCTTCTACGGTGCCTCCAATTAGTAAATATAAGATTCTATTTGTTCACATGTGTATGTATCTAGACATGCATGTATAAGTATAGATACATACACATTTCGATAAATGGAAGTCATCTAATTTAGAACGGAGGGAGTATCAGATTGATTTTACTACTAGTAAATTTCGGACCTAGGGTTCACCGATGATACGAGCATACGTGTAAATGTGAGCAAGATGTCATCGGTATTACCCAAATGACATATATTTAGGATGGTAAAACTCCAGCAATTTAACTTTGTCTGTGTAGCTGGCGTGGCCTTGAGTGCAAGGGGGTGGAGCCGTGGCCCGTGGAGAAGTTGTGGTAGGGGTGTCATGCATTGTACCATTTCGATGTTGCCAAGAGACAAAACAAAATCACCATAAGATTAAAAAATATGTCCTTTATTAATGTCTCGGAGATCGCTTTACTCCCAATATCGAGATATTTGTGGTGACTTCGCCAATGGTGAAACTCCCTAGCTACGGTTCGCGGCGATGTGTTTGGGCGCGCGCGTACGCATTTTTGTACTCGGTGTTTCCTAAAAATATATAGCTCGCTTTATCTTTAGAAAATTAATAATCCGAGGTAGCCATGAGACATCGGTGTTCATGAGGTTGATGACTTGACCATTTTTTTAGCTGCCTCTACAAGAAATCAAGAAGCCTATAACAACAGAAAATTTAAAAAGGTGGTGTCAAGAAGGCTAATCTTTGTGCCATGTTCATATTATTACTGATGTCGTAGCGTTCACTTCGCTGCACGCTCACCGCAGAAAGAATTAACACATCACTTGCCATCACACATTTAGATTTAAAAAACAGACCGAGAATGCCACCAGTAACCTCGCTCTTGTAATCTCCGGTGACTTTCTCAAGGTTTAGCCGACTATCATCTCTTCCCACATGTTTTTAAACAAGGAACACATGACTCGATTTGTTGGAAGCTATACGAACACCACATATGATAAAATGTGTGGTCACAAACGCTCTTGATCCTACCTAGGCCACCTGCCGCCTGCCGGCCTGTTATTTAAGGGGCGAATAGCTCGGATACTACATCTTTCTGAGGAATTGGCTCTGCAGCGACATATTTCTGAATAATAGCTCACCTGCGGCATCTTTTCGAGCAGTAATTGCTCTGCGGCGACATGGCCGTCAAGTCATGTTCCCCACGCTGTAAACCAGGTTTGACCGGTACATGGAGTAGTTTTTCTCGAGTGGGACCCATGCGTCAGCGAAACCGGCCTCTGTTCGTGGGGGAACCGTCTCTGCCACGCGCCGGCGTCCCGCGGAGCTCACTCTGTCCCGTCGTCTCGGTTTCTCCGGGCTGGGGAAAATTTTCCTGGCGACGGCGAGTCGGCGGCAATGGAGCGGGCGACTCGAGCTGTGGCAAAGAAGCGGGCGATTCGAGCTGCGGGAATGGAGCGGGCGAGTAAAGCTGCGGCGAGGGGGCGGGCGACTGGAGCACCGGCAATGGAGTCGAGCAAGCTGGCGGCGAGTCCTGCGGCGGAGGGAAGAGCGCCGCGCGAGCCCAGCGGCGGCACCCGGAGTCGAGCAAGCTGGCGGCGACGCAAGGCTTGGGGTGGTGCGTCGAGGGAGCGGCGAGGGAGGATGGAGGATGGGGTGGTGCAGGTACACGGTCGCAGAGGCGACCGGCGGCCCGATTTGTGTCTCGTGCAGCGGCGAGGGGCTCCATCTATCTCGACCGCAAGCGACCCTACCGGATTTCAGTCCAGCAGGTACTGAAGAAGGCGTGGAAGCGTCACGGCTACTACAGCTCCAAGGGTTTTCCGCTCGGCGGTGATTCGCCGCCGATGACGAGGCAGAGGTTTGCCTCGATGCGCAAAATTGCTGCGTTCGACGACAGCAGCTCGGGCGGTGCTGCGGGCGACGAGAGCAGCTCGGGCGGGAGCTCATCGAGCAGCAGTTCAGCAAGCTCAACCCCGAGCGTGGACTTCGATGCCGCGTTGAGCCTAGAGGCTTTCAGCCTAGTTGTCGGGATGGCGGCGGATAGATTGTTCTGCTCCGATATCCTCTGCGAGATGAAATCGAGCTAGAAGATTATGCTGCAGAGCCATGGCGGAGGGAAGATCGTGCTGCATTCTGTAGATAACTAGTGTAGTGAATTTTGTTAGGTGCCTGAAACCATTTCAGGCAGTGTTTGCCCAGCGCTGGGAGCGTGTGGTGGTAGTTTTTTTGCAGTACGTCGAACACCTTGGAGGCGTGCTGTGGACGTGCCCTGGACGTGCTCTGGACGTGCCGTGGCACGTTTCGGTAGGTGAAACCTAGTTTTTGTAGGCTAAACCTTGTCAACAAAATGTAAATTATTGTCTTACTTGTTTTAGTGTTCTTTGTGGCATTCGCACGCCGTGAGATTGTGGCATGCACACTGTCGAACACCTTTGTGAGCGCGCTCTGGGCACGGCCGATTGTGGCATTCGCACGCCGTCGGATTAAAAACGAGTTGAAAGAGTTGAAACATTGTCAACTAGGTAGAGGCTTATGTCATCTATAGACAAAATGCTTTAATTTTTTATTTAACTTACCAAAATTTAAATATTGCTAGTGTTGCTAGTGTTGCTAGTGTTACCAAAATGTAAATATTTGTAACTATTACCTCCAAATGGTGGTAGATTTTTCGCAAACAGAGGCATAGCCTAGTGGGAAAGGGTTGATGCTCCCTTTCCCCACCTAAGTTCGAGTCCCCTTGCTCGCAATTTAGGTGTTGCACATTATATGTCCTAGTCCAGTAGCTTTGTGGGTCGGACATCTCATTATTATAGAATTTCTATAATAATGAGTTGTCTCATCCATTAAAATATTGCACTTGGACAAATTCTTTTGAATTTTTGAATATTTTTTATATTTGATTCAACTTTGAATATTTGAATTCAACTTTGATGTACATGTTATTTGTGCTAGACTTGGATGTTGCAATAATTTCATACTATTATGTAGTAGGTTGATCTAACTTGGTCATCCCCATTTCTAATCCTGTCATTTTTCACATCGGTTTTCCAAAATGAGCTACAAATGAGCCCCAAAGGTAGCCCAAACAGCCCCATTTCTAATCCTGTCATTTTTTCGACCTTCTCCAAATGATCTCAAACTCTAGGGTTAACATATATTGCACTAATATAGTGTCCTAGAACAATTTTTAACTCAAAACTTGTTTAAAAGTTGGTTTGATTTTAGTTGACCAATTTTTGAAATATTCAAAAACATCAAAAAAATGCAAATACAGTGCACATGGTCTTAGTTTATCATGTACTAACAGCTCCAACTGATAAACAAGGTCTACATACATATTAAACAAGAAATGCTTAAGTATGGTATGAAATCTCACAACTCAAACTATAGAGTTCATAGGTTGAGATGTGTGATTTCACACCATATTGAAGCATTTCTTGTTTAATATGTGTCTAGACCTTCTTTATCAGTTGGAGATGTTAGTACATGACAAAATAAGACCATGTGCACTGGATTTGCATTTTTTTTTTATGTTTTTTGAATATTTCATGAATATTTCAAATTCGGCCAAACTCAAGCCAAATCAGCATTTAAACAAGTTTTACACACCAAAATGGAAAACTAAGCCTGGATCATTCTTAATCACACCAAAATGAAGGTTTGGTGATTTTTTCAATTTTTTTAAATTTTCAAAACATCAAACTCTCTCTCACTTCCTTGAACTCCCTGCAACTTCGTTCGTGGTAAGTCATTTGTGTGAAGGATTTCTCATGAAAATACTCATATACCAAGTTTATATTATTTTTGTCATAACTATGTCATGTAAGTAGACCATGTGCGCTGGTTTTATGTTATTTTGATTTTTTTTGAATTATTTGTGCTCATTTGAATGTTTGGTCATACTTTGCACAAAACCGTTGACCGACTCAAAATCAAAGTTTATATATATATATATTTTTTTTGATAACTATGTCATGTAAGTAGACCATGTGCGCTGGTTTTATATTTATTTGATTTTTTTTGAATTACTTATGCTCAACCCTAGCTCATTCCATTGATATCGTGAACGTGTGAATGTTGGAATTGAAATGTGGATATAACAAGTTTTATATTTTTTTATAGCAACTTAGTTGCATAAGTAGACCATGTGCGCTGGTTTTATGTTGTTTTGATTTTTTTGAATTAGTTGTGCTCAACCCTAGCTCATTCCATCGATAGCTTGAATTGTGTGAATGTTTTTCATTTAACTGTGGATATAACAAGTTTTTTAAAAAAAATAGCAACGTGGTTGCATAAGTAAACAGTGAGCGAAAGTTTCATATTTATTTGATTTTTTCTAAATTATTTATGCTCAACCCTAGCTCACTGAAACCCTAAACCCGGGAAACCCTAAACCCCGTCCGAAACCCCCCCCTGCTTCAGAGCCGTTGATCGCTGGTTAGTGAACGGTTGGATCAGAAGGAAACCCCCGATCTGCGCCACTCCCAGTTCTGCGCTCTGATTGGCCACTCCCAGTTCCGCGCCATTCCTAGAAAAAAAACTAAATTTGGGCCCAGCAGCAGGATTTGGCCCGCTAATGTTTTTTCCTTGATTAAATTCACCGTGCGCTGTTGGGGATATACCTACTAGGGGTATCACCAGCATGGATCAATCCGGCTAGTCCAGGGTGGCCCGCAGTGGTGGTGAAGGCTTTGCCTGCCGGGCGGCCCAGATAGCTGACGACCAAGGAAGGCGGATGCCGGCAAGGAGGAGGCCCAAGACTGAAGCCCATGAAGCCACCAAGACCAAGACGGAAGGCGGCATACTTGCCGGCTAGGTTTAGGACTCCGTATACTTGCTGGATACGTAATCACCTTGTAACCCTAGGTCCAGCCGCCTATATAAGCTGGACCTCGGGACGCCTTTAGGGCATCGATCAATCTACAACCAACTCATTGTAACCTGTTCACGGCGATATTGCCTTATAGTGAGTTATAGCAGCACGTAGGGCACCGCCACCGCCGTGGTGCCTGAAGCTGGGTAAACCGCCGTGTACAATCCCGACCTTGACGACGTCCACCTTCTTGCCCTACGTTCACCCTCGGCTAGCAGGACCCCGTCTCCTATCCAAGATGCCGATACGACGACAGTTGGCGCCCACCGTGGGGCCTAAGGCGTCAGGCGTCACGTTCCAGGCGGGAACCTTGGCGGCATCGGCGAAACAATCGCCGTCGGCCGCGCTGTTCGCTACGGCGACAACCACTACATCAGCTGCGACGAGTCCTACATCCCCGCAGACGACTACATTGTCGGATGCGGAGTTGTGCCGTTTGGCGGCGTCGATGTGTTCATCGGCTACACTTCTGAGGCGTATGGGTTGCCGCGAATTTATTCGCCATCCCACCCGCCCTACAATCAAGACGGATCTGAGTTTGCCTCCTCTGAGGAGTCCGCAGATTCAGATCTACACTTTGTCGGCATGACGGGACTGGGATCAGACTCCCAGCCCAACAGTCAAGATCCCGAATCTATTCTTCCTGCGCTCCAGGATGATGCGATGTCGGATGCCGGATCCAGATCTACCGTTCACGTCAACGTAGATTCTGATTCCGAAGAAGATTCTGCCAGCATGTTTGAGCAACGGGTCAAGCAGTGTTTTGTTACACCTGATCCTCCGCCATCTGAGGCGGCTACGGGCTCTCCGTCAACATGCAGCAGGTTTTTGTGGCGGATGTCACCGGTGCAGCCTCAGAGAAGGCGGCAACTGACGCCGCCAACCTGGGGACCCCGGCAACCGATCCACAGTTTCCAGAGCCTCCTGGGGCTCCAAAGAAGAAAATTCTGGAGAAGGGCGAGCCCAGCAAGATAGGAACATGGCGGCTCTGGCGGAAGTTCTTCACACCGGTAAACGACAAAACCAATCCGGCTGATTTGGAGAAACTTCGAACACCTTGGTGGAGCAAACTGAGTACCTCAAAAGCAAGCAAGCAGAGGTCCAGAGCCTCCTCGACGAAGCCAAGGAGGAAAACGCCAAGATAACCGCCAAGTGACCCCAAGCGCAATCTTTTCACCACCACCCATTGCCCAAGCCGGCAGGACAAGTGGAGAAGAAAAAAAAGGCAGGGATCATGACACCTTCAAATCCCCTGCCCAAAAGCTTGGTTTCGAGTGGGCTACAGCGCCGCAGCGTAAGGACAAGAACGGGGACGTCATCCTCGCAACCCTGTCCTCAACACTGCAGCCGCCTTGGACATCCTCAACAATGATGACTATGACAAGGACGAGAAGATCTACTACGCATCGATCCTTGCTCACAAAGCTCTAGAGCAGCAGGCCCGTGCTGATTCTCGCGCCGACATGGCGGACGCAAGGGGAGGAAAGTTGGAATCAAAATCCAACGCTTGCAAAGCTGCGGCCGGTGGCAACCCGAAGATCCGTCCGGCTCCAGTAGCCACGGAAAAGGGAAGGACAAGGACCCACGCAAATCACCACCTCCCAAAGGCAGCGTGACGAGGCGTCCAGGACCGGCAACAGGCGCAAGGCCTCACCTCCTCCGCCTAGGCGGGATGAAGGCGGAAGCAGGGGCAGCAAGCAGCCGCCAAGGAGTGGCGGCAACCGCGACGACGCCCCGCCGCCAAGAAGAAGCAGGGACCGCACACAGTCCCCACCACCAGTGCCCAGGCACGAAGGCGGAAGCCGGGGACACAACAACGAGCCTAGGCACAGCCGGGCAGCGCAGGACGAGCCTCATGCTGATAGATCTGGCAAACAGCTCAGTCCGCAAGACGCGAGACATCGTCTCAATGACATCAAGGCTGGAAAGCAAGATGCCTATCTAGGACCTGAGTGCTTTGGCCCAGCCATCCGCAACGTTCAAGTACCCGAGACATGACATCAGTGTCAAAAACTCATCAAAGGTACAATGGAGCGGACAAGCCAAACTCATGGTTGTCGGACTACGCGCTGGCAGTTGAAATTGCCGGAGGCAATGGCCTCGTCGCGCACGCTTCCTTCCCCTCATGCTGGAGGGGACAGCCCGAAGCTGGATCGAAAACTTGCCGGAGAAAAGCATTCATAGTTGGCATGACATGGAAAAGGTGTTCACGCAGCACTTCCAAGGCACGTACAAGCGACCCAATACATACACAGATTTGGTTCGTTGCGTGCAAAAGCCAGATGAAACAGCTACAAGCTTCTTGGCAAGGTGGATTCAAACAAAGGCAAGCTGCGAGAACGTAGACGACAATCAAGCAATCCATGCCTTCACCACAGGCCTCCTGAAGGGCTCAAGTCTCAGACATAAGCTCGTACGCATGCAAGTCAAGGATCTCGGAGTCATGCTCGAAGTAGCAGCCATGTACGCACAGGCGGATGATGATGCACGCGATGGAGATGGCGCACATGATATGGCGCCAAACAGGCGAGCAAGTCACAAACGCAAGGCTCCCCAGGATGACAAAGCCGGACCATCAAACGAGGTCGCCGCCGCCTTCGAAGGCAAAGGCGGCAACCGCAAGTGGAAAGGAAAGGGTAAAGATGGCGGCTCCAGCAAGCAGCGCCTGACGTACGATCAGGCGAAAGCCTTGCCCTGCCCAATCCACGCGTCCTTAGGCAAAGTCAACCACACATTAGGGGAATGCCGGTTCATGGAGGACTTCAAGAAGGACCCCGAGGTTGGCTGGAAATCAAAAAAGAGCAAAAAGGCTGAGAAGACAAAGAAGGAAGATGATGATGGGGCATGTCCATGTCCGAGGATGAGGAACCCAAGCTGATGCGCAAAGAAAGGAAATATCCCAAGGTACATGGCCAATTGGTGTGCTTCCTGGGCACTCCTTCGGCAAAAGAAGAAAAGGCGGAGATGCGCGAGCTAAACGCCACAGTACCAGACGTTCCCCAGTATCTAGACTGGTCAGAGGAGCCAATAACTTGGGATAGAGATGATCATCCAGATCACGTTCCTCACCCCGGCAAATACGCCCTTGTCGTCGACCCAATTGTCGATAACTTCAGGCTCACCAAGGTGTTGATGGATGGCGGCAGCAGCCTCAACATCATCTACGCGGACACTCTGAAGCGCATGAACTTGTCGGAAAGCCAGCTTGACTATAGCAAGTCAAGTTTCATGGCATTGTTCCGGGAAAGCAAGCCAAGTCAATGGGAAGCATCAATTGGAGGTTACTTTTGGGCCTGAGACAAACTACCGCTCGGAGTATCTCAGGTTCGAAGTAGTCCCCTTCAAAAGTGCCTACCACGCCATTTTTGGACGGCCAGCTTTCGCCAAATTCATGGCTCGCCCGTGTTACATATACAGCAAGCTGAAGATGCCGGGACCCAATGGTACAATTACCATCAGTGGCAACTTCAAGAAAGCAAAGGAGTGTGAGCGTGGCAACGCCGCCTTCGCTGAGGCAGTCCTCCACGCAGAGGAGTTAGCCATGTTGAAAAAGAGCTCGATACGTCGCAGTTGCCGGAGCATGTAAAGACCGCTGAGCAAAAGAACACTTTCAAGGCGTCCGAAGACACAAAGAAGGCGGATCTGGTCCCAGGTGACAGCTCCAAGCAAGTCACCATAGGGGCTGGCTTGGACGACAAATAGGAAAGCGCGCTCGTCAGGTTCCTCCGTGAGAATCAGGACATCTTTGCATGGTCATCAGCGACATGCCAGGTGTCCCGAGGGAACTTGCCGAGCACTCTCTTAACGTCTACGAAGGAGCCAAACCAGTGAAGCAAGGAATAAGGCGCTACGGTGAGAAGAAGCGGACAGCAATAGGGAAGGAGATCATCAAGTTGCAAGAAGCCAAGTTCATTAGGGAGGTAGTACACACTGATTGGTTGGCAAATCCTGTAATGGTTCCAAAACCTAATAAGGAAATGAGAATGTGCATTGATTATACCGGTTTGAACAAGTGCTGTCCTAAGGACCACTTTGCTTTGCCTCGTATAGATCAGGTCATAGACTCCACAGCCGGCTCCGAGCTGCTGTGCTTTTTGGATGCGTACTCCGGGTACCACCAAATCAAAATGCGAGAATCCGACCAAATCAAAACAGCGTTCACTACGCCCTACGGGACCTTCTGCTACATCACGATGCCCTTCGGTCTAAAAAATGCCGGCGCAACGTATCAGCGGTGTATGCAAAGATGCCTTCACGAGCAAATTGGCCGCAATGTTCACGTCTATGTTGACGACATTGCCGTCATGTCAAGAAAGAAGGCAGATTTGCTTGACGATTTGAGAGAAACCTTTGATAGCCTCCGGGTATAGGATGAAACTCAACCCGAAAAAATGCGTCTTCGGGGTTCCTGCCGGCAAATTGCTTGGCTTTATCGTTTCCGAACGAGGGATAGAAGTGAATCCAGAAAAAATCAAAGCGATCCTCAACATATCCAGGCCCAAGGACCTGAAGGACGTGCAGCGACTTGCCGGCTCGGCGGCTGCCGTCAGTCGTTTCATTAGCCGTCTTGGTGAGAAGGCACTGCCTCTCTACCGGCTTCTGAAGAAATCCGACAACTTCGAGTGGACAGACGAAGCAGACGCCGCCTTGCAGCAACTCAAGGACGCGTTAACGTCTGCTCCAATTTTGGCAGCTCCTCGTTCGCAGGAACCAATGCTGCTCTACATCGCGCAACTAACTTGGTTGTTAGCGTGGTACTGGTTGTGGAACGCAAGACGGAAAATTCAGACTTGCCGGAACAACGTCCGGTTTACTTCATCAGTGAAGTATTTTCCGCCTCAAAACAGCGTTATCCGCATTACCAGAAGCTGGTCTACGGTGTTTTCTACGCCGCCAGGAAGTTAAGGCACTATTTCCAGGAACATTCAATAACGGTGGTGAGCAAGGCACCTCTGGGGGATATCATCAATAATACAGATGCAACAGGCCGCGTTGCCAAATGGGGCATTGAACTTGCCGCCTTCGACATCTGTATAAACCCAGAACGGCCATTAAGTCTCAAGCCTTAGCAGATTTGTAGCAGATTGGACGGAGGCCATGGACGAAGTACCTCTCCCTGAAGATGCATACTGGATCATGCACTTTGATGGATCAAAAATGCTTCAGGGCTCGGGGGCTGGCATTGTTTTAAGAAACCCTCAAGGAGACAAGCTTAGTTATGTGTTACAAATTCACTTCAAGGCAACTAATAATGTTGCTGAATACGAAGCTCTCCTTCATGGTTTACACATTGCCAAGGAACTTGGCGTCCAGCGTGTCCTCTGCTACGGAGATTCAGACTTGGTGGCGCAACAGATACGTGGTACTTGGGACACAAAGAGCGAGACAATGGCGGCATATCGAGCTACCGTTGACGAATTCGCCAAGTGTTTTCTAGGCTACGAGGTCCGCCACATCCCAAGAGCTCAAAATGAGGCGGCAGATACACTTGCCAGAATGGGTCTGAACGCAAAAAGGTACCAAAAGATGTTTTCCTGGAACACCTACACAAGCCGTCAATAAAGGAGCAGACCTCCTTGACCCAATCGGCAGAACCAGTTGATGCTAGCTATGCCGTCTACTTGGTAAAGCCGGATTGGACGACGCCATATTTGGACTTCCTGATCAATCAGGAGTTACCGGATGATGAGGTTTTGAAAAGGCAAATAATAAGAAGAGCCAAGGCATTTACAATAATCAAAGGCGAATTGTACAAGCGTAGCACCACTGGTGTTTACCAACGCTGCATTTCGCCCGAAGAAGGCAGAGAACTGTTGGATGAGATACATGCCGGCGTATGTGGACATCATGCTTCCTCACGCGCCCTTGTTTCAAAAGCCTTCCGACAAGGTTTCTATTGGTTGACAGCCAAGCAAGATGCAGAAGACATTGTTAAAAGATGCAGGGGCTGCCAACTTTATGCCAGACAATCACACATGCCGGCTCAAGAGCTTAAAACAATACCCATCACATGGCCTTTCGCAGTCTGGGGCTTGGACATGGTTGGTCCGTTTAAAACGGCGCCTGGTGGCTACACACATTTACTTGTGGCTGTAGACAAGTTCACCAAATGGGTTGAAGCTAAGCCTATCAAAAAGCTAGACGGCGCCACAGCCGCAAACTTTCTGTGGGGAATAATCTCTCGGTTCGGGGTGCCTCATAGCATCATCACCGATAATGGCACTAACTTGTCGCAAGGCGAAGTCGAGGAATACTGTTATAAGCATGGTATCCGCCTAGATCTAGCCTCAGTAGCGCATCCGCAGGCAAACGGTCAAGTAGAGCGTACAAATGGTTTAGTCTACAAGGAATCAAACCACGTCTCGAAGTACCATTGCACAGAGCGGCTGGGGCTTGGGTGGATGAATTGCAGTCTGTCCTTTGGAGTTTACGCACAACTCCAAACAGATCAACCAAGTTTACTCCTTTCTTCTTAGTCTATGGCGCAGAAGCAGTGTTGCCAACCGACATGATGTACGATTCTCCCAGAATTCAAGCCTACGTCCAGGAAGACGCAGAAGATGCAAGACAGGATGGCCTTGACCTACTTGATGAAGAACGAGATGTTGCCCTTGCACGATCCGCCATCTATCAGCAAAGTTTGAGGCGTTATCACAGCAGAAGGGTGAGGCAACGAAGTTTTAGAGTTGGTGACCTGGTTCTCCGCCTAATCCAAGATAGAAGGGCTTGCATAAGTTATCCCCGCCTTGGGAAGGACCTTTTGTGGTCAGTAAGGTGTTGCTCAATGGTTCTTATTACTTGGTCGACGCACGAGACGGATACAAGAAGAAGCGAGGTCGCAAGCGCAAAAGGAAGGTTGACGACAAGTACGAAGAAACCAAGCGACCTGGAACATTGAGCAGCTACGTCCTTTTTACACTTAGCAATTTCCACATTGTAATAAGTACTATATGATTATGAAATAAAAGTCTGTGGTTTGCTCATTCAGTTTTGGGATCATGCCATCTTTTGTCTTTTCTCGCAATCATATATCTGTTGTCATAAAAGTTACCAAACAAAATAAGTTTTTGCTCCGTGCTAAGGTCAAACTTTTTGACATTTGCCGTCTGCCGGCTAAAAACGCAAACAATCTTTGCACCGCCTAATATGCTTATCTGTCTGTTTGTGTGTGGGTCGCCTAGTAGTATGTCGTTGGCACCAACATGCTGGCTTTGGTCTCTGAGTCTAAATTAGTTGGTATTGCACCTGGTTGGCTCAGCTAAAGTAACTAAGATGAGGTTCCGCCAACATATGAAAAAGCTAAACATGCAGGCGAGATACATATTAAGGCGGGCCACTTAAATAAGCCTACCGCCAAGTGTAGCATAAAAGTTGGCCCATAAATATTTACAACCCAAAATAAAGTTTTATGCGTTAACAGATTAACGCAGTGTTTTGTGCTGCCTTTGCAGGAGGAAGTCTAAGGGATTGCCGCCTTGGTAGAGCTGGTGGAGAGATCCTGGGGGCTGACGCCGGCATTCTTGGGGCTGGCTCCGCCATCCTTGGGGCTGCGCTTGTCGGCTCCGGCTTCGCCTTCTTCGCCTCGGCAGCTTCAGGATCCGCCAAGGAGGGATCGGCTACGGCAACATGCGGGTCCGGGTGTTCCTTGTAGAACTTGCGGATGTCAACCATGTTGGCAACCCGGGTCGCATAGCCGCGAACAGACCGCAGCACGTCCTGCATCACGATGGCTTGGTTGTTTTCGTCTTCGGTGGGGAAGTACTCGGTGACTTGATGAATATCAGCCTCCGGGTACCACGCCGCCGTCATTGCCAATGCCAACTTGGCGCCGCCTCGTGCTGCTGAGCGTAGTGTGCTGTCGTGTTCGGCTGCCGCCTTCTCCAGCAGGTCCGGCAGAGCATCGAAGATGACGGGATCGCCGTCTCCCCAGGGTAGAACTTGGCGGCAAATGCTTTGCCTGCGCCGACAATCTGGTTGACGATTTCGCCAACTTTCAAGATTCGGGCAAGGCGCGGCGTTGTAGCCAGGTCATCTCCCAAGCTAGCCGGCACTGCACAAACACAAAGTTACACACTGCAGCTTCAAGTTTCAAGAGCAAGGTGACAAAGATGAAGGATTGGAGACATACCCAAGACATGGTCGTGGATGGCGTTGACCTCATCCAGATGGTTCTCAAGCGTTTCTTGAGCTAGCTGGACCGCCTTGACAGTTGGTCCTGCTGCTCCTTGGCGTTCTTGTTCACCTGGTCAAGGTTGTTGCTCATGGCCTCAAGTTGTCCGTCAACTTGCTAACTCGGCAGCATGGGCCAACGCACGCTCATCCAGCTCCTTGGCGTGATCCGCCTTCAGCTTGGTCACCAGCCCGGCAAGATCTGCAGCTTCGTTCATCAAAGCTTGCATGTCAGTGGAGTTCTTGAGAATATCTTGCGCAGTGTTTAGTAATTCTACAAATAAAAAGAAAGACGACTAAAATACTTGTCGGAAAAGGAAAAGAAGTCGGACGAAAAGAAGGCAAAGAAAGCTTTGTCACCTTCATCCTTCTTGCGAGCTTCTTCCAAGCTCGCAATTTGGGCGTTCTTCAACTCCACGTCCTGCTGCAGTTGCTGGCATTCCTTGTTTTTCTTCTCTTGAGCACGAAATAGCTCAAGATTGGAAGCAAGAACGGCCTGCATGCACGAAAACAACATTATGGTTAGCACTATTTAGTCAACGAGACCACTTTGCCGGCTAAATTTTTCAGCCGCCAAAGTGCTCGGGGGCTGGGACCATAGGCTATTTTACCTCAAGTTGTCCGTGCAGGGTCTCGTGGAGTTCGTCCATGTGCGCGTACCAGTTGCGGGTACCGTCACGCATGGTCTTCAGCGTTTGCCGGGGGTCTTGCAACCCTTTGCCAGATTGGGAGCCAGGATGGGAGGATGATCCGCCTTGTTCGGCCGCCATCTGGTCATCCATCTCCTGCTTCATGGCAATAAATCGAGCGGCATCACTAGCCGAAGCTTCAGCCGTCTTGGAAGTGGTAGGTCCGGCAACTGATTTTTGCCCGCCATCTTCTCCGTAGCCGCCTCTGGTACCAGCAGCTGTGTACGTTCCCTGGCATACAACCACGGGAACGCCAACTGTGGGCGTTGTCGGCGCAGCGGCTGGAGAAGAGCGTGGTGGCTTGCCCCTGCCGGCAGCAATCTTCAAGTTGGAGCGGAGCTTGGGCATGGCAGGCTTGCCCTGTAAGCAGAAAAGTGCAAGTTTGTCAGCACAAACATATCAAAATAGCTAAGTCAGGGAAAGCAAAGTTTGCTTACCGCTTGAAGGGGACATTCCCCACGGTCTCATCCTCTGCATCGACAGAGGTGGCCGCCTTCTTCCTCTTCTCCAAATCCTTGGTGGAGGAGCTCAGCTTGCGCTTCTTCGATTTGCTGGCACCGGTGTCGTACCAGTTTGGAGCCAACTCTTCCTCCCCAAGGTTTGCAGCTGAAAAGGAAACAAGACAATATTAATCCAGTACCAGTGGGTAAGGATGTTAGTGAAATAACAAAGTAGCTTTGACTTACCGCTGGGGCTGGGTTGTCATGGGTGAACATGGCGACGCCTTCAGCCGCCTTCACCGACAGAGGCTTGATAAGCTCTCTGAGCCGGTATTCTAAGGCATCCTGATCAAGGGTGCTGTTGCCGGCGTCATCCGCCTTGTACTCGCACATCTTCAGTGGGCGATGGCGGAGTGGCATTATCTTCCTCGACACCCAGCAGATGACGGTGTCAACTCCGTCAAGTTGTGGAGCCATCATCGTCTTCGTCAAGAACTCGATCCGCCTAACGGCAATTCGAAGTTCCGCCGACAAGCTGCTGAGCGGCACCTTTGCCGTCCAACAGGCCTTGTGGGTTGGCGGACCGTTGACAAAGACAGGCATCCCTGTGTGCTGCCAGGTGTCGGGATGTCCTTGCAGTAGAAGAAAGTGCTGGTCCAGTGCTTCACCGACTCGATGTATGGTATCTTTGGGTACCAGTCGGGTTGGCGGCAGTTGAACGTGACACTACCGCAGGTTGCTAGGTGGCCGCCTGGTATGGTTTGCCGGCGGCACAGGAAGCAGTACTTGAATAGCTCTATGGACGCAGCTATGCCTAAGTACCCTTCGCACAAAGCCTGGAAGCCGGCTAGCACTAGAATACTATTGGGCGCTATGTTGTGCGGCTGCAGCCCATAAACTAAGTACCGCCAAGAAGAAGGCGGAAAGCGGCAGAGACATACCGCGAAGGCTGTGCGACGCCAACATGACGCGCTCGCCGTCTTGGGGTCAGGCACCGCCTCGTCGCCTGGAACCCTCCAGGAGCATTCCGTCTTTGGCGGAATGTATCCGCCTTCCTCCAGCTCCTTCAGATAGGCTGACGTCATAACTGACGGCAGCCAGTACCTGGAGCCAAGGTCTCCAGTCTCCTCTTCCTCGGCGTCGTCATCGTCGGCGGCAGATTCCGCCGCAGCCTCAGAGCTGGTCGCCGCAAGAGAGGGAGGGGAAAGCGGAGCAGCGTTGCAGGCGCCGCCGGAGCTGGGGAAGAAGTAGAAACCTCGCCCGCAGCCACGGTGGCAACGGGAGAGGTCATCGTGCGCCCACGGGCACCGCCGCCGCCGCTGGGCAGATCCAGATCCAGCGGGGGTCGAGGCCGCAGCCAGCGCCGCCGTCCCGCCGCATCTTGCTGAGTGCTCGCCATTTGGGGAGAATGCTCTGCTCGTGCTCGCCGGAGTTGAGTACGGGGAGGAGAGAGCTCGGGAAGGTGAGGAGGCCACGGTGGGTGCGAATGAGGAAGAAGAGCATCGGTGTGCCCTTTGGGTATTTATCCCCACGCGCCAAGATCGTGCCCGAGATTGGGGGGACGCGTGATTTCCGCCACGTGCCCACGATTTGCACGTCGTGGCAACGGTGTCTGCGGCCCTCGCTCCGATTCTGTGCGTAGTGGAGAAACCATCATGACACATGCCCAAGTCCAAACTGTCGTGGACTGCATGACGTCATCCGTCAACATTTGACAGACCAGTCAATTGACAAGACTGGTGCCGGGAAGATTCCTGACAACGGTCAGGCCGTCTTTCCCATGATGGCGGCAAATGTCCGACTACTTTAGGCGGACCGCCGCTTACTTTCAACTTTGGAATGCTTCAAGCTCTTCAGACGCTTACAAGACAAGGCGGACGTTGCCGACAAGAAGAAGACGGCGCCTGAAGAACTCGAACCCTCCAGGGGCTAATGTTGGGGATATACCTACTAGGGGTATCACCAGCATGGATCAATCCGGCTAGTCCAGGGTGGCCCGCAGTGGTGGTGAAGGCTTTGCCTGCCGGGCGGCCCAGATAGCTGACGACCAAGGAAGGCGGATGCCGGCAAGGAGGAGGCCCAAGACTGAAGCCCATGAAGCCACCAAGACCAAGACGGAAGGCGGCATACTTGCCGGCTAGGTTTAGGACTCCGTATACTTGCTGGATACGTAATCACCTTGTAACCCTAGGTCCAGCCGCCTATATAAGCTGGACCTCGGGACGCCTTTAGGGCATCGAATCAATCTACAACCAACTCATTGTAACCTGTTCACGGCGATATTGCCTTATAGTGAGTTATAGCAGCACGTAGGGCACCGCCACCGCCGTGGTGCCTGAAGCTGGGTAAACTGCCGTGTACAATCCCGACCTCGACGACGTCCACCTTCTTGCCCTACGTTCACCCTCGGCTAGCAGGACCCCGTCTCCTATCCAAGATGCCGATACGACAACATGCGCCGTTTCTCAGGCCCAGCCGATCGCCTCCCGTTCCCCTCCCTATATATCCACTGTGTCGTACCCTAGCTATTATCCAGATCCACTCTCGCCGCCACTCTCGCCGCCGGCCACGCAATTCAGCCCCTCCGCCACAGATCAAGCCCCGACGTGCGACGAGGATGAGGCCTGGAGGTTCCTGCTCGCGCGGCGGCCATTCCGGCCGCGGAAACGGCTCCGACGAGGAGCGGAGAAGGCAGAAGCGGCCGGCGCCCGCTGACCCCGTACGGGCTAAGCTGGTTTCTTCCGACGCCGGTCGGAAGCGCGGCGCTCGCGCGTGGACGAATCTGGGGCGGGAGGTGCCGCCTGCGTACGCCCGGCGCGAAGTGGAGGAGTACGACCGCGCGATGGCGGCGGCGGCGAGAGGCACGGGGAGCTCCTCTGGCGCGGGGACCTCCGCCATCGCACAAGCACCGCTGCCACCGCCGAAGAGGGAGGAGGAGGAGCAGCAGGGCGCGGCACCGCGCGCCTGGCGCGGGTATCTGCCGGGGGACTTCGTCGACGACGTCGACCTCGACTGGGTCACCGCCGAGCTCCTCGAGCGCACCAAGGACGAGCAGAAGCAGCTCGAGGCTGACCGGGAGATGAAGAAGAAGCTCTACGAGTACCAGTACCGCCATGCCATCGAGGAGTCGAAGGATGACATCCCATGGGGCGCAACCGACTCCGACTCTGACTCCGGCTGAGCGGCGCCGCCGCCTCGTCGCCGCAGCACCCCTGGGGCTCAGGTGAGCCCAATTTTGGATGGATCGATGGGGGTTGGAGCTGCGGTTGATGTCCGTCCTCATAGCTAAGAACTAACCCAAGAACTACTATGTTTGCTTGCCCGTGCGGCTTTTGCTCCGACGGGCCGCCGTTAAAACTACTCTGTTTGTAATAGTACTTTAATTATCTACTATGTTTGCTTGTCTGTTTGTTAATTAGAGTTCGGTTCAATGTGTATTGGTTCGGTTTAATTTGAGTTATTGTCTGAATCGGAGCTCGCCGGCGTTGCGTGCTTCGTCGCTGGAGAAGAAGAGGGAGGATGCGCGCCAAAGGGAAAACGGTTTAACCGTCGTCGCTGCTGTCTGGGCCCCACGCTGAAGTGGGTCCCACCAGGCTCCACTAATCCGCGTGGGTCCCACCCTAATCCTGACGGTGGTTGCGCTTAAGGGCCTTGTTGTGCCTGGGCTATTTTTGCTCAGAGAGATGTCGTATCAGAGCTATTACAACGAACGACGTCGTTCTCCAGTGAATAGAGTGCAAAAACGTCGCACCTGAGCTATTTGCCCGTTATTTAAGCATGTTGCCAAGCTTTTCATTTACCTATCCTTTGAAAGGTAGCCATTGACACCACTAGCTTTCGGTTTTATTTCCTTGCCTTCGGAGAATCCCAAGGGCCGTAGGTGGAATCACTTCAAAATTATACTCCCTCCGTTTATAAAAGGATATCTCAACCACTACAACAAAACTGTGCGGTAGAGACATTTTTGTAGAGACACTCTCCTCTGTGTATCTTACAACCTAATCCAGTTTGCTGTATAGGCAATAAGAGAGACATTTTAGGGAATGCCTTAGCGGTAGAGACGACTACCTAGAGACATCCTCCACACTGTCTCATAATCCGCATGTAAAGGCATCATAAGAGACATTCTTGAGAATGTCTTAATAATAGAGACACCTCATTAGAGGCACTCTTCATAATGTCTCTTAGCACCTCCGTAGAGACATTAGGAGAGGCGGCTTTGTAGATGGCTCAACAATATAGTCATTCTCTAGAGACACTAGGTGTGTCTGTATTATGAGATAAATTCGATAAATTAGAGAATTGATATGGGGCAGCCCAAGGAGATGAACACATCAAGTACCAACGTTGTCCCCATGATAAGAGCTCGAGTCTAAGCATTACATGACAGGGTGAATTTGCTCCTTAGCACTTGTGACTTCGATAGTATGCTATGTGTGGTCATGTAATACGAATCCCACGAAGACCTCCAAGGAGACCTGAATGATGACCGAGAGATTGGACAAGAGGTTGAAGGAGAGGGAACCCCTCCAAGGCCCGGTACTACCGCCCGACACCGAGGCGCTCGACCTGGTGAAAGAGAAGTGGAAATCGCTTCAGGGCGCCGTACTTCCTACCAAAGCCCTAAATAATATATTTATGCAATAATGTTAGCTTTTTACTCATACACGAATAGAAATGGAAAATTTAAATGTTTTGCTCGTAAGTTCAAACTTTTATTGCACAGTTTTTTTATTTTTAATAATAAAGAAATGTTGTCGCATATTTCTAAATCTGAAAAACAGAAAACAAAATTTAATTTGGATGTTACATGCGCGCGGGCTTATTTTTTGCCGAGTGCGCGCCGGGCAATGTTTAATTTTCGCCAAACCCGGACTAATGACGGGGCCGTTAGTCAATCATCCCCACGTCCTACACTATCTATCCCTAACCAGAAACCTCCGGCTCCGAAGTCTCGTCCCCAAAATCGCCGCCATCCTTAACCGGCCACTGCCGCTCCGATCTGCACGCCCAGGACATTGTTTCTACGCAGGCGGGCATGCCGAGGCTAGGTCGTCGGGGCGCCAGCGGTCTCGTCGAGCGCCTCCATGCGGATCAGCGAGGTGGGAGTGGTCAACGACGAGCACCCACGCGGCCGACGGCTTGTAAGGTTCACCGGCACCGCGTCTTCCCTATCGAGTTGAAGGGGACAGTCCTCGTGGCAGGACTTGTGGGGAGTTGATCTACCCACCTCTCGCTCCTCTGGCTGGTCCTGATCGAGCTGCTGAAGGAAGAGAAGGGAGCGAGACTCTGTAACATGCTCGATCGTCGCATTCGGTCTGTGGGCTGCAGGTCCGCCGCTGGGAGGAGGCTCTCCGGCGAGGGGTCTATGCAGTCCTGCGCTCCAGCGAGAGCCGGGGATTTCTCCTGGCTTACGGTCCATGTCAACAACCTCCTCCACCAATGGACAACACCCTTATCTCCTACCTAAGATCCCTCAGTGTTCTGAAGTTGATTGGGAACCAATTCCTGGTAAATTATCATCTCTTTGTACTAATTTCTATTTTTGATTGAAGCAAACTCGTGTGTTCCTAGCTGAAGCAAACTTGTGTGTGAGCTTAGATCTTGGCTGGTTGCAGGCTTTTTTTTATTCAAATTCATTGTTTTGTTATGCTAGTGGTTGTGCTATGCCTGTGCTTGAAGAATAGGTGGTATAAATGACTCGTTTGTCCAATATCTCAAGAGCTTCTTGCAATTTGTTAGCGTTATTCCTGAATACAGATATTTGTTCCTGAATCTGTTAGCTTGACAAGGCTGTAGGTAAATCTGAATAGTTTCAAAACGGAACCATGCCTCAGCCAGACCCGTACATATATTTCTGTCAGCCCACCCCACCTAAACCCATTCAAAATGGTTTTTCTGGTTACAAATTACAATTTGCTGAAACTATAAACCATGATTTTCTAGTCATAATACAGGACTGCAACTTAATTAGACTGAAACATATGCATACACCATTTCCTGGAGTACGTATACGTGTGTGCTAAGTGAACATATGCATGCTCGTCTCTGAACTTAGAAAATATGTTCAAGTACTTAGTACTCGTGATGTCCTAGAATAGATCTCATTGCTTGAAGGGGTGCTGTGCTTACACTTGTTTCACTAAATAAAGGCGGCAGACAGAAAGAGCTAACTGAACCAAACTATTCCTAGTAAAACAGTATAGTGCACTGTTAAATCAAAGTTCAGTTCAGTGACATAGCTTCAGGCCTTCAGCTCTGTACAATAAAAGCTTGCCTCTAGTCGATCATTTGTGCTGTGTTTTCGACAGGTGACCAATGAACTTAACTACCAGACCTAATTCTGTTTTGGCTAGGTTTTAATTCTGTTTTGGTGACCATAAGCTAAGTAGTAGTACTACTGTTGGTTTTTATACTGGAAGTGTATGAAGTTGTTTTAGCTAGGTCAATAGGAAACCTTGAGGTTCTTTTGTTATTGGTTTGTTTTAGCTAGGTCAAAAGAATTATCCCAAGATAACTATTCTTTTTACAGGATAAGAGATTAAAATATGATTCAAATTGAGTCGACGTGTCCTTCTGATCTTGTAATCTAAGTATTCATCATGGTAATTTATTTGAAATATCAAATAGAGGAATACATCATTTCCATATGAGTAGTTTGCTCTTTAGACTGAAGTAACATTTGTTTGGTGATTGCAGGGTCTATATTTGACTTCATATGTGGTGGCCGATTACAAGAGCTCGGAATGGAACTCTAAAGTTCTTGGTCGTTTGGTCTAGTAGTGTGTAGTGTTTTTAACACTATCGTTTTTTCGATTTTATGATGTTATCCACCAAGGGGAGGTTCTTATTCGTGCTTGTGACATGTTGGTTTCCTATTTTTCCTTTCGTGGGTATCTAGCTCACACACTGGTGTCACTTGTATTTCATTTCCAATTAGTGAAACCTAAGTGTATAACAGTATTCGGTTTATCTTGTGTTCCTATGTCATAATAATATTTGTATGTGTATTATTCTTTTATTGAATCCTGATAGTGTCTATTTTTGGAGAGCAAACTGTCTTTACATTAGGGGAAAAAATATAAGAATGTCGCTGACATGCAAGATGCCTCGGTAGGAACTATATAAATGTCTCCAGATAAGAGGAAAATGGCATGGCAAGGTGCCTCTACATCACAATATGTATATCTCTACGCAATATATTTCTTGAGACCAAATAAAACACCTCGATTAAACGTGTCTCTATATTTTTGGAGCTCGATACATTGCCACAATAAAATGCTTCTACGAATGTTAGAGACAAGTTAAATTGCC
This sequence comes from Poa pratensis, assembly GCA_947311845.1. NCBI lineage: Eukaryota > Viridiplantae > Streptophyta > Magnoliopsida > Poales > Poaceae > Poa > Poa pratensis. The sequence continues at coordinate 10,812,218 of CAMZMU010000104.1, read as the reverse complement.
TCATAAAAGTGTCTCTGTGCCTAAACAGACACATTCCAAGTGTACATTTGAAGTGCCTCTATGTGTGTAGATACGCAACCTATTGTCTCTACAAAGTGACCTTATGTCATCTATAGGCATTTGGCAAAATGTCTCTATAGTATAAGAGACACTGCACGTGGTGACACTTATGAGACACTAAGATAAATGCCTCTACAACTATGTAAAGACAATTTTAGTGTCTCTACAGGACCAAAAGAGTGCCTCTACGGGCCAGTTCTCTTGTAGTGAACCTATCTCAAATTTACATGTATCTACATACTAAATCGTATGTAGATACATGTAAATTTGAGATAGGTTGAGACATCCTTTTATGAATGGAGGGGGTAGTATATAAACATTGTTCGTCAATACTAGCTAACCGGAAAATAGAAGTGCAAAACCAGTTTTCTATAAATTAGAATATACATCCTTGTTACTTCCAACTTGATGACGAGAGTGGTGTTTTGCCTCCCGAGGTCATATGATCCTGGATGAATATAATATCTAAAAAATAGTAAAACATTTCAGAAAATTCTAAAAAAATGGGCGATGAATATATACAAGTTTTCTACATACGTGCCAAGTTTCGTGATGAAATGATATGTGTGATGCTCTTTAAATCAGTACTCCAAAAAGAAATCCCGTTTTGGTCACTAAATTGTTTTTTTCACATAGCACACAAATATTATTATACCTTGAAATTAGACACGAATGTAAAAAAATTGTATATGTTCATCACCAATTTGTTCAGAATTTTGTGTAATGGTTTACTATTTTTTCGATTTTTTATTCATCTCGGGTGCCATTATGAATCACCAATTGTATATGTTCATCACCGTTTTGGCCAGAATCACATGAGCTCGGGTACCATTATGAATCTCCTCGGTTAGTTTCATTTATCAAAGTTGTCACTCTCCACTAGCTAGATGGCCATTTCAGAACACTCTGTTAAAAGTTTATCATCGTACATTCTATCAGGCCCCGTGTCACCCTTTTTTTTAGATAAAGAGTATATATTAATATCACGGAGATATCAATTACACCCAGCCTCTGCAACAACGCAATAACCCAGGATATTACGGATGCACACAGCCGAAAAACAATAAGAATAAGAAACTAAAAAAGAAAAGTCGCGCTACAGAGTTACAGTCCTTTCAGCAGCAGCACAAACACCACCAAGACAACACCTGATGTTCAAGTTCTCCATAAGCAACGCCTTCAAGAAGAAAACATGTGCACAAGCACCATCGTCGCCCGATCAAAAATCTTGGGTTTTCACCCTGGATATAGTCTCTGCTCTCAAAACAATGTCTTCAACAAGGCCATTGTCAGGCACACAACCAATTAAGGCCAGACCTTAGATTTTCACCATGAAAGGTAAGACTTTGAACTTCACCTGTGCTTTCGCCCCACTTACATGCTGCTGCCACGATTCCTGAAACTCCAAGCCAGTTCCTCATCGACGCAAAGGCTCCGACAACCATAGCCAGTCCTCCAATCTTAGCTTCCATGACATTCTCCGGCTCTGACTTCACCATGGATTTGCCCATGATGGCAACAGAAGCAGAGCTTCGTGCCGCTACCTCCGGCGTGACCGAATCCCACCGATCCAGCGATCTTTACGTATTAATGCCCGTGGGAGATAGCCGGCGGAGCCTTCCGGAACCCGACACTCTAGCCCAGATCGGGGAGGATAGACGTGAGGCAGTTCTTCGTCTCGGCGCAAGAGTAACCTTAGGACCACCGCCATTATTCTTCATCCTCGCAAGCCCCGACGCCGCGAGACCCCTTTCAGCCGGAATAGAGAAGGCCGACGCGAGCCGAGGCCAGCCGCACCACGCGAAGGCGATGACCAGCACCATGCCCCCCGCTGGCCGCCAGCCCTAGGCCACGCCCGGCCAGAACAGCCGCAGCCAGCCCCCTGTTGCCTCTCTCCTCGCCTAGCACCCGGGCGGAGATGCGCGCCGAGTCCGGAGGACCCCAGCGCCCACGCCCTGGAGTTCCCAAGTCGCCCACCGCCGAGAGCGCAGCTGGTCGCCGCAGGCCCAGTGCCGCGCCACCCTAGTGGCCGCAACCACCGCCGTCGAGGAAGGGCCGCCGCCCTAAATCCAATCGCGTCCCGCGCCGCCATCCGCTACATGGGCTTTGCCCGGCAGCCTCCTCCGGCGGTGGAGAAGATGGGATGGGGTGGTGGCGGCGGCGGATGGGGCGCCCCGGTGCGGTCGAGGGAGCGGTTTTCTTTTTTTCCCCTGTGTCACCCTTGCCCCAATCAGGAGTAGCTTAATTAACAAGTCTTCTAGATGTTTATAAGAAAACCAGTCATACTAGGAAAGAGATTAGAGATGGGAGGTGCGTTTCATGCATGGTTCCTGTGTCTTGCGGTTGTGAGTTTGTGCGTAAAAATTAGTTAAAGCATGAACTAATTGTGTCTCAATGGATGTTGGGTACTAACCAGGAAATGGTTAAGCTGTCACTCTCGCTATAAACATGATAGCAGCATGCCCTATGCATGTAGGCGGACGCCCGCCAGATCGGAAATATCCGTCCGCCTCGACTACTGATTACCGAAGTACGTGCATAATTACATGACATGGACCACTGATTACGGCATAGCAAAGAGTCTGGCGGACAGTCCGCTCTGTCCATCGGACTGTCCGTCCTTCCAAAACTGTAGCCATCTACTAAGCCCTCCAGTGTAAGCTATCTAGGATGCTTCGCAAGAAAGGAAACACGCACACACCGGTAAGCATCACATTGATTAACAACTAAAACTGTCATTTGAGAGTTTAGAATATCGGCCTGATAGCTCACTTGCTATAGATTAACTAAAGAAAGCTGTTGGGCACTTGGTCCTTCCATCCGGCAAGCAGAATTTACTTGCAAGTGGTAGATTAACTAGTGGTCGAGTAAGAGTTTTTCAGTTAATAACTGGTCCATAGATTGGAGGCAGAGAACGCTCTGTGGGTTTAAACAAACAAGATACCTGTACCTCAACCTATCATGGTTGTTGGTAACGGGAAGGTTCGTCAGTTTTTATTTTGTTGAACAGGAAGGTTCATCATTTCTTGTAAATACATGTTAGGAGTTCAATTCATGGAGAAACCTAGTCCACCAACCCGAACACAATCAGAATGTGGAGGTTAGTAGAGTGCATATCATTGTTGACAATGATCCGGTCAGGCTAAATGTTTCAGTAAGATAATGCTCTCAGATCCAGATCAATCAATCCTCAACCGGTGAGCACCAAATCAAATCAAACCAACGCGGAAGGTACAAGAAACATACTAGCTTTATAAAAAAGAACAGATCAGCACGAGTTTGAGCGCAAGGATATTCAGATCCAGAATTAACGGATTTCGTTTCATATCAACAAGAGGAGTTATGTACAAACCTCGCACATCCTGCACACGTAATTCCAGATCCCGATTGTTCTAATATAACGCGATGGGAATTACTACATCTGCACTACTAATTATGAGAAGCTAAACAGCTATTTACACACGCACGGGCACATCAGCCTGTCTGGCGGTGCCGGCGAGATGTTTTGTACTAGGTTCGGTTCTCTGCGGCCATGGCGGCGGCCTAGCTAGGCGGTGCGTGCGAGGCGGGAGGCGATGGCGGAGTGGTACATGGCGTCGTGGAAGCTCTCCATCTCCGCCATCCGCGCACGCAGCTGCCGCGCCTTCTCCTCCGTCAGGACGCCCACGAACGACCTCCCCGCCTTCTCCTCCTCCTCCTCGGCTACCCGCGCCGCCGGGGAGGCGGCCTCAATGTAGTCGGCCCGGCCGGACCAGCCCACCAGCGGTGCCCACCACTTGCCTCCCTTGGGAGCTCCCGCGCGGACGCGCTTGGCTCCCGCGGAGGCGGATGCGACGGTGGCGCGCGGCCGGAATGCTACTGACGGGCGGGCGGAGAAGGAGACGGCTGCTGCTGACGGTGCCATCGCCATTGATTACGATTGCTTCGCTCGTGGGATTCTGAGGGTTGCTTCGGGCTCGGTGAGAGACGATACGAGGCTGCTTGAGAGTTGTTGAGATGTGAAGGTGAAGCTGTGAGTCTGTGGGAATGGAGTCGGAGGTGGTCGCCGATTTATACCGGAGCAGGGGAAGAGGAGTGGTGGTGGATAGGGACGCCGCGTGGGAGGGACCGAGGGAGGGATGGACGCGTGACGTGTGACCGCGTGGACTGGCCGTTTGGGTGTGGTGTTTTCATTGCCACGAAGGTGACGTTCTTCTTGGAATCTTGGGGAGTATGCAGCACGAGCGCACAAATTGGGCATACGTCTAACACTAACGACGAATCAGTGGTAAAATTTCGGAAGCGCACAAATGGTTATATACATGTTCAAAAAAATGGTTATATTTTTTTTTGCGAAAATATGGTTATATTAATCTTTGGAAAACCCACCAATCTTCACCGATGTTACCGACTTAAATCTTTGGAAAACCCACCAATTTTCACCGATGTTACCGCATACACGTGTAAATATGTGCGAGAAAATGTCATCAATACTACTACTCCCTCCGTTCCAAATTAGTTGACTTGATTTTGTCCAAATACGGATGTATCTATACTTGTTTAGTGTCTAGATACATCCGTATTTAGACAAATCCAAGTCAAGTAATTTGGAACGGAGCGAGTATTTGCCAATGACATGTATTTAGGATGGTAAATCCAGCAGCATTTGGCTTTGTTTGTGTAGCTGATGTGGCCTCTTCCGTGTGCGTGGGGATGGAGGAAAAGGTGTGGCCGGGGTGTCGTGCCATTCTACCATTTCGAGGTTGCCAAAAGCCAAAACAATGTCCCTAATGATTTAGACGTGTTTCTTAATAATGTGAAATATTATTTCAAACAGGTGTCCATATTGAGACATTTATGATGATTTCGTCATTCGTTAAACTCCGCAACTCTGGTCTTCGTTTGATGTATGCGTATATGCAGATTTATAGCCGGGTTTTTTCGAATGGTTACCCGTGCTTTATATTTAAGAATTTACAATCTAAGTTTATCTTGGGACAAACAACATTTGTTTTAGTGTTTGAGAGACTTGGCCACCTTTTTGAGCTGCATATATTAGAAATGAATTGAGAACTAGAGTAGGCTAGTGGCAAGGGTCGCATGGGCGTATCCCAGCGTTTAGGGTTTGTCTCCTGTCGGCAGTGGCGGATTTAGAAAAAAATTGGAGGGTGGGCACACTACAACAAAAATGTCGCACCCCGGATTTTTTTTGTCAAATGAATAGTATAAATAGGCAATGGATTCACAATATTGTAATTCAATATGTATGTTTCATATGTGGCATCCATTGAAAGGTTTTTTTTCATTTGTAAACAACATATATAAGGCCAGAAGCCCAGGATGGACGAACAAGCATGAGCGTATATGGGGGGTCAAAAAAAATCCAGAAAATTCTGGGTGGGCTAACCGCCCCCCTGCTTGTCGGCAGCAGCGTTTCTCGTACCTCATCAAGGTGGACTCCTTCTGTAAAAAGACGTCATGGATGCTGACGTCGTATTGTACTCCCATCTCTGTGCATCCACTATATTCCGAAAAAAAAGCATCGCTTGCCATCACCACTCATAATAAAAATTAGCATAAGAACCTCGCTCTGTCATCAGTGACTTCCTCAAGATCCATGGACATCAACTCTTCACCCATGGTCTTACAACCATGAACAAACGAAATCTCGCCGACATTGATATGTTCCGTGCACGGTCGGTCAGTCGCTCAGCCTATCGGTTGCTTCTCAAAAACACGTTGTAAAGCCTTTCGAATACATGTACTTTGTCAAATAGCCATTGACGCCGCTAGATTTCAGTTTTACTTGATCTTTGCCTTCGGAGAGCTGAGCTTCAAGGGCCGCTGGTGGAATCACTTCAAAATGACATATTTCGCCATCATACTAAACCGAGACCGAGACACATAAGTACAAAACTCAGTTTTCTATTCATTAGAATAGAATATCCATCCTTCTACTTCCTGATTGATGGCCCGCTTTATTTCTCAAAATTGTCACTATTCACTATTCAGAACGCTCCTACTCCAATATACTGTACATGAGTAGCCTAGCTTAGTCTTCTAGATGCTCTCAAACATAGTACTGGCAAAGGGATGGGAGGTGCGTCCGTGCGTGGTTAGCTGTTCTTGAGTCCTCACTCTTCGGTAGTTTTTTTTTCTCTTCCTTCCAGAAGACGGCGAGCGACTGATGAGCGTCTGCATGGAAATTTTGTGTGGGAAAATTAGTTAAAGCGGGAACTAATTTCGTCTCAATGGATGTTGAGTGCTAGCTACGCAAGAAAAGGTTGAGCTCTCACACTTTTGCTACCCAAAACTGTAGCATTTATCAAGTCCTCAGGTCTAAGCTATCTAGCATGCTTCGGAAGAAAGAAATCTGGCACACATCGTTAAATATCACACTGACTAATTACTAAAACTGCCGTTTGAGATGACTGTAGAAAACGGCCAGAATGCACGGAAACTCTCTTTGGCTCCCGGGATCAATTTATTTTCTTAATTTCGAAAATAATATTTACAAGTTAAAAAACCAAAAGAAAATCTAGACGTAGTAAATCCTGGAGCTAACTTATTTGAGTTTTGAGCTGCACAAAAGCTATAAAATCTGATAAATTTTAGAGTTTGGAAAAGTTGCATTAATTGTTTAATACTTAGATTCGTACTTTTTTTAATTTTTGTGTAGTTCAGAATATGAAGTATTCCAAATTAAGATTTTAGACGTTTCTATGATACATCATTGATTACATAAAAAGTCATTTTTTTAATTATAATCATGTTTTTCAAAACTTTTAAAAGTCCAGTAAGATAATTAGTGGGTCTCGGAGCCAGAAACCAAAGCTGCCGCTCCACTTGCTCCTTCCATCCGGAAAGCAGGACACACAAACTAGCGGTCGAGTATGGTATTTTCAATGAACTTGTCGATCTTGTGGAGGCAGAGAAACGGTGTGTGGGTTTAAGCAAACGCGGTACTGGTTGTTGGCCACGTGAAAGTTCATCAGTTTTTATTTCTCATTGGATGCAGAGATCAACCTATCATGATTGTTGGTCACGGGAAGGTTCATCCGTCTATATTTTTTCTGAACTTGATCTTATGTTTTTTCATCAGGTCACCGTTTTTCGCAATAGAGGAGTGCACCCGTGCATGCGAGCAGTTTTTGGCCTTCCAGAAGGGGGCGAGTGGCTGATGCGTCTGTCCTCTGAAGATATTGTGTGCGAAAAATAGTTAAAGCACGAATTAATTACGTCTCAACGGATGTTGAGTTGAGTGCCAATCCAACTGCCCAGGAAAAGCTTGAGCTCTCACACTCCTGCTTCCCAAAACCGTAGCCATCTACTAGAGCAGCACTAATTAAGCCTTCTAGTGTAAGCTAAAGGAGTAGTATGCTTCGTTAGGGAAGCAACACGAACACAACCGGTCAGCATCACACTGATTAACAAGTAAAACTGCCGTTTGAGATTGGGTACAGCCACAAAGCAAACATGCTTTAGACTAATTAACGAAAGCTGCCGGCCGGGCACACTTGGTCCTGTCAGCCCGCAAGCAAGGTTTACTCACAAGTGGCACATAAACTACTGGTCGATCTATTGGGAGCAGAGAGCGATCTGTGCGTTTAAAACAAAGGAGATAATTGTACATCGCTACACCAACCTATCATGGTTGTTTGTTGGTCACGGGAAGGTTCATCCGTCTTTATATTTTCTGAACTTAAAAGGTTTCTCAGCTATCGTGCCCAGTCCACCAAACTGAACCCAATCAGTTTGTGGAGTACATCATTGTCGACAATGATCTTGTCAGTATAATAATTGTTTCGGCAAACAATACTCTCAGTCTCAGATCCATAATCGAGCCATGCTGATTGACTTCAGAAAACAGTGCTCTCTCTAACCTAAAAAAAAAACAATGCTCTCAGATCCAGAATCAATCCATGGCGAGTCCCACAGTCCCCAACCTAATCAAATCAACACGGAAGACGTTCCTCGTGTGTGTGATAAAAAGGACAAATCAACCAGGGTTTGAGCGCAAAGATGTCCAGATCCAGAATTAATAGACGTTTTAAGATCTACAACAGGTGTGTTATTACAAATCTGGCAGACCTGGCACATGTAATCCCAGATCCAACAGGAGGGGGAATCACATCTTTTTTGCATCTAACTAGGAAAAGCTAAATGCAGATCGGGAAGCTTCGCGGCGGAGACGAAGACGAGGGATCCCTAAAACCAGATCCCTCCGCTCCTCCATTGACTACTACAACACCAAGGGACTCGATCCCGAAATCCAAAGAGGAAACACAGCTATGTACAGACACTTGCGTTGTCGGCGAGTTTGTTGGCTCTCCGGCCGTCCGTCCGGCGGCGGCCTAGGTGGAGCGGGCGAGGCGGGAGGCGATGGCGGAGTGGTACATGGCGTCGTGGAAGCTCTCGGTCTCCGACATCCGGGCGCGCAGCTGCCGCGCCTTCTCCTCCGTGAGGCCGCCGACGAAGGACCTGGCCGCGGCCTTCTCCTCCTCGACCACCACCGCCGTCGCCGGCTCGATGTAGTCCGCCTTGCCGGACCAGCCGACCAGCGGCGCCCACCACTTGCCGCCCTCGGGCTGCTGCCCCGCGCGGACCGCGGAGGCGGCGGCGGAGCGGGGACGGGCCGCCGCCGAGGGGCGCGCGGCGGCAGAGAAGGAGACGGCGGACGCGGTCGGTGCCATGGCCATGTTTGCTCGGTACGTTACGCTTTTGCTTTGCGTGAGCTTGTGCTAGAAGTTGGCTGAATGACGAGGATGCTTGTGAATGGAGATTGTGTCTATGGTTCTCGGAGTGGTGGGGAATTTATAACGGGATGGGGCGGGGGAGCGGATAAGGACGCCGCGTGGACACGTGGATCCGGTGGGGAGGAGCGGGTTCCCGTTACTGCTGCTGCGCGAGTGACGGTGCTCTTTTACGGCGGCGACGGTGACGGTGGCCGGGAAAGCCGTTTGTTGATGGTGGTACGGCAGGCACACGGGAAACGCACACCGGATGGGCAGTGCTGCTTGATTGCTTTTGCCAAGAGTTTGGGACCCGTGAGATGTGGGCGACGGTGATGTTTTGGATCTGGATATGCTGTTCTAGAAGGGGATCTTTGTTGCAGCAATGAGGTGTGTTTTAGATGAGGGCTGGTACTAGTATCCCTTGAACAAATATCAGCAAAGTTTATGCACGATATTACAGGTTCGTGCGCCATGATTTAGACAAGAGTCAAATATATTGGCGGTACCTGAATTTTAATCGAAATCACTGAGGAAACGCTCAGTACGGTCACTGAACTTGACTAGCGGAAATTATAAGGTCACTGTATACCTCGTAATTTTGTCTACATGATACTCTTGCCGTGTCTCGTCGATGGACACCGAGAGTAGAGCCTACCCCTTTTAGCTGGTTCGGTAGTGGGCGCAGAGGAGGCTTGTCACCTTCGGCTCCTGGGAGGAAGTTCAAGCAAAGATCACAAGCACGACAGAGACACAAGAGTTTACCTTTTACCAATGTCCAGGCGCGGGAAAACCCCTTGGTAGTGGTGGCAATGCAGGTGACTTGGCCCATCCTAGGCCTTTGCTTTCTTGCGTCTTCGGCTCTCCCGCCTTTGGGGAAAGTGTGGCGTGCTTATCCTTTGCAAAGGATGAAGGAGATCATCCATTCCATGCCCGAGCATGGAAACGATCTTGCAGGTCCTTCGGGTATTCCACCTTGGCAGGTCTTGGTCATGATCTCCAGGTGAATGACCCGAAGGGGTCTCCCGGGTCTTGGTCCTTAGTCGTATGGAGGTCGATGTCGATCTTGTCTGGTGAGCTTGGGGCAGGTGGGCTGGCCCTCCTGTCTGGTTGATGTAGCTGGTTCGGTAGTAGGCACAGAGGAGGCTTGTCACCTTCGGCTCCTGGGAGGAAGTTCAAGCAAAGATCACAAGCACGATAGAGACACAAGAGTTTTACCTTTTACCAATGTCCAGGCCGCCCGGAGGCTAAAAGCCCTACTCCAGCATGTATGGATTGAGCTGTTCATCATGGTATTGCTACAAGAAGTTCTCCGGGTAAAGAACCCGAGAGGGTGTCGGCTTGAGGTTAAAGACGAGCAGATCCTGACCTAGAGGAGATCACCTCTCGCTTCAGCTAACAACCCTAGCTACTTGCTCTTGGCTTACTCTAGACTAGTTCTGATCCCTCCTCCTCCTTGGTGACCTTGACCCTCCCTTTATAGGCTAGAGTACAACCACAGGTTGTCATGTGAGGAGCGTGTGTTGGGGAGTTTAGGCGGGAAAACCCCTTGGTAGTGGTGGCAATGCAGGTGACGTGGCCCATCCTAGGCCTTTGCTTTCTTGCGTCTTCGGCTCTCCCGCCTTTGGGGAAAGCGTGGCGTGCTTATCCTTTGCAAAGGATGAAGGAGATCATCCATTCCATGCCCGAGCATGGAAACGATCTTGCAGGTCCTTCGGGTATTCCACCATGGCGGGTCTTGGTCATGATCTCCAGGTGAATGACCCGAAGGGGTCTCCCGGGTCTTGGTCCTTAGTCGTATGGAGGTCGATGTCGATCTTGTCTGGTGAGCTTGGGGCAGGTGGGCTGGCCCTCCTGTCTGGTTGATGTAGCTTGGCCTTGTCCATCTTCTAAGTGGGCCCACTGGTGGTGGACCGGCTTTGACCGCATCAGGGAACCCTGTGTTCCACTATTGCGACAACTCTATTGACTGATCAATTACTCAGCATGATGAGGTGGACACAATCCCACGTGTCAGTCCAATTTAAAATATAAATATCGTAACAAAACGCACAGACAGCCGTGAGCAGCCGCGACGTGCAGAGGACGGCCAGCAACCACCATCTCTCTGTCTTTGTCGTTGTCGCCCTACGAGGCCTCCGCCGTACGTGGCCCCGGGCCGTTGCACTAGTGGCGAACAACGACAACAGCTCTCTGGCGGCGCCGTTCTACCGGAGTGGAGGCAGATGATGATGTCGGCGACGAACGACGCATCCCTGACCATTCGTTTTAGCAGGAAGAAGAGGACGATGGGTGGCGCCGCTGGACCATCGCGAGCTACGCTTCCCCGCGTCTAGTCATTGCACCGGATGCGAACCTGGCGCCCATCGAGACCGAGGCGGAACGACACGAGTCGGGCGGCATCCACTCCATATGGCACCACGACGAGCTCCTCCCCTACGCGGGTGTTGGCCGGAAAAGCTACTCGTCGCGTGAGCGACTGCTCGCGCGGTCCGCATGACGCGCGTGGGGCGTGGGGCCCACCCATAGTCGCCTCCTTCTCATTTCCCTTCCGTCCCCAATTCTTCTTCCTCCCCGAGAGACGTGGCCAGGCCGAGCCGGCACCGGCGACCGGCGAGACGAGACTTAACGGTGGGGAGTGGGGTGGGGTTCGCCGGCGACGAGCTCCAGTGTGCGGGGGGGGGGCTTAGAGGGATGGTCCGGCGCGGCGGCGGACCGGCGGAGGCCGCGGTTCGAGGAGGGCGGGGCGGCGAGGCAGTCGCGGTAGCGCCGCCGGCCACGGGTGGCGGGGGCAGGCGGTTAGGCCGGCGGCGGCGGCGGGGGCGACCTCCTCTTCCTCCTCCGGCGCCCACGTGAGGTGGTCAGACCGACCACGTGCGGTTGTTCGAAACCGCGCGCGCAAGCTAGCCTTGCCCGGTGTTGGCCGTGTGGAAGCTCCAAGACCGCGTTCACGACTGCACCGACGAGTTCCGCGCCACCGTGGACCCCGACGGCCTCCACTTTCTCGAGCTAGCGTTGTAACCCAGTATCGAAGCACAGCCGCCAGATCAGTAGTGGCCCCGGTTTCAGGAGAAGGAGGGGGTGTGGTGGGGATCGGGGTGGTGGGCTAACGTGAATTCGTTGCGGGGAATTTTGGGAAAAACATATTTCTTATTGAGTTAACATGTGGGACCTACCCAACAAAGTGCTAAACCAAGTCCGTCAATGCAGTTAGGAAAACACTAATTATCACCAGGCTGTAGCTACAGCCGGGTCCAACCACGCATGCGTCCGCTCTATTTTCTGCGTGTCTCTCTCCTCACCTCCACCACGACGGGCTAGGCTAGCTTGCGCGCACGCGAGCCACCGCTCGGTTTCTGACCGGCGCACGTGGCCGTTCCGGCGCCGCCGCGGCCGCCGCCGAAGATGAGCTCGCCCCCGCCGCCAAAGACGAGCTCGCCCCCGCCGCCGCCGGCCTAACCGCCTGCCTCTGCCGCCCCGCCCTGCTCAAATCCCCATCTCCGTCGGTCTGCCGCTGCCCCCGACCATCCCTCTAAACCTCTTCTTCTCCGGCTCTGGCGACTCCGCACCCCCCCCCCCAAGTTAAGTTTGGTCTCGTCGGCCGCCTTCTCCGCAGCAGGTCCGCAGCCGGCGCCGGCTCAGCCTGGCCGCGTCTGCGCATGCTCTTGTTGGGCATGTTGGTGAACCCCCACCCCCAAGTTAAGTTTCATCTCGCCTCCACCGCCTCCGCCGCGGCCAGCCGTGGCTCCGGCTCGGCCTTGCGCCGTGCGAATCATGGAGAATTTGAGAAAGAGGAGAGAACGGTGGAGAATTTGGGGAAGACACGGGAGGAGGAAGAAGGCATGGGTGGGACCCACCCACGTGCTGCGCATCGTGCCCACCGCGTCAACGCGTCCGAAGACCGCGCGATGCCTCGCGTGCCCGTCAACTAGCATTTCCGCTCCACGACTGGCCCTGCCATGTCCGCGTCACACTGCACACACCGAACGCCTCCCGAATTTGGCCCCAAGCTCCTCCTTGTCCCGGCCTTCTCTGCCGCTTGTACCCGCAGAAGAATACCGACGCTGCCATGGCCGGCGATCCGACCACACTCCTCCATGTCCCGGCCTCCTCAGTCGCTCGTACACGCAGCAGCACGACGACGCTGCCATGGCTGGCGAGCCCGAGACGCTGCCATGGCCGGTGAGGCCCAGCACCATGTCACCGGTCCTCCTCTCTGCTTACCCAGGTGCTCCGGGCAGAAGCCCGCACACGCTGCTGCTCCCCGTTGAAAGAACAAGGATGTCGCCTAGAGGGAGGGGGGGTGAATAGGCGATTAAAATTTTTCCGGTTTAAGCTTGATAAATGCGAAATAAAACTAGGTGTTTTAATTTAACAAGCATACAACCTAAATATACTAGTTTCACCTATGTGCACCAACAACTTATGCTAAGCAAGACAAGTAACAAGGTGATAGCAAGATATAAGACTTCAAGCACGAAGACTATCACGATGTAAAGTGCATAAGTAAAGAGCTCGGGTATAGAGATAACCGAGGCACGCGGAGACGGTGATGTATTCCCGAGTTCCTCCTTTTGAGGGGGAGTACGTCTCGTTGGAGGGGTGTGAGTTTCAAACTCAAACGCCACAAATGGTCTTACCCTATTCTCCGATGAATCCCGCACAAAAGCTCGGTTCACCTTCCACTATCGGAATCCTTCAAGGCGATAACCGGAGCCCTTACAACAAACTTGAGGCACAACCCACAAAAGGATTAGGAGCTCCCAAGTGAACACAAAAGGTCCCAACTAGCCACAAAAGGCCTTGACCACATAAGGTCTCAAGAACACCGTTTAGGGTCCAACGACCCAGGAGTAACAAGCTCACGAACTTTTACTTTCACGAATCCTCGTGGAGAGAGCAAACCGATGCAACAAAATGCAATGGCAAGAACACAAGAAGTGCTCAAGTCCTTGACTTTCAAATTCCAACAAAGCAACAAATGCTTATGGGGAAATAAGAGAGGAAGAACAAAGGAGGAGAAACACCAAGAACTCCAAGATTAAGATCTACTAGGTTCCCCTCACTTAGAGGAGAGATGGATTGGTGGAATTGTAGATCTAGTCTCCTCTCACTTTTCCCTCAAAGATATGCAAGAATCATGGGAGGGATTGAGAGGTAGGCAAGATTTTTCAAAGGTCAACAATGCAGGAGAGAGAGGGAAAACGTGCTTGGCTGTAGGTTGAAAAAGGGGAGGGGTATTTATAGCCCCTCCCACGAAAATAACCGTTACAACCACTAAATCCGGATATTCCGGTCCTTCTGGAAATATCTGGTTGGAAAAATCCGGCTACCTCCAGCAGGTTGCGCGCTCAGGTCCTTAGCTGTTTTCGCGTCCAGCAAATTTGCGGGTCGGATATTCCGGTCCAAAACTGAATTGGAATATCCGGTTGACTGAAAACTTACAGAAACAGCAAAACGAAAACTGCAATATCTTTTTCATCCGGACTCCGATTTCGATGATCTTGGTCTCGTTGGAATCGCAACGAAGAGCTCTTCAAGATTATGCAGAGAAACATCATAGTCCATCATGTGAGGAGGAAGCCACAAGGAGAGAGTTTGACCTCTCTTAGAAAAGACAAACCGGTAAAACCTCCAACATCAAAAACGCAACAAGATATGCATATGAAATCCGTTTTTGATGAACTAGAGCTTGGTATGGAGATGAACACAAGCTCTAAATTCTCACATAGATAAAAACCAAATAAGAACCAAGAAAGATGATATGCAAGTATGCAAAGGTTTGAGCTCTCCACAAAGATGCGATCAAGTTACTCACTTGAGAGCCCCTCTTGATAGTACGGTGTCTATCCTATAACCCGGTCTCCGAACTAACAACATGAGACCGGTAAAATAGAACCCTATCAAGATCATACCTTTGCCTTGCTCATTCCACTTGAGTTAGATGATGACGATCTTGACTCTCTCAAGTTGGAACACCTTTCTTGATCATGCTTGCTAGCACATGCTTGATGAAGACTTCTCCAAATACTCCCCCATACTCCATTATGGGAGAGCCTCGCTTAGCTCCGTCTTCATGTATCCATTGCAAGGTTCAATCAAATGATATCTTCCGAGATGGATCATATTGAACTTGCACTTCATAATCTTCTCTTAATATATATGATGGCTTGGAGATAAACATGAATGTTCCCTTAATCTTCTTTTCCAAGCCACACTTTACCAAGCTTCTAGAGTCCAACACATGAACTCCAATCTTTTCCTATGGACAAGATCTACAAGAATATCTCAATGCAAACATTAGTCCATAAGGATTGTCATTAATTACCAAAACCACGCATGGGGCAACATGCACTTTCACCCGTCCTTTCACCATGGATGCCATGGATGCGAGCTTCCCAGACGCCTACCGCTAGACTTGGGGAAGATGCCGACCGTGAGTCGATTTCATCGGGATTCAGCCAATCTAGCTGCGACATGGCTTCAGGGATGCAGATTCATGGCCGACGAGTTCAAATCGGCCATGGCGGTGCCTCCATGGCGACGGTGGAGGTCAGCTTATTTTGGGGATTTTTTGATGTTGCCTGCAGTGTGCATATTTGTTACATGAGTACATCGTTTTTGTTGTGTGAGTATGGGCAAAGTGCTATAATGTTTTATGTGCACATGTACAGATAGATTGCTTCAATGTTTCAAATGTGGTCATATAGTGTTGGATGAGTTGGACACAAATGTTGGATTCTCTGAGCTTTTTTGTTGCAAAAGTGACACGCTTTGGTGACGTTTTGTTACAACTAAATGGGGATTTGTTGCATAGCTTGTTGGTTTTTGCTACATGGGGTTGTGTTTAAAATGTTACATTAGTTTTTGGACAAGTCGCGAGTTTACATACCTTAAACTTTTTGCTACATATGCTGCTACATGCTTAACACAAAAAGTTGTGTTTGACTTTTTTTTGTTACATTTATCAAACCCAACATTTTCTGAATTTTCTTTGCTACATGCGATGTTTCATACACAGATACAAAGTGCTACACGCGAAACATTTTTGCTACATAAATCAGACGCGCGAGATCGTTTTACTTAAGTGAATCTGACGGTTTTAAAGACGGCTGTAGCAAGGCCTTGCTACAGCCGACTAACGCCTAGTGCTGGCCATGCAGTTAACTCTTTAAATAAAATAAAATTTCAGGTGCATGCTGAACCAAAACGCAATTGGGACGAAGAAACATTCAACACGTCGCTCCTGCTCACACCACTAGCTAGGGTCATTGGGTGATCCACAGTTTCGAAGGACGACCCGCGACCACGTCGTTGAGTTTTTTAGTTGATTACAGCACATTAATTAGTTCCTTCATAAAATGATATACTGTACGATTTATATGTATTATACTCCCTCCGTTCCACAATATAAGATGTTTTACCTATCTCACATGGTGTCTAGATACGGAGTGAAAGGAATGAACATACACACTAATATGTTCTAGATACACATAGATACATGTGAATTTAGAAAAAGGCTAAAACATTTTATATTTAGTAACGGAGGGAGTACGTTACATGATAAGTAGCTTTTGACCACTACTTTGAGCCTGATCACTCCCTCCTTATCACTGTCCTTGGAAATCCGAAGGGCTGCCCATGAAATTACGTAGAAGTGTCTAGTAGGTAGATTTTGCAAAACATACAGCCGTTGAGTACGAAGTTTGTATAAAGATGAGTAATGATATACTCAACAGTTAGATGGCCCTTTGTAATATAAAATGTCAGTACTGATGTTAGCTGGCCCTTTGTATAAACATGAGTACTGATATTCTACAGCTCCACGTCCATATCACCGTGTGCTAGCTAGCTAGATGGCCCTTTGTAAGATAGACGAGTTGGACCGTCTACCTCTCCCCATCTACAGTAACGAGAGGGCGATATTTGGGCGACCCGTGCACAGCAAGCTCTTCGCCGGTGAATCGACGGATTCCTCGCCCTCCGGCGGCCGCTTCGGCGGCGGGAGGGCGGGGGATCCCCATTCCAGGTGCGTATGTAGATTAGGTGTGCGTGGGTGTGGGCTTGCCGGCGATGCGATGGTGGAAGCGTTGGTGTCGGTGAAGCTTTTGCGGGCGGTGGTCTTCCCCTCCGATGGTGCGGCTCCGAGGAGCTTCGCCGCGGATCTGCCGCCTCACCCTGGATCGCGGCTCTGCGGAGCTCTCGACAGGGTTTCCCCTTCGCCGGAGGCCGTGGGATGGCGGATCCGGCGTCTGACGACATGGAGGTTGCGGTTGCTTGCGGCCAAGGTGGCGCCGTCGTTTGTTGAGCAGGGTGGAGGTGCTTGCACCGAGGAGCGTCGACTTCTTCTTCGCGTTGGGGAGCCTCCCAGTCCATGCTATCGGAGGTGCTGCGGGAAGTTTCGCCGGCGTAGCGTCGTGCTCGACGGAGACGAAGCCAGAGCTCGGAAGGACCTACTTGTAAATTTCTTGTTTTCTGGGCTTTTCTGTAAGAATCTTGGCGGGGTGTAACTGCAATTTCCCTCGCAAAAAAAAAAAGATGGCCCTTTGTATTTCCCATAATTGTCACTTTCCACTTGATTAATTGCCCCTTCACAACTCTCTAACGAATTTATCTTACTACTGGCATTATAGTATTATAGATTTAGCCTGTCATGAGAGCAGCATTTGGCGCAAATACAGGGAGTAGCAAGCTTTCTAGATGTTCTCGAGAAAACCATGTTTCACAAGCTAGGAAACAGATGGGCACGCAGTGTACGTACGTGCGGTTATTTGTTTCTGTTCCTTGGTGGTTTTGCGACTTCTAGAAGGAGTGAGAGTTACGAGGATTTGCGTACGCGCTTCAGATTTTGAAGTGCCCAAGGAATTACGTAGATGTTTCTAGCACACAGCCGGCAAAAACATGACAATCGAGTGACAAGCTTGTATAAACAAGAGTACTGGTATACTGTATTTTACAACTACACGTCCTTGTCAGTTGTCACCGTGTGCCTAGCTGAGATGGCCCTTTGTATTTCCCATATTTGTCACTTTCGACTGGATGGCAGGCCTTCCACAGCTCTCGAATGAATTTCTAGATTTATGCATGTCCTCACGAGATAAGCATTTGGACAGGGTGATCACAACTAGTCGTACAGGAGTAGCCAACAAGCTTTCTGGATGTTCCCAAGAAAACCTAGTGCGCATGGAAACAGAAAAGAAGAACAGTGCTGGGAAATGTATTAGTTTTTTAAACGAAGGTAAATTATTATTTTTACCTTATCCATTAATTTAGAAAAAGGTGCCTAGTTAATTAGTGTAAAACTAGGTTAAAACCGATACAAACCGGGCCAAACTCACCCAAATACCAACATCAGAGGCCATGCCCACACTCGCCAAGGACCAATGCCAAGAGACACCTCATCGCCCACACGACACAAAGGTAAATACTCTCAAAGTTGTCAAATCTCAAAGTCGCCGCTTCGACTTGCCGTTGCTCCGCCGCGCCCTGCGCAGTCAACCAAAACCACCACCTTCTGGAAGTATATGGGACACGTTATTTTGGGTCGTACGTCTAGATGCACCCACTATGTACAATAAAATATATTTTAAAATGTCAAAAACATCTAAATAAAAATTTCGGATGAACATCCACACATATTATGTTTTTACAAAAAAGTTCGTGAAAAAAGACATTTTGACGTAGCATGTGTAAAAAAGATAAAAAAATATCTCGTAAAAAGTAATTTTGAAACAACATGATTTGTTTTTTTACACAGGGGCAAGAATATCTGTGAACATAGAACGTCCGGATGTGTATCCGAAATTTTTATTTCGAATTTTTTGACATTTCAAAATATGATTCTATGAACATGGAACGTGGGAGCATTATGCTCCTATGAGCCCAAAAAGACATTTCCAAAGTATATGTCCTTTGTAGGAGCAGAAAAGGAAAATCTCAAATTTTCCTATTGAAGGGCAAAACCGTGTGGATGCTGAATTGCTGCTGCCCTTGATTGGACTAGTGGAATTTGGGGCGGCGGCACGCCGCACCCGTTGTAATTCAAAATGTTGAAATCCATCGGAATTTTTTGTCTAGAGTATGTCCAAATACTTAGTGAATTAAAATGTTCAAGAGATTTTTTGATTTTGCGAATTAGTCCTTTGCAGGGTCTTTTTTGCAAGATGTTGCGCTGCAGTGACGTTTTTGCACGAAACCCCCGATCTTTTCGCGAATTACAAATCGGTCCTCCCACCGAGCACTGTAGAAGTGCGATTATCTGCGAACGTGGGCCGTTGCCGGCCGATCGGACGGCCGAGAAGAATCGGGGCGACGTGGCCGGTCGGAGGGCGGGCTGAAGCCTTGCGCTTTGATATGAATTACAAATCGGTCCTCCCACCGAGCACTGTAGAAGTGTGATTATCTGCGAACGTGGGCCGTTGCCGGCCGATCGGACGGCCGAGAAGAATCGGGACGACGTGGCCGGTCGGAGGGCGGGCTGAAGCCTTGCGCTTTGATATATAGTGATCGAGATTGGGTCTACGGAGTGGGTGACTCGGATATGAGTCGACCCGATCCTGACCAAGACCCCGGATCCATCTTCCACGTGGTCCTAGGAATAAACAACGGGAGGAGAGAAGACGGGACCGCGTCGGCGTGGCTGCCTAACGAAGATGAAAATGCTGGAGTTGGTACGGACCTTGTAGAAAGATGGTCCAGCCGCGTCGGCGTGTCCGCCGGCTCACGCGCCGACACGCACGAGCACCCTTGCCGTCCGCTGCAGATTGTCGAGCACGGGTACCTGGTCAGCTACTCGTGTTGTCGTTTGGGTTTACTCTGCACATTGTCGACACAACCAAAACCATTGGCAAATTTCATCTACCACAAAAAAACTGCGGTTAATAAGATGGTAAACAATCTGAAACACCCAGAAGAAACAATTAGAGCCTGGGTGATAACAATCTGAAACAAAGAGATTATAGGGAGTGGTTACGACAAATAGTACGGCATACTTAAAAGAAGCACACAAAAATGACATTTTTGACATTCAGCTAGGGTAAGCTTTGCTTGATGACCACAAAATGGAGAGAATCAGATTTCCTACCTCTAGTTACGGATTTACGGGCATATACAGATGTGCATCTTGAGTTCATGACGGCCCTTTCGCACGCCAAAAGATGCAAATGTGACTGACAAATGATGCACAAATGACACATCGCCTAACAAAAATAATATTCCCTCCGATCCATATTAGTGGGCATAGTTTTGTCTAAATTCATATGTATCTAGTTAAGTATTTAGACTAGATACATGTGTATCTAGACAAAGTTGTGCCCACTAATATGGATCGGAGGTAGTACTCCTACACCGTAGCCTAGCCCTGTCCCCTTCCCGTTCCTTCTCACTTGCACACATTATAGGCTCTCACATACATACACTCGCACACACCATATTTCCCCTGCAGCGACTGGCCGTGCATTGCGCAGCTCATCACCGCTCCTCGACATGTCTTTGGACCCCCCAGTTCATCTGTATTCTTGTCAGCAGTTACTTGCTGCAGACAAGAATGCTTGCTCGATACGCCGTGTACTTTCCACACCCATCGTCTGGAGATTCATGCCAGGAAGATCGTTCTTCGCATCTCCTTCCTAGTTAGGGCCGTTGAGGATGAAGAGAAGAGATCCGGGAGAACTGTCTCGTCATCTGGACCGAGTTCAGCTGCCAAAAACAAAATGCGAAATGCTAAGTTTCAGCACAGCACAGGTAATGTCGTGAAGCTTGATGGCAACTATGGAATACAGTGGAGTCGGTACCCGTATCAGCCGCTCGTCGCGGAAGCTCGGGGCTCTGTGCTTCAGTTCTCCTCGGTGAGTCGTGAATTCTTCCAATATCTCGGAAGCGTATTCGGGTGGAGCTTCGATGCCGCGTGCAACGGATTCGTCTTCACCCTGCACAAAATAGCCAAATGAAATGATTCAGATCATCTCAGACGAAGAAAATTTAAGATATGTCGAGGACCCTTGGAGGTCAAAGCATAAACTGCAAATGTTAAATAAGGCTTGTACTATTATTAAGGTCTTTTCTGGTTTCAGGTGAAAAAGGGATGAATTAAATGCCTACTTGATTCGAAGAATAATCAAACGCCAAGTAAACGGAGTTGATAATTACTAGAAAGGTACGCAAAGGGCGTTGCAGCCCGAGACACGTTGCTATATTTCATTTAATCAGAACGGTATATTTTCTTTTCTGAAGTGTCCACTAGACCTGAAGTGGATTGTATGTGTGCTCCTGTAAACTGAATAGGCAGTAAATGGAACAGGAAGGCAGAAGAATCCATACCTCTGATATTGATGGATCACGGCGCACCCCCTCGCATTCTTCGTACTCGGATGCATCCAGTTCCCACAGGTGGCGTGCATCAAAGAATTTTGGGAGCAAATGCTCCCTAATGATAACGAGAAAGAAGAACAAGAGTGGGAAGAGGATTCCTGCCATTGGTATCCATGTCATCCCCCAGACGATCAAGAAATAAATCAGCTGGAAAAGGGTGAAGGCAGATATCTTGTTGAAAGGCACCGACTCCACGAACGACGCATGAGCGCCTTCCAGAACCCTGTACAAAATTATAGTAAAATAAATGTTTACTCCATGTTCGTGTTTCTTGAATGATGAAGTGGCTGAAAGCGAAAAATGAATATACTACTTTGCATAGGCACAAGAATCAGGCGAGTAAAGTTTACTTGTAGCGCCGCTGAGGTGCGACAAACAGAAGTTGTATCCGCTCCCAGAACTGGTTCCCAGGCAGACTGTCTATGGACATATAGGCAAAGTAACCCCAAAGGACCGATGTCGGTATCTTCTTAATGACTGGCACGATTCCAACACAACCGGCAACCAGCAGGGACTGGAGCAGATTGCTTACTCTCTGCTCATTCACCCGGACAGGCAAGTAACCTTCTAGATGTTTTTCAGGATCAAATACTTCAGGCACACTCCCTGCTCCACCCCCCTCTGGGATCACCGCATCTTTTAGGTCCTTCAGCTCTTTGTGAACAGAATCTTCCTGCATGACGCTAAAGTTATATTCTTATGCAACAAACTGAAGGTCATATGATTTTCAGATAAAATCTTTAATAGTGTATCTGTTAGGCTTTAAGGAGTTTTTTTTTTCACCCGCAAAAAAAAACCTCTGTAAAGCCTAACAGATACACTATTAAAGATATTTTTCTCGCATGCGCTTATATAAGCTTACAGAGACAGTGCGTGAAATTTTACAGATAACAAGAAACTGAGTGGTATGTCGTCATTTCACTGATTTGAATGGAATTTCATAACGTGCCATTCATTTGATAATGAGGCATCAAGCAGTATGAAACATGTCGCGATTATGAGCGTAGTTGAGGAGCCTAGTAAGCATAATGTAACACGGCTTATTAGTAAACTACTTACATTCATTTTATCATCCATTTTAATGAAAACTTCTTGCATCTTTCCATAAACTTCTGAACTGCTAGCATTGTTCATCATGCCATCCTTGGCGGTTTGGACCATCTTTTTCCGCAAGGCCTAATTTGAATTAAAGAGAGACGGCACATGAGCAAAGTTAAGCTGAACTGAAAATTGAAAGACACAAACCTGCTAAAATCACTAACCTGCCTCCTGAGGACAGCAAGACTTCTCGTGTGCATGGGGGACTGGGGAAGTACTCCATTAGATGGAGGAATGCCAAGAAGACCACAGATCAAGACCTGCATGGCATTTCTATACCATGAAGAACAGGAAGCATGATAGTAATTGTCTGCTATCCTATATATGTAGACATAACTTTAACAATTTTCCGCACATCACTGAATTTATTGCATTTTTTTAGTTCTTGTAGATAAGATATTTGCATTCTAATGCGACTGACATCTGTAATGTAAGAAAAGAGTCAACAAATACAGAAATAGATCATACCGAAAAGCTCAAGACCAAAAGGTCATAATGGTATGCGGATGGATTCTTTAAATTAAATTCCTTCTGCTGAGCCATCTGTGAAGCTACACTATGATCAAAGAAATAGAGTCCTGCAACCATTACAGCAGGCACAATAGCCAAAAATATGTAGGCTGGAGGGACAGAAAACAAATCCTGCATGTTCATCAAAGAACTACTATAAAATTCTGAGATCACATATACAACCTATCCACAATTTGATCCTGGAGTCGAAGTAGCCTTATTACCTTAGCTACTGTCCAATGCTGTAGTGATTTGGGTTCCCAAGGGAGCGGGGTAAAGAGCCTCCTGGGAACACCTGAAGGGATCTTGCTGGGTAACGAATATGACAATGCGGTCCACAGTATGACCAAGAGTGGAACACCATAGTCAGCAATTAAGCTCCTTTGCCACCCTGAAAGTTTTATCTGGAGCATTATTAGTTTGTATATGGATACAATTTTCATCAAATATATATGGATATGTATGACAAACCAGTGCCGTAGAGCGATGACCTTGCACCCCTGCTACTTAATGCTGTATAGAGCAGTCCCATTGAAAAGACAATGCCAAGCAGACCGTTAATATATACCCATTGGAACTGGTATATCGGTAGGCTCTGGTCGTTACCCTCAGGTACACTGAACTCACTCAACATTCCCTGGGAAACACATGCGATATAATGAGTAAGCATCTACGTGATTACTCCATCTACGCAAGAATATATAGCACTTTGAACAAGGACAATCTCCAATTAAAAACTTGGACGGTCAATTTTCATGGCAATGTATTGCTAATCCTGTAAAATATTATTTTCAAACTACTTCTATATGTTCATGCAGCGGAAAAATGGTACTTTTATCCTTTCACATCATCAATCTGAATAGTTGTGTACATATTAGCAGTGACTTCAAGGAAGATTGCACACCCAAATTTCAAAATAGTTAATTATCATATATTTCTGAACGGAGGCAGTAAGTACACAATACATAGAGATAGCAAATTCTATACCTTGATAGCTTCCTGCATGAACAGAACTGTAATTAACATTCCAAACAGTTCTCCTGCAAACCTTGTAAATCTATTTAAAGCAACTGCAGCATTGTACATTGCCATGAGGAACAGCATGACTGCAGTCCAGATGCAAACCCTGTCAGTGGATAAAGAATAAAATTAATATATAAAATAAATAGAAGTACCATTTATTTTAACTAGAAGGCAAATATTAGTTATTTGTGGTCCCTTACCATCCGGCCCATGCTAGGAATAATCTCTCTCCAAGGTTCGGCTCATTTTTGGCAAATTTGTACAGATACGTGTACATGATAATAGTTGGTTCTGCAACTCCAACAATCAGCAGTGGCTGTCCGCCCATTACAGAATGTATGATGCCACATATAGCAGTTGATGCTAATGCCTCGACTGTCGTGAGTGCACCATCTGAAACATGAAGACTTATTTGTCACTTTTCAGTAACTGTGCCTAAGAACGGTGATGCACAATTACCTGTTTGGTTATTCCCTTCTAAAATTTGATATCCAATATACATAGGACACTGTCAATTTTATTTCACCCCCT
Source organism: Poa pratensis (assembly GCA_947311845.1). NCBI lineage: Eukaryota > Viridiplantae > Streptophyta > Magnoliopsida > Poales > Poaceae > Poa > Poa pratensis. The sequence continues at coordinate 10,787,916 of CAMZMU010000104.1, read as the reverse complement.
TCTTGGAGATAAAAAGTATTATGGAGGAGTCTAATATACTTTCCTTAATTTCTTCAGCAAGTACCACGATAAGAGACAAAATTAAAGAATGAACACATTATGACACACCCAGTACCTACAAATGGGCAAAATGCTACTGACCAGTGCAAAGAAGAACAACCAACCTGTATCTTTACTCAGTTGCTCCCCAAACGCAATAACAGGTAGTGCAGATGCAAAGAAGATGTATAGCGTAGGTGCCAATATCCTGACAGTAGGTTGCATTCAACATAGTCAACGCAACTGCAGAATATTAGAAGAGATATGTAACTAAATGAGCATTGCCACTGTGAGGCACAGCAAACCTGAACCCAGAACTGAAGCCATTTTGCCAATCTTGATTGTAGCAAGCTGCTCTTCCCCTGAAATCCTCAATCACTCCCTTAAATGGGGTTTTCTTAGGTTCCATCGTCTGAAAAGGGGCTAGAAAACAATCAGATTTTGCGCGTGCAAAGGCACGATGTACTGTCATGAGTCTTATATGGTTAGTACAAGTGAGCCCTGTGTAAATTGTTACATACCTCCACGTATTCCTATTTCAAGATATATTCTGTACCAACAACCATTTTAACAATATTATGTCTGGATATACTTGAAAGTACATACGTATTTATGGTCATGATTTTGTGGTTAGGAACACAAATAATGTAAGATCAACTAAGAGCAAAGTTCAATTTTGTATGCCGCATCAAGTAAAACAGGATCTTAAAATCAACCGAGGGTGCAGATGTTCTTTTCACACACAAAATCCCAGGAGATTCAAGGAGAAAACTGTGCAAGAAAACAATTGACAGAGTTACATTACCCCATAAAAATGATATAATGTTGCTTCGCCTCCGAATTCTCATCTGGAAGAATACTAGCTAGCACGTGAAGCATCAGCCAAGAGGAATGGGAAGGTTGGCCCAATTTGGCGTGCCCCTGTTTTTCTATGCTATGTATAGTATGCTGGCTGGACCAACAGTTCTGACTGGTCACAAACCATTGCATGATAGCATTTAGTTCGCCCAATTTCCTTCATCTAACGTGATGCTATATTTAGCTTTAAATTTATCGAACACGGTATGAGCACTTTTTTCTTCTATGAATATGATCATCTTGACAGCCGAGAAGGCCAAAAAGGGTTTAGGCTTTCAGGTAAACTAAAGATGGGTCATTAATGCAGAGCATTTGGACAAGCTGAATTAGGTAAACGCGAGCACCCTATCAACTGACAAACATATGGCACCACCCTTGCCGGATACGATGGCATCATAGGCCATAGCAAAGGAAAGCCCGCCCTCCATGGATGAAAATTATAGCAGGGCCTATGCCATGGCTATATGCTCTGCTTAACCGAAACAATCAAAGATGCTTCATCTCCCCTGTACTGTACTGTATGCAAGCATGGCGAGGCAAACAAAAGAAGAGTACGAATCAACTAGTCAAGCATGCATGGGTTCAGGCCATGTAATAAGATCCAAACGTGCTGAAATGGTACTAATTAACATCTTGCAGGGGATTGCATCCGTTCAAGTAACTTGTCATTCGAACCTTCAAGCAGAAGTAGTGCAGAGACGATCATCCCGGAATTATTATTATTGTTTTGGACAAGGGCAAGTTCAACCTACCTACGTGTTCCTTCTCGCCGGACGAACTGACGACAGATTGGCGCTCTTCAATCAAAATTCAGTACTGACACACATACAGCATACCGACCGCTAAATGCATCAAACTGAAAGGCTACTGCATCTGCTTGAAGCGCATTGAATCAATCAGCTAAACGTGCCCCGAATCGAATCATGAACAAACACATAGCAGCTGCGTCGTGGAGTAGCAAATAAAAGCAGGTGCGTCAAATTTGGTCCTGTCGCGTCGTGTGTCCGCGACAATCTGAAGATGGAAATCCCCAAATGGCCAATGCTGGGGAGGGCGCCCAGCCCAGAAACCCCAACCGAACCAAACCGTGGCGACGGTATTGAAGCATAGGGCAAAGCCGTGGACTGGAACCTTACCTTACCGGGCCCGGCGGGCGAAGCGGTCGAGGAGGCGAAGCGTGGCGCCTCCACCGTGACCCGAGGTTCGAATCCCTAGGCGGAGGCGAACGGGAGGGTGGGAGGGGCGAGCCGGAGCCGGTGTCGCAGGTCTCTCTCTCTCTCCTCCGCAATGGCAGGCTATTTATAGCAGCGCCGCCGGCGAACACGCCGATCCTTGGGAGAAAATCGTCAGTGTGTACGCGCGCGTGCCCCTGACTCTCTGTCCCCGGGCCCCGTGAAAATGGTGCCGGCTGGGCTGGGACCCAGGTATCCAGGCCCATCGCGGCCGTCCGTTCGAGCCGATTGTACCGCGGCCGTCAGCTACTGGGCCCTGTCGCCGGCGATCTGTTCGTTCAACGTCGTCCTCTCGCTCGCCCACCCTGAGCCTGATCGGGCACGCTGCTCCATCTTGCACCAGCTCGACCATTGCCTTGCCGATGCTTTCGCCATGGCAGTTTGGCCAACCCAGCCGAAGCCGAGGCACGTTTTCCTTCTAGGTTAGGCCGAGACGTACGCGAGTGAACTGCGCGACTGCTTAGGCACGTTCCGCGGTGGCACGGGATCAGCATCGTCGTCGTCGCTAGGGGATGATCGGGCACGGCTACTGCCATACGAGCGTACGGAAATGTTGCCCGTTTTGCAGCCACGTCGTGTTCAGCTTCAGCAAGAGCTGTATGCTACAAGGATGTGCATTGACAGGCACATGAGATGATGCCTAAGTTCTTGTAAATTGTGAACGGCACTACTCCCTCCGTATCAAAATGTAAGACTTTCTAATCTTTTTTTGAAAGCAAGCAACGGAGGGCGAAAAGCCCACCTGAAATTTATATTAATACTCGAAAAAAACGATTTACATACTAATCCCCAAAACAAGGAGGGACGAGCAGATTTTTACATAGAGGTTAGGAGGGAAGCGACGCACACCACGCCAAAAGCGGCCCACAATCCAGACGGCGGGGCGCCCTAACAACCCAGAGACGAAGGTGGTCGCGGACGGCACGAAGAACTCGGGGACAGATGTATCAAGGCCATCGAACACACGACGGTTCCTGGTCTTCCAGTCGATCCAGAGCAGCAAGGCAGCCGCAGTCATGCGGGGGGGGGGGGGGGGGGGGGGGGGGGGGCAGGTGGGGTGCTCAGCAGAGAAGGCGTCGATCACGCTGTCGATGACGGGGGCGGCGGCAGCGGGAGTGCACACACGCCAAACATCCTGCATCCGTGGACACGCAACAAACAGATGGCGTGCGTCCTCCACGGTTCCAGGCAGAAAGGGCAGTCGGGAGACCTCAAGACACCAGTCGATGCAGCCGGTTGGCCGGTGACGGAGAATCCAGATGAAGACCCTAAACCCTAAACTTTCTTATCTTATTATGTTTGTCCTGATTCGTATCGTATATAGTCATATTTTAGTGTGTTGATTCACTTATTTAGTAATGAATTTGGACAAACACAAAAATGTTAGAAAGTATTACATTTTGATACTGAGGGAGTAGATTCGTGCTCAAACGTATTCACGACACGCAGCTCCTCCACGTGTAACAGTGGTACAATGGACGGATTGGTAAAAAAAAAAAATCATCCCATTACTCCAACATCAGTAATGAAAATCAACGAATTCATATCTCGTTACTGCATAAGACGCAGGTGAGCTGAGTTCGAATTGGACATGGCGACGTTAGATCCATGCGAATCTGATCGATCATTAATACTAGTTTGAGACTGAACACATGAAACAGTCTTCAGAACTGACAAGACTACAACACTTGTGCCACTAATAGCAACATCGTGACTAACTAAACAAAAATATGCTAGATAGTACATCAAATTAGCACAATTATCCTTATCCTTGATGGTTTCCAACAGTTGTGAGATAGTGGGGTTCTCGCCGTTTAAGACCACTGTGATCATCTGCTTTGACATGGCCAATGCCCAATGACATGTCATTCCATTGCGGTTTTGGAGCAGATTTCCTTTACCCACCAGCAAACTGCAGACACAATTAAACCACCAAGAATTCAGGCCCCAAACTAGATAGGGAAGTTGGATAGAATTAGAAAATAACAGGTCCAGGGCAGGGTTTCCATGCTTCCAAAGACTATGGTTTCCAAGTGATGATCTCCTAAAGATAAAAAAAGGATTGAGGAACCTAGTTTTAAATAATGAGGGACACAATATCAGATTACATAGTCGTCTACCATATAAATGCTACTAACTCTTATTTTGAACCATTTGCAGTTATTCAGCACAATCCCCCAAAAGAATCCAATCCACCAGAGCTTCTTCAAGCTGCATCTCACAATATAAATTTGGCAAAATAAGAAAGAATTGTACCTTGTCACTTCTATTTGTCTTCTGTGAAGAGCTCAATGTAGAGTAACCCCAGCACCTGGTGCTACATGTCCGGTATCTACTGTAGATGTAGAAGGATACACATAGCAACCACAGCACCTCACCAAACTCATCGAATTTCATTCCTAACCAGATAACAAGAATCCTGCAAGCACAAATGATTCACTATATTCCTTTTCAACTAGTAACGGCCTCCTAATAAGTAGGAAAAATAACATAAATACCAATACCCCAAACAGGATAGAAACATAAACGCATGCTGATTTCAGAACTTCAGTGGCATCTGAATCCTGTCAAGTCATGTGTCTCCTTCACAAATTACAGAGAGACCTGGACACCTAGTGAGACTGCACTCACAAGGACTGCTGCACTCAAGCACTGATGTCGAGTTACAGTGGAATCCGACCTGGATACCTAGTGAGACTGCACTCACAAAGGACTGCTGCATTGAAGCACTGATGTCGAGTTACACTGGAATCCGACCTGTGTAGGACATTGCTGATCGCAAGCTTGCAGAAGAGAGAAAGTTCAGAAGTGCAGATATCGTGTAAAGAGGGTTGAAAGATCAAACGGAGTAAACCATTTGCTGTAACACACCAATGTCCCAACTGGCTTTTGACCTAACCTAAATGCTGGTAGACCACGCACATGCAATAACCAGCTTAGGATTACGTCCTTCCTTCCCACATATTGCCTTACCCTTGGATATTTAACTGGTGGTTCCCCCTTTGGAATACCAACATGGGCCAGACGCCCGAGCCAAACTTGGGATGAATTTCAATCGGGCTGGCTGAGGTGTCTCACATGTGGAAAATAAAATAGACAACAGTGGGAAATTCCAGGTCCTGGTAAGTGAACATTTGTTAATATAGATATGTGGCTTGACAGAAAATGTATACAATTCAGATAGGCGATGCGACCTAGGTCCCAGAAAATTATGATTTGCTTCAGTCAAACACGGTTTTTGCTGACTCTTACTGCTAATTCACAATTCCAGATAAGTAAATATCGCCTTTTTTGCAAATCGATGTCATTATTTTCATGCAGTACCAACTACCAAATCTTTCTATGTTGTCAACTAAGTCAGGCTATCTTCACAGAACTCAACAATGGATTTCTTCTGCCGAGTTACTGTTGAATATGTTTACACAAAAAGGCATGTGCCATGTTTGTACCATGTACGGAATGTTATAAAAGTCAAACATCACGCGTGTCAGCATCTTTAGCCATGTCGACACCATTCATGGCTGGAAGGAGGGATATAATTCAAAGAGGAGACCATTCCTGAAATATGGGACATATGGGAACCTGAGTAAAGAAAGGGAACGATTGTACTATTGGACAAAACAAAAATGACACTAAATAATATTTCCACGACGTTCTATTTCAAGAAAAGTTTGTTTAGCAAGCAGGCCAGAAGATGGAGCATTGCAAGTTAAAATGCTTAATGGTAGCCAAGGTAAGACAATTACTATTTTGTGCAAACCTCAGATAAGAAAACCAAATCAAACCGCATAGTGTGGTAGAAGAAAAATGAACATAATAGCTGGGAGGAATATCAATCATAAGAGGATATTTTAGTTGCCAACATATATGCTAAAAGTTTGGCATTGACATTTATCATACTAAGTGTTTAACTTCATAAAGTATTGATTCAAAGTACCAACAATAAACCTATGATTAACATAAAACTAAAAAATAAGAAAAATCCTAAAGGTTGTCTTACTTCACAGTTGTCCTGACAAACGGATATGACTATGTTACAGAAAACTTATATGCTACAAAATATATTTCTTTAGGCAGAAAAAGATTCAGTTTCCCTCAAAAGCAACAGAATTTCTTAATCAATAAGAACACTACATTTCATAGTTATGGAAAATTCAACATTGTTGTGAAGTGAGAACACATAAATAAAATATGGTTACTTGGTTAGTGAAAAATTAGTGGTGATTGTTTGGAACAAAGAACATTAAGAAACATTTGATTATTACGGAGCGAAACTTTTGTATGCAACACTTACAGATTCAGATTCTATGCATTTTAATGCTACTCCAAACTTTATAAAAGTTGCAACTTGCAAGTTCAGTCTAGAATATACAATTGTTATTTATCCAGAATAACTCAGCAGCGACGAAAATGCTGATCGGTCCAAATTCAAGTTGCTAGAAAAGTAGGAAGAAAGAGCAAGTTACCTTCAATTATGGACAGCTTTCCTTGATCCACAAGTGTTCAGAGTTCACGGCCTTCCCAACATCGTATCCAGAATAAAGTTAAGCTTAAAAATATCTCTGTCATGACAATAACCGGTCCTACAGAATGATCTAATTGTGACGTCAAATAAAGAACTGTCAGGGATAAAACCTTTTCTTTCCATTCCCTGGAATACGCGAATCATCTCCCAGATTTTGTCATTGTGCGCAAGCCTTTTTGTAAGGACGGCAAAAAGATCCCTTGACAGTCCAATCCCAAGCGATTCTAGGAAATAATTAGTGGCTGTATTAAAATTTTCATCTCTGCAACATCTATCAACGAGTATGGTGTAGGTGACTTCATCTGCAGCAATTTCCAGTGCATCCATGTCCTCCAATAGGTGCTTTACCTCACTAGGCTTTCGATAGTGGTAAAACCAATAAATGAGTGTATTGTATGTCACAACATTTGCAGCAAACACTCGGCTACGGAGCAGGCTCTTGGCTAAGGAGAACTTTCGATCAAAGCAAAGACTGTGAATAAAAATGTTGTACGTCCTCGTGTTTGGCATGATACCTTTCTTGATCATGTCTTGCAACAGCTTCTGAGCAACCATCCAATGTCCCGCACCAGATAATCTGCTCATCACAGTGTTGTACGCAACAACACCAGCATACCATTTCAATGATACGCTCCCTCTAACAAGTATATGGCCTCTGCAATCCTCGAGTCATGGCAAAGGCAATCCAGAAGAATACTCAGAGTAAAGTCCGTGGGATCCAACCCTTCGCCTAGCATAACATCCAACTGCTCAAGTGCTTCCTTAGCCATACCTTTCTTGCAGAGACCATTCATAAATGTATTGTAGGTGACAGTACTGGGAGTCCAATCCTTGGATCTACTCTCCGTCAAAAGCTGGTTGACTTCATCAAACCTACCAGCATCACACAGAGCCCTGATGAGAACATTGTAGGTGACTACATTGGGAGGACAGCCAGCACGTTCCATCGTGGCCATCAGCTCCTTGGCCTCCTCGACACGGCCCTCGCGGCAATATCCCTGCACGATGGGCGTGTAAGTTTGTACCATGGGACGGCACCCCTCTTCCAGCATCCACTCGAGCACGCCCCACGCCTCGCCAAGCCTCCCTGCCCGGCACAGCCCCGTGACAAGCGTGGAGTAAGTGCCCACGTCCGCTTCCACCCCAAGCTCACGCATCCGTAGGATGTCCTTGTAAGCGAGGTCAAACCGCGCGGATCTCCAGGAATGCAGCTTGACAAGGATGTTGAGGGACGAAGCGTTGGGCGCGACCCCCGCCCCAAGCATTTCGTCGAACATGTCGCATGCCTCCTCCACGCGGCCGGCTTCCGCTAGGGCGTTGACGAGCGTGTTGTAGCAGAGCACGTTGGGCGGCGAGGCATCGCCCTTGCCGGTTGCGGAGGTCTTGAGCTCGACGAAGAGAGCGAGCACCTGGTCCACGTCCCCCGCACGCGCTAGGGCCTTCATGGCCACGTTGCAGTCGCGCTCCAGCTGCCACTGCCGCTGCTTCTGGTGCTGCAGAGGAGGGGAGGTTCCATCCGGCGCGGGTGGAGGCGGGAGGGGCTTGGCCTCGTCAGAGTCGTCTGAGGAGGAGCAGGTAGGAAAGGGGAGGACGAGGAGGGCCGCGGCGGAGGCGGAGGAGGCCATGCGCCCGCGCAGGATGAGCCGAGCGGTGGGGAGGGCGGTGGCTAGCGCGATGGTCGCCACCGGAGGGGTTCACCGGCGGGCGCCGTGGCGGTGGAGGTGGCGGCGCACGGAGGAGGGACTGATTTGGGATGCTGAGGGTGGGCTCAAACGGCGGCGGGGAAGCATAGTAACCCTTTTGGGCATACTGGGGAAGAGAGTAGAGAGGCGGGTTTTTGCGTGGGGTTTTGGAATGGGCCGGAGCTGCAACTAACCGGAGGCGGGTTTCAGCCCAGGCACATTTGAGAAACAAAAACGAGAAATGTAGCGTAGATTTGTCTTTTTGGTTTTTTAGTGTGTATTTTGAATTTGGATCTGATTTTTCAGGGGTTATAAGCACATATTACCTATGTTTCAAATACAATTTTTAAAAAAATTCTGATTAGGATGTACCTAAACGCGTTCCAGTTTGTACATTCCCCGTTCAATCTGTATCTAGTCCATATTGAAATATCTAAAACATCTTATAAGTTGGGAAGGAGGGAGTACCTTGTAAACATTCACACAAAAAATCAAAACTTAAATTTCGTTCTAAAAGTTGGTAACATGGTACCGCACGAAGACACAGTAGCATTAGATACTCTCTCCAACAAATGGGGGGCCTAACATGGAGAGGTCCAAAATTTAGTTTTCACGCCTTTTTTTTAACAGGGGTGAGGCCTAGACGGGCCTAATCAGTGGGCTTTTACATAGAGGAACACTAATAAAAAGAAAATTATAACTCGGTCCTTTAATTTTGCACAGAAGACCCTAGAACTAAAAGTGAAAAAGCAATCAGGTCATGGTCTTCTTCCTCCACCGTATCGAAGAAACAGATAATCACGTCGGTCTTCTTCCCCATCGCCGCAGAGCATGCACTTGGTATGGGGAAGAAGACAAGCTCCAACGATTATCCGTTGATGAAGAGCCTCCAAAGGAGGTTGAAAGGTGCCTGAACGGCGCCGAGGAGAGGCCACTCCGACGGCCAAAGATCATGGCGGTAAACAAAGCCCCATATAGGTATCTCCAGGCTGCAGCAGATTTCTTCGCGCACTTCCAAATCTGTAGATCCTCTCGCTACCTCCTAGCCTCCTCTCGCCTCCATGGAGATTCCAGCAGTCCCCATCCCCGCCACCTCCGGCTCCCACCATGAGATCACCACTACGAGGTGAAGCACCGCTGGTCAGCACCAGCTCTGGCCCGGCGAAGCTAGAACCACCCTCCCGGCATAAAGCCGACACAACAAACTACTAGCTCTAGTACTACTGCGGCTACTATAAACACTAGGAAGGCCGGCATCGCCGCCGAGGAAAGCTTTTGGTCGGCCCGGAGCACCGGGAGAGACTCTCAAAGTACTGTAGCTATGAGAGAGAAGAACAAGATGAGAATCGCCCCACACCCCCCCCCCCCCCCCCCCCCCCCACACACACACACACACCGAGGCGGTGTTTTGGCTCGTGGGACTAGATACTCCCATTATAAAAATGTAATTTTTTTAAAATGTCAGAAAATCCGATAAAAATTGGAAATACATCCATACATTTTATGCTCATGCACAAAGTTTCGTGAAAAAAAAAGACATTTTCCGTGGTGTGTAGAAAGACAAATTTTATTTTAGTACTCCCTCCGATCCATATTAGTGGGCATAGCTTTGTCTAAATTCATATGTATCTAGTTAAGTATTTAGACTAGATACATGCGTATCTAGACAAAGTTGTGCCCACTAATATGGATCGGAGGGAGTACTACAAAACGACGTACCACCAGACATTTTTCATCTTTTAAACACAGGCCACAAGAAAATGTCTTTATTCATGTAATTTTTTGTGTGGGCAAGTGGGCATAGAATGTTGAGATGTTCACCCGGATATTTATTTTTAAACATTATTTTGAATAGTGGGACTATGACACACACACGCCAAATTAATCGTCACATACAAATGACACGTACATTTGGCTGTTTTTTTTTTTTTTTGAACAAGTACATTTGGCTGTTGATCATGTATTTCTGGAAATAGCATATTATCATTTTTTTTTCCACGCAACTGAGCACCCACAAAATAGTACTAGTATGTGTTTTCAAAAGTAGATGACAAAATATGCTTTGATGACACCGTGTTATACTGCTACATCTGACATCTGCTGCTTCCATATCCGCGACCTTCATCTGGTCTCGGTAGAATGTCATAATCCCGCGCGAAGCACCTGTATGAAGAGATCCCAACTCTTTACCCTGATCGATCATCTATCTTCTTGCTCACGATCCCGTGACCATGACGTCTTTCTTCCTCTGTGCGAGCTCCGCGACATGGCGAACCATACTCTTCAGATCGCTGTTCGACGACCCGTCCTCCGCCATCGCCTCTTTCGCCTTCACGGCAAGCTCCTTCGCGCTCGCTCGTATCGCCGCCGCGCCCTCGTCCATCAGGGCGGCAACTGCTCTCTCCACATCCTCCCGCCCGACCTGCACTTTCGACATCTCGGGGTTCATGAGCACGTGCGTGACCGGCACCTTCACGCCGGCACGGACGCCGGCGCCGAGCACGTCCACGACCAGCATCTCGGTCAAGAACTGGTCGGCAAACTGCGGCCAGGTCAGAAGCGGCACGCCGTGGGAGAGGGCTTCCAGCTTCGAGTTCCACCCGCAGTGCGTCAGGAAGCCGCCGACGGAAGGGTGAGACAGGATGGTCATCTGCGGCGCCCAGCCACGGATGACCAGGCCGCGGTCTTCCACCCGCGCGTCGAACCCGGGGTCGAGGCCGTCGGTCTCTTTGGCCACCCAGACGAACGGCCGGTTCGACGCCTCCAGGCCAGCGGCAAGCTCGGCGACCTGCGGCGGGAACAAGTGCACGACGCTGCCGAAGCTGACGTAGAGCACGGACTGGGGTGGCCTCGCGTCCAGCCATGACACAACCAGGCTGGCGTCCATGGCCGCGGGGTTCCCTCTCACGGCCGTAGTCTCGGCGTCGGAGTCGAGGAGGCAGAGTGGCCCGATGGCCCAAACCTTCTTGCCGAGCGCGTCCGCGTACCGCTCGACGAACGCGCCCTCGAAAGCTGCGCAAGTGTTGAATACCAGGCCGTCGGCGGTGGCCTCGGCATCGAGTATGTCGCGCCGGTGTCGCTCCAACCCGGGCGTCTGCAAGAACCCGAGCGGCGTCGCCCTGTTCACCACGGCGCGCACCGGAAAGTCCGGCACCTCGAACGGCTCGAAGTCGTCCGCGACGAGGACGAAGAACGCTGACGGGCCGTGGAACACCAGCCGCGGGACGCCGAGCCGCCACGCGACGTCGGCCGGGTACGGGCTGCACGAGTCGGCGACGATGCAGTCCGGCCGCCGCGGCAGCGCCCGGAGGTACGCCTCGAGCGGCTCGGCGAGCAGGGACACGGCGTCGCAGAACAGCCTAAACTGGGAGTACTCCCTGATCATGTCGTGGCTCTCGCATCCCTCGGGCAGCCCCAGCGCGGGCCCCGGGAACTCGAGCACCGCGAAGTCGATGGTGAGCACCGCTCGTCTGGCGTGCTCCAGGACGGCCTTGCTGCGCTCGGCGTGGACGGGGGTCAGGACGACAGTGACGCGCGCGCCGCCGCGGCCGGCGATGAGGCGCGCCATGTCCATCATCGGGATCACGTGGCCCTGCGCGAGGAGCGGCACCAGCACGAAGTGGAGCGGTAGGGCCGCCATGGCCGTGGCGTCTGTGTACAGGGAAAACGTGGCGCACGGCTGCAAGGATCGATTCTGCTGCTACAATCCACTCAGGTCGCGACTGGATAGAGAAGCCAGGTAGCGGTGACCGGTGAGGGTAAGTGCTCTCTGGATCACGGCCATATACAATCCAACAAGCTATCATGGCGATGGCGAGTGCGGACTACGGACCCGGAATGTACCTATCGTATTGGACGCAAGAGGGCAGGCAGCAAGGCACCACAATGCTGTTCACCAATAATTCCCTTTTGAATAAAAGGCTGTTACTGTAGCTTTTCATTAAATTAAAAGAAAATTTTGCTCCTGCACACCGTTGTTTCATGTGCATTGCCCAGACACATTTAAACTTGCTATTATAATTTTGTGATCATCTGGGGTAACACACCACATGTTACTTGTACAAAACGACACTATGGACACCCCTCTATAAAAACGGCACAAGTCAGGCGGCGGAAAAAGAGCCCCACGAGGGCTAGCCTCGCGCGATTAGCGATACATCGACGACGGCTGCACATATTTCTCCGTTGCTAATATATTTTGCCAACGCTTCCGAAACTACCTCTTTTGCTGAAATTGTGCTTATCGCAAACGGAGCTTGACGGATACCTCTTGCCAAGGTGAAAACCCAGTAAGCCCACAAGGTGGCGTGCTTATAAGATCGCCCATCCCGTCTCACACACACTCGTAGTCTCTACCAAGTCCCAACCCTAGCCACACTCTCTCTACGCACTTCACTTGTTCCTGTGGTCTCCAATGCCGAACCCCTCCGTCACCAGCGGCTGCGAGGACATCATATCCTTCACCGCCAATCGTCATCGCCGGCGGCAACCCATACCGCCGCTGCTGCCACGTCCCGACACCGGCCGCAGCCCATCCCGCCGGGACTCCTTCACTCGTGGTTTCATGCGGCGCCGTCGGAGTTCCCCCGTCGACTCGATCTTGTCCTCCGTCAACGGTCGCGAGTACATCTGGCGCATTCGGAGGTCCCCCGCTACCCAGATCTCGTCCTCCTCAAAAGAAAGATTCTGATATGGAGGCCATGCTCCTCCTTTCTCGCGCCAACTTTGAGCGCGAGTGAGTAGACGGTGTTTGTTGCTTTGCTGAGCCTAGATCTACGGCGGGTTCTAGATAAGACATACCATCTCATGTAGTATCTCTTTGTCAAGGGTGACATTTATTTTACAGATTGATATGTATGGGTTAGATCTGGGCTCGACCGTACTAGGTATTAGATCGAGTACAAGGATTCATTTTTTGTTAGAATTGAGAATTTTATGTTTTAAAAATAAATTTTTTTAAATGTTTTTAATTTTAATTATAATAAATATAATACAAACATTATAAATAGTTAGAATATATTTTTCTTTTGATAATATATAAATATTGTATGTATATATAATAATTGAGATGTGTGTTGGCAATTAGGATCACATGGGATAAGGTGAACTGATCCATTAACTGGATTTTCTACGCCTTAAGTAACAACTAGCTGGTTGGCCCGCGCATTTGCGCGGCTAGCATATCTATTTGATTTTATATCTTTGCTATCACATTATTTTAAATTTAGAAAATATTATCCGATATATACAAATTTAAAACTTCAAGAACATTTCATAAGTTTTCAAACAGTAAGCTAATTTCAAGTTTCAATATGTCGTATAGAATTTTTCTTCGTTTTTTTCTCAAATTCACATAAGTTAGCCATGGCTTATAGTTTCACTTTGTTTTGTTTTTATTATGTCATTAGGTCCAACAATATATTTAACGTTGCATGTTTTAAGTTTTTCTCACTCCTCCTCTTTTCTTTACAATTGAGAATTTAGAATTATTATTTTTTGTTTAAGTCACCTGTAGCCTATTTGTTGAATTGACATTTTCTGAAATACGTCTTTTTCCAATTTTCCATTAAGTTAGTTGTATTTGATCTATCCATTTAGCGTTTGTACATCACGTTCCACAATCCTAACAAATACGCAGCATTTCCAGTAATAAAAAAAGTGGAGCATGAAAGTAAAATCCTCTTTCTCTTCTCTACCAGGACTGTACCCAATCCAATGACCGAACCAAAGAGAATCCCATTTCTCCTGTATTTCAGGTCATGCTAACACCTACATCTAATTTTTTGATAGAAATGAAGAAATTTAAAATCATAAGAAAAATATTCTGTAAGTGTACATAATCAAATAAAGTGCATATGGGATAAGATATCATGAATAATGTGATCATGTATTGGTCAAATTACTATGCTGAGGCACTTTCCAAAGCTTCTTTCAGTTTCAAAGAAAACAGAAGTGTATGTAACAAAGAGGACAGATTCATAAGAGGCAAGATGCAAATATGTTTCTGAAATTTGAAAATAAAATGTGAATAATTAGCATATGCGATGAAAATTGAGACATCTTACAACTCCACAATTTCAAAATAAGATGTGAAATAATTCCAGAATTAACTTCACTTCTTATAACAATGGGACATCATATCAATAATAACAAAAAATGTACATCTAGAGCATACATTTTTAGTAACCACTAACCTGCAAAATCAAGCTGCGTAGTGAGCTTTACTCCACGAATGCAACATAAAAATTGCAGACTTACACTATTCTATAAATTATGTATATTACCTTTTATTTACAACCGATTGCTGACCAAGGGCTTAAGCCTTCAGCTGAAAATCAGAGCTGGAAGTAAAAAAATGCAACCTTCTTCCCTACAAAATTAATTCCTACGTGAGAATGTGCACCATGGAACAGAGATGACCTCATTCTTGTAGAGTCCCCACTGCGCAGTCATCCTAATTAAATACGATTTAAAAAATTCATTGATGGGGAGAAAACATCAGGTTTTCTGTGTTTGCTATTTGCTGCATTTGCTGGCATCCAAGTGTTGATCATATTAACAAATCAAGGGAAAATTATAGGCTGCATGCTCTTATAACTCGGGGTCCAACTATTTATAACTTCCTCCTACTCTATATCTCATCGTAACAATGCCTATCTTGATAACAATTTCAGAATGAAAACATAGACATAACCTTCCGAAAGAATGTTCAGCCCATAAACCTGTTGAGTTAATCTCTTATATCATTTTCATGTGCTAATCAATCGATTATAAGTGTCAATAGATGGAATAATGGTTTGCATGTATATATCAGCATACTATAGAAACTGATAAGAAAGAGCGCACCACCTCAATCGTTAACTTGCACTTCTTTTAATGCAAATTTGGCACCAGCCTCTCCATCAATAAAAAAATTCATGTCAATAACAGCTCCTGAAATCTGAAAGGTACATACTGCATCTAAAAATCATAGTTTTTTTTTCTATTTTTCAATAACAAATTATGAACCTTAGCGATCAGTGCATGCACAGAAATACATATCACATATGCTTGCCATTCCTCAACTTGATGCTCACATGCTGTTTCTTCTGATTTCACACGGTTCTATATCTGAAAGACATCATTAGGAATTAGTGGGCTCCTCTAATTTCTGCAACGTAAAGGATGCAATGCAGGTGCCTAAATTCTCATGTAAATCCACCTTACATCTCTGGTACAACATAAGAAGAATTTTTTTGCTAGGTATTTCATCGAGCACCTAAAGAAACAAATAAGAGTAAAACATGAGAACACAACTCCATGCAATCAACTCCTAAAGGGAAGTACGTCGTGGATGATGAGTCCAGCCGTTAGAAAGGAATTAACCATCACAAATAATTATGCAATGTACTAAACTGATCTAGAAGCCATACCACCTGTAAACCAAAGAACCGGTTCCATGAATGGTTGATTAGAAGATACCTTAAAACTACTGTATTACTACAATGCATCCTTTTCCAGGTCAAGAGGAGCACTCGGATCTGAAACAGGACTACAGGATTAAGTATACATTGCTTGCCTAAACTATTGTTATACTTCCAATCAATGTTGCTTCATGCATATTTGGAAAGATACAAAAAAAAAATGAAAAATGTTTGTTGCGACATGTGTAGCTAAGCACCTCCCTAGCTTATTCTTGCCTGCAAAACCAACTAAAAAATAAATTCAGTTAGAGCTGGCCATGGACATTCACTAATCAATTATAAGATTATGTGAGTGTACCGAGTAAAAGTACTTGGCCGTAAGCTCAGTTTACCTAAAACCTGAACCGGTTCCATGAATGGTTGATTAGAAGATACCTTAGAACTATTGTATTACTACAATGCAACCTTTTCCAGGTCAAGAGAGGAGCACTCGGGTCTGAAACAGGACTACAGGATTGAGTATGCATTGCTTGCCTAAACTATTGTTATACTTCCAATCAATGTTGCTTCATGCATATTTGGAAAGAAACAAAAAAAAATGAAAAATGCTTGTTGCGACATGTGTAGTTAAGCACCTCCCTAGCTTATTCTTGCCTGCAAAACCAACTAAAAAATAAATTCAGTTAGAGCTGGCCATGGACATTCACTAATCAATTATAAGATTATGTCAGTGTACCGAGTAAAAGTACCTGGCCGTAAGCTCAGTTTACCTGAAACCTGAACTCAGGTTATACCTTCAATCAATATTGCTTCATATATATTTGGGACAAAAATAATACACAGTAGACAGCACAGTAGTATGTGCATGGCCGTCTCATTTGTGTTTTCGTTCAGTTCAAAGTAAAGACGAAAAAAACAAATGCCACGATCTCTTTTCTTCAATGGTCCAAATCTTGCCTCCTGTTCTTGTGGAGTTTCGACCTGAGCCTAAAAGACAAATACAGAAAAGTTTCAATCCATGAACTAATTAAACAACAAATCCAAACACCTTGGAGCACCACCATGCGTGAATAGAGCCCTATAACGAACGCCTTTGTGGTGTCCGCCTGCTACCCAAGCAGATGTTCTCCATGGCCACGCATGTGAAGTAATTCCTGAATTCAAGAAGCGGAATAGGCGGCTACATGCTCCTGTAGGAGAAATCCTGGTGATGCGTGTACTGCATCTATGTTATGTCGGCCAGAACCGCATTGCTGGAGTTCGTCGCGGACCGGAGTTTGCTCGCTGGAGTTCGTCGCGGACAGGTTGCTGTAAGAGGATGATTATTCTCGTCCATTATGCTCCTGGCCTGTTTCATCGTGTGTTGTTCTGCCGTGTCGTCGCCCTCCAGACTTCCGCGGATTGGTACCAGTTCACATGGGTGGCAGCGTCAATTGGATTGTTCAGGTGAAACATCAAACAGAAGAATCTATGTACGAATATTCACTGCTACGTTGATGAAAGAAAGCCCAAGATTAAAGACTTAGTATTGATATCTCACCGTTGCTTCATTAGGTTTTTGCCTCCGCATGGCGTACGTGGTGATTGCTGGCTTCTTCAACCGGCGATGCCTCGAGTCCTCGACTACATGTCGCTCCGAAGTATGAGGGACTACGCATCCGGCAGCCGGACATCGAGCAGGTCCCTGTTTTTGAACGTGTATCACACGATGCCTCAGTTGACATAGAGTCGAGAACGCCGGCGATCTTGCTGGGCGAGGCACTGAGGCAGCCAAAGGCTTCGTCTCGCAGCGGAGGGCCGGCGGAAAATCCTTGGTGTCGATTAGTCGTGACGCAGCAATTTCAGTCAGATGCCTATCGCGTGTGGCCCTGGCTATTAATAATTTTCCTCTCCTTTTGTGATTGGATAAGGACTCTCTTATTTCCACGGTGACTTTCCATTGATTTTAGACGTGGAGAACATGGACACCGCACCGGCCGGATGTTACGAAATACAAATCTTAGCCGTTGTTTCAGATTTGATCATGTCTAGCTAATCTCCACCGTTTATTGTCCTGTGTTTTAATTATATAAAGATATTTATTATTAAATCAGCAGTACAGGCTAACCGTATATACATACTAGTCACAGACAATCCCAATACTAGATCGCTTGACTCTTTAGGAACATCCCGTGAGACAAGGTGAACCGATCCATTCATTGAATTTTCTACGCATTATGTAACAATATTTATTTTTAAATGAGGACATAGCTGTGCCAGCCACAAACAATCCAATCAAACAATGGATCTCTTCACTTAGAGTTTCATCACGGGATCATCTTGTGACAACCTGAACAAATCCTTTCACTGAATTTTTTATGCATGAAGTAACCATTACATATAAATAAGTTTATTTATTGTTGTCATCGGTCAGATGAGTACATTTAGATTTCCCTTCTAAGTTCAATCTCTCACTGCTGTTTAGGTTTCTTATTTTCTAGTTTTTTTTGCAATGTGCTATATAACAAGAACTTTCTGCAACGATGCAACCAATAAATATTATTGCCTTCTTTTTCTCCTTATGAAAGACACTGTTTCCAGTATATGATACTGACATCATGAATCAAATGTTACATATAACATTGTGTATGTCAAAGTTTCTATAATATAAATGAAATTGGTGTTGTATAAATACAAAAAATTCTCAGAGCAAACGATGAAAAACAACATTCCGTTAGTAATGCTATTCTCACTTCGGAAACGGAGAAAAGTAAATAACCATTTTGACCCGACCTCATTGGAAGCGGTTAAACACATCCATTGCTATTGAGCTCGTTGAAATCAGCAACGGGGCTCGGGACAAGGACCATTTCTCCGTTTCCGATGAGAGTTTTGACTTTTGAGTTTTGACCCGTTTCCATAATGTCGTTCTATACTAGTGTGTACTAACACGGAAAGGGCAATGTTTTTTTTTCTGCGTGAATTGACTGTCTCATCTCTTCGTCTTCTTCTTTTTCTCTCCTTTTCTCGGCGCTTTCTCGCTCGATGCTTCCCTCCCCACCAAAACCCTAGTTGTCGTTGCGGATCGTCGTCGCGCCGCTGTCTGCGGCCACCCCGAGGCCACCTGACCACACGTTGAGCTCCCCGTCTTCCCCTCCCTCTCCCTGCCAACGGACGCAAGCTGTAACGACGTGAATCATGCGGATCAACAGCTTCTTCCCTGCCTCCGGCCGTCGTCATCGTGGACGGTTCCAACGTCGCCGCGTACCCTCCGGCTTCTTCGGCCCCTACATCATCTCTAGGGTGAGCCTCCGGTCCAGGAGGACAAGTGCAAAACTAGCCGGCGGGCCCGAGTTGCCTTTGTGCCTTGCCTACGTGGAGCTGGACCCACCAGTCAGGGCTCAGACCAAGGGATGAGTCGGTCAATTCACGCACAAAAAGATTGACCTTTCTGTAATAGTATATGTAGTGTGTTACGGCAAATGACCATAAAATTGTAATGGTACTGAGCAAAGATTTGAAATTTTAGTGTGTTTGGACAAAGAACTTTTAGTGCGTTTGGACAAAGAATACGAAATAACGGCGGCGGAGGCAGAAGGGAAGGCGCAAGCTGAAAGTCCGGCCCACCAAAACTGACGAGAAATGGGGGGAACACAAAAAAAAAATCGTAGAAACCAAACATATGAAAAACCCGGGGCCCAACATCACACTCCATCGAAAAAAGTTCCGAGTCGACCAGTTTTTGCCGGATCTAGTCGAGTCTATATTTTTTATCCGATCCTAAATCGGCAGTTATCTTTTTTATGTCGGGTATTATTTGGGATCTGATAGAGATGCTCTAATAACCTTAGCCGTTTTTACCTCACCAATCGCCACCACCTTAGGCTTAGGGTGGCTGAGCGGACGGAGTGGAGCCACGCTAAGTGAGCTCGCCATCACGTGTGTTGTCAAAGACCTCATATGTGTCGGTGTGGAGCAGCAGTGATTCAGCTTGACCCCAGATTAAGAGCGCATTATCAGCGGTTTGGAGTGGTTGGCACATCACTAATAGGTGCACGTTTTTGTGGTTGCGCATTAAACATGGTGGCGTGCCGCTGGCTGGCTAGTTCCTGTACTACTGGTATGCCCACTCACTCAACTAAAGGCAGTCAACCATCAGAGCATCTCTAGCAGGTCATCCAAATGGACATCTAAACCAAATATAGAGGACCAAGGCCCAGAAAACGTCTCCAGCAGCCCATCTAAATGGATATCTATCGATAGATGTCCTCCCAGGTCTCGGATGCGTCATCCACATCTGGGGGACGAAGCCAGGACCATCCAGAGCAACTGCTCTCCCGTTCGCTCGCCTCCCGCGCGCATCTGGAGGTTGCAGGTGACGAGGAGGACGCCGGTGCCTCTCCCCGACTCGGCCTCCCCAGGTATGCTCTGTACATTTTTTCTTTCAATGAGCGCACGATAGATGGGAGATAGGGGCGGCGGGGGCGCTGGGAGGTGGGGGGCGGCGGCGGCGCTGGGAGGTGGGGGGCAGCGGCGGCGCTGGGAGGAGAGATAGGGGACGGCCGATACGGGGGAGGGCATGGTGAGGGTGGCGGAGGTGCTGCAGGCCGCCGCCTCACAGGATGGGGGCGGGGCATGGAGAGAGCGGCGGGGCATGGGGGCGGGGCCGCGATTTGGGGCCGGCGCCGCCACGAGGGAGATGGGGGCGGGGCCATAGTGAGGACGGCTTGGGAACCCCCGCCGGCGCCGTACTGGGAGGAGAGCAGGGGGATGGCGGCCGTCGTAGGTTGGGATGCGATGGAGGTCTCGGCCGTGTGCTGTTTCTGCTCGTGCTGGATGCGAGGCAGGGGCTGGGCTGTGCGTGCTGCTTTATTTCTGCTTCGTGCTGTTGCGTTGCTTGATTCCTGCTACTGCCTTTGCTACTGATTTTTGTACTAAATTATGATGTTGTTTATTTTAGATGGACAATTCCGGAATGAACAACTCAGAGATGCAGAGCCATGGATCTTTTCTGAACATGATGAATATGGGTTCCGGTGACATGAATTGGGGTGACACACAAGACTATAGCCCAATTGGAAAAAAATAGAGCCGTTGAAAAAAAACTGTTAAATGGTAGTTATTTGATACTATTAAAATATAAGAGAGAATATAGATATTCTGCTGGAAAACTGAGGACATCCAAAAATGAATCTTTTTAGATGATCCTCTATATGGAGATATAGAGGACCAAATTTGGATGATCTGCTGGAGATGCTCTCAGGACCTTTCGTCGATCACTAGTCAGTCAGTGCTCATATCTTGCGAGAGCAGCATCATCAGTAGTAAGAAAGCTCGAAAGCAGTGTCCATGTGTATGTTTGTTCACATACACAGTGGAGCCGGCCTTAGTTCTAGGGCAAGCTTCAGCCCGACGACTTTGCTCGTGTTCACAGTGTGCGGCGTGTGTCGGTGTGCCGGTCTGTACTCGAGGACGAGTTTCGGCCCAACAACTTTGCCCGCCCAGCTAGTTCTCAACCTCATCGGAGTAGTTCTTAGGTGGTGTCCATCTCCCCGGAGTTTCCTCGGTTGTCCTGTATCTTGTGTGGGTGCGTGTAGTTCTCTGATTTAAGTTAGGTTCAGCACTTCGTATCCGTGCCGCCGTTTCGACGTTATTAATTTAACATTGAGCCTCTGACCTTTTATCAAAAAAACACGGGGCGAGCACGCCCGTCAGCCGTAGTACGGCGTATGCAGCTGCTAGCAGGGTTGCAGGGGACCTCCTGTACACCGTGTTTTGCGGCAGTTGGTGATAAATATTGTGTATGCTATTCTTTCGCGTTCCTTTGGCTGCTGGATGTTTCTTTCGCGTCGACCATTCCTTATGCCCAAAATTTGGCTGCATGTTTTGGAGCACATTGTTATTTTTTGTTTTGTTTTTGTTTTAACCAAAACATGAACATTTTGTTGTACCATGCTGAACCGTTCACCATACTTTTTAAAAAACATGAATATTTTTTTAATCTGAACGTCTTTTGAATTTAAAAATATCAAATCTAAACTTTTTTATATTTGAACAAATTTAACTTATTTTTTGAACAAATTTTTTATTTGAATATTTTTCAAAACTGAACGCATTTTTTATTTGAACAATTTTCAAATCTGAACATTTTTCACATTTGAATAATTTCAAATCTTTTTAAACAAAATTTTGAATATTTTTTGGATTTGAACATTTTTCAAAACTGCACGTATTTTAAATTTGGACAATTTTTTAATCTGCACGTTTTTATATTTGAATTTTCAAATGTGAACAATTTTTATTTTTAAAAAATGAACAATTTTTAGATTCAACATATTTGAAACTGAACGTTTTCTATGTTTGAACAATTTTGAAATCTCAATTTTTTTAGATTTTAACATTTTTCAAAGCTAAACATATTTTAAATTTAAAAAATTCTAATCAGAACATTTTTTATATTTGAACAATTTTCAAATCTAAATAATTTTAAATTTAAACGAATTTTTGAACAATTTTGAAATATGAACAAATTTTAGATATGAACATTTTTCGAAACCAAACATTTTCTCAGAATCATAAAAAGTGAAAACGAAAAAAGGAAAAGAAGAATAAACAAAGTAGAGCGTAGCGAACTAGCCAGTGATTCATGCAACGAACGCACCAGCCTTGTGATCAAATCAAAAGAGAACGAAGGAACCACCGCGCGGACAAACTGGGCCAGGCTCGCCAAGCTGATGCTTGAGGCGGCGCGAGTCATCAGGGCCGCTAAAGGCGGCAAATAGGATTTGTCGTTGCAGGGCGGCGCCCAGCATAGTCCCGCATAAGTACATGACAGGCCAAATTAAAGTAAACCACCAAATCGACTAGAACTAAACTTTTCTAATTTGCATATGAGCAGGCAAGGTAGGGCGTCGCTCTGCAACCAGCCACAAGCCCACGATCACGTTCGGCACGACATTGCACGGCGGCCGCAGTGCACGCTTCTTCCACGGTCACAAGCCCGCTGCGGTCCCTGGAAGTAGAGCTCCGTCTTTTTTCCTTTTCCAATCGTGCTCTGTCTTTTTTTTTTCAATCGAGCTCCGTCTAGCGGTAGTGTGGTACAGAAACGCAAAGGAGACATAGGGCATATGTACCGACTCGGAAATTTTAGCAAAACCGTTGTCTATTGGCGTGTTTTTAAACAATAGTTTATGCTGTGAGATTGGTGTCCCAGATGTAAGGTCTATACATCATACATTCACAACTGTTAAACCCGGCGGGCACGAAACTTAGAGCACAAATCAACGGTGAAAAATACGCCTAGGTACAGAGACGAGCAACACGATTTTAGCCATGATAGTGGGGTCAAGCTTCGGTGGGTATCTGGAAACCGAAAATAATTGGTCGCAACAAGGGCTAGTTTCTTAGACATTTGCACTTGGATGTGTGCATCAACCGATGCAGAGGCAAGAGACGCTTTGTCTGCTTTTCGAAAATAAAGACGAGCACCACATACTAGGTGCTATTCAACTGATATTCATCGTCCTGCTATTCAACGGAACCCACCCCACAGGTGCATGTATGTGTCTTATTCCCTTCTACTTCCTCACAGGGCCGGCTCTATGATCTCAGAGGCCCTGGTGCGAACTTCACCAATGGGACCAACAGGGGAAAAAATCCGATCCGATATATATGCATATACAATTGCTATATTGTGATAAAACTGACCATTTTTTTACTAGAATCAAACATTTGTTATTTTTCTTGCTATTGTTCCAAACCAAGTATCATAAAAGTTACAACGCACAAAAAAAAAACATATATAAATAGCATGCTAACCTTCCGTAATCATGAGAAATGAGACTTCCGTTCATTTTTTTTACGCAAAATCATAAATGAGAGTGTCAAGGTCAATATTATCCAGCATATTCTTCTCCATGCAGCACATGGTCAAACCAGGTACAGATTGAACTTACGGAGGATTTGAGAAACATGAATATCATATCAGAGGATTTGAGGTTTTTAGACTGAGAGTTTGAGACAGCGAAAAAATATTCTCCTAGAAATCAAGAACAGATTGATCTGCGAATTACCTTCCGAATCATGATCTTGATCTCTCCCCCAAATTCTTGCCAATTTGATCTCCAACTCAGCTCCTGATTTGGTGCTGACGTGCAGTGCGCCGGTGCCGATGCGTCTCCGTGCTCTCTGTTCCTGTTCGTTAATTCCCATTCGATGGAGAGGAACATAGGACTGTAGAAACGAAAAGACAGCCAACCAGCCTTGTGCCCTTGTGTGCGGTGCATTCCGTGCTTAACAGGCCCATGTGGCTGAGTGCTTGCTGCTTACTGGGCTCAGCATTAGCTGGGCTAGATGTGAGTCATTCCTGTACGTTTTTTTCTCTACTCTGTAATGTATACATACTCCATATATATTATGGGCCCTTTTTAGGCTGGGCCCCGGGCCGTCGCACCTCTCGCACTGGGCCAAAGCCGGCCCTGCTTCCTCATCCCATCTTCCTTTTCTATCTCGTCGTTTCCTTTCTCACCCAAACCACGACACGGTCTCCCTCTTCCTTCGCCACCACCCGGGAAGGCGTCGGCGCGCCGCTGCGACCGCCGTGAGAGCAGAGGCGAGTATGAGTATGCATATATGCTTCGACCCATTCATTCTCCATTCTATTTATAGGGGAGTAAGTAATGTCACGGCAAAACCATTCTTCTCATGCAGTTTGCTATCAGTAAAAATGTAACGACCTAGTGTTCTTAATTTATTATTGTGATGAAGTAATTTGCTACTGTATGATAAATCATGGTTTACTCGTGTCGTGTACGACTTTTTGTCCCTGCTCCAACCAAAAAGGACTTCTACGGCTGCAACAACTTCATGACCGATTGATCGTTGTTCCTTCCCGAGGCAATACAGCGCAGGCGTGAGAAAGAAGGATTGGTCGAGACTTGATGAGAGGAGGGAGGGATTCGAAATTCAAATTTTGAACGGCCTGCCATTCCTACCCTCCCGCCGACCGCCTCTCCTCCTCCTCCTCTTGGTACTACTACTCCACTGCTCAGCGCCTTCCTCTCTCCATCCCCTCATTCAGCACCTGCACCGCACCGCTCCTCATCCATGGCGACGCTCCGGCACCGCTACTCATCCACATCCTTGGACATCTCCCACCTCTCCTTGGAGGACGACGACATCGACCATCCCGGCCATCCTTCCGGCGACCCAGATCCCCCAGGTATGGTCTTTTCATCTCTCTGTCTCTGAATCCAATCCACTTTCGCCAATTAATCAATCGTTCCACCCGCTCACTCGCTCCACCGATCGTTCCCTCGCATCGCGTGCAGAACCTCAACCCATGGGCACGAGGAAGGTGAAGCTGCCTGGCCGTCGCCGCCTATGCAAGATCAGCGACACCTCTTCCTCCCCGTGCCCGCCGGACGCCGCCGACCACCACGATCTGCAGGATGTCGGAATCTGCGATCCCACGGGGGATTGCAGAGATGAATACGATGACCACCACGACGAGGAGGAGGAATACCACGACACCTATTCGGCGGAGTGGGGCGAGGAGGTGGATGAGGAAGAACTTCCAGATTTCGAGATGGAGGCCACGTCGGAAGCGGCAAGGCGCCGTACAAGCTCCCAGCAAGGATACTGCACAAGCTCTACGCCCATCAGCGCGACGGGCTCGACTGGCTCTGGTCGCTCCATTGCAGGGGAACCGGTGGAATACTCGGGGATGACATGGGGCTTGGCAAGACCATGCAGGTCCATCCCTTCCTCTAAACTTTCAATTCTCCTCCTTCAATTAACCGCCATTTGATTATCTGTTAATTTGTATCGATCTCACGGTCATTGGGTCTGCTACTCTGCTTCACCCTTCTTATACTGTTAGAAAGTTCTTGTGGATGTTTGCTACTACTAGCCAGACTGCAGAAATTTCTGTGCGTCTTTAGTTTCTGAATTGTGGTACTGAAACCAATTAACATCCCATACAAGAATAAACTTTTATTTTGATGCCATCGTATTGCGTGTTTAATTCAACTTGTTTCCGTGCTAGTTAGTTGTGTGTCTGCAAACTACATTGCCACTGGTTTCCTTCAGCCACAGTATATTTTCAGTATCAAGTTGGTGATGCAATATCCCCTGAGAGACTTGCATCCTTATTTTTATCTTGCAGGTTTCTGCCTTCCTGGCAGGGTTGTTCCATTCCGGTCTAATCAGGAGGGTGCTAGTCGTTGCCCCGAAGACACTCATCACACATTGGGTCAAGGAGC
Source organism: Poa pratensis (assembly GCA_947311845.1). Lineage (NCBI taxonomy): Eukaryota > Viridiplantae > Streptophyta > Magnoliopsida > Poales > Poaceae > Poa > Poa pratensis. Next base: position 10,761,936 of record CAMZMU010000104.1, on the reverse strand, counting down.
TTTCAGTTGTCGGTCTCAGGCATATGATCAGCGAGTAGGACCTATTTTGTCATATTGATGCAGGTCGAGCAAGTCCTGTCAATCTCTGCTAATTGATTTCTTTTTCTTTTTGTACAGCTACTCTGGTTCCAACCAAGATGCTCGTGACTTTGAGCTTCAAAATGCCTTCAAGGTTTGGTTTAGTTTCCTAACATAAATGTCTTCTGTTGATCATTCATATCCTCACTTTTTATCTTAACTGTCAAATTCACTTTTTTGGGTAACCGCTATTTAAATCTGTAGCTTGTTCTTTTAAGATATTTTAACGAGTCACATATCGTCTTGTACAGGAGGGAGGTATCCTATTGACAACATATACTATTGTCCGGAACAATTATAGGAAGATAAGAGGTGACTTCTATAATGATGTTGACGAAGAAGTGAGGGAAATTTTTGGAATTATGTTATTCTTGACGAGGCGCATTTTATCAAGAACCCCAAGACACAGAGTTTCCAAAGCTTATTTGAAATACCTTGTGTCCATCGGATTGCCATCAGTGGAACACCTATACAAAATAACCTGAAGGTGCCACCTAGCTCAAAGCCTCAAACTACTTAAAACCTCGTACTTTACATGATCCTATATACATATTCCTCCTATTCCCGATGCAAGTAAGCATGTACACTTTTGTAGGAAATGTGGGCACTCTTCTATTTTTGTTGCCCGGAAGTCTTGGGTGAAAAGGAAGAGTAATTTACTTACTCCCTCTCGCTTTCCTGCATTAGTGACGTTACTTTATTTGGCACCATCTAGTGTTATTTTATTTCTCCATATTTTGGCAGGTTCAGAGAAACGTATGAACTGCCTATCATTCGTGGAAATGACAAGAGCGCTAGCAATCGAGCAAAGGACATAGGCTCAACTGCAGCAAAGGTAAGTTTCTTTTTTCCGTGTTTGTGTCCAAGAGATAGATGGTATCCAGCCTATTCTCGTTGGCTCGTTGCTATTGTGGTCGGGCAACTTTTGTGTCTCTAGTTCTCCACATTGGTTTTTTCTCCTTGGTATTTGATAATTTGGTATGTTGGCATTTTAGGACTGTAAAATGTCATCATGTTCCATATATTCCAATATGTGCACTAGCATTACTTCTTGTCATTATGGCTCTGTTGAGAAATTACAAGTTGGAGATTAACTAAGTTCTGTGTTACAAAAAATGTATGAATATATTAGCTAAGAAATGCTTTCATCGCTGATTTGACATGTGAAAGCAATTGTATAACTAACTGCATTCAAAATCCAGATTTTCTAATGTCTACTTTCAGTTGAACCCTGAGAGGGCAGGCCAGTTAGATTAAGCCAGATCACTTTGATTGCATTACGTTGGGGAAATGTCACCCATCGTTTGGATTATAACTGGAAGACAACTGTAAATCTATTATAATTCTTGTTTGGTACTTGGCTTTTGTTCACAGGAATTAAGAGAACGGATACAGCCATATTTCTTGCGTCGTATGAAAAGTGAAGTATCCCTGGATACTGGTTTGACAGATAATAAACAGCTTCCAAAGAAGAATGAGCTAACTATCTGGCTGAAATTAACAGATCGCCAGGTATAAATTTTGGTGTCATTGATGCAAAACTGGTCGAGTAATTGGATACTGAAGATTCTGGTGTGTCTGTCTTTTGTGTGCAGAGGCAACTTTATAAAGCTTTTCTGAACTGTGAGCTTGTTCATTTAGCAACAGCACAAGGAAATCCCTTGGCTGCAATCACAGTAAGCATAAGCTTTCAAAGCCTTTTCTTTGCCCAATCTTGTGTACCTTTATTTTATTTTTGTCTTGTTGCTCTCATCTTCTCCTTTAGTTCTCTTCACGTATGCTCATAGTATACTCATTCAGATTAAAAAATGCCTATAGTTTTTGCAATATTCTAAAAATATATACGACATGCTTGTAGAAATGATGACTTTATCTCTGTATTTCCCTCATTTACCTCTTACACTCTGCATCCTTTATTATTAAACATTCATACTAACTAACTATTTTCTCTTATTCCCTACTATTAGTCGTTTTGTTATCTCTGAGCTAAAAAAAATACACCTTATAAAATGAAACGTTGGGAATATATCCTTTATCGTTCTTTCGTGAAATTTTGTTCATTTATATTTTTCCTTTTCTTCAACAGGTATTGAAAAAAATATGTGATCACCCACAGATAGTGACTAAGAAAGCTGCTGAGTATATCTTGGAAGGCATGGATGGAATGTTAAATAATCAGGAAATGGAGATGGCTGAAAAAATGGCTATGAACCTCGCAGATATGGCTCATGATGATGATGATGCGGTGGAAGTCGGTCCGGAAGTCTCATGCAAGTTATCTTTTATCTTGGCTTTGTTGGTAAGCATTGTTTCATGCACATTGATTGTTATTATTCTACTCTGTATTTGTTTATTTGTACTCAAATGATTACTGTCTAATGTTGCAGCGGAATCTTCTAGGAGATGGACACCATGTTCTGATTTTTTCTCAGACTCGTAAAATGCTAAACCTTATTCAGGTCTGTTGTCAATTCTTGTTTATGTTGGGAGTGCTTGTACTGGTTTTGTGATGTATATTATTCAAATTAGAGATATTATTTTGTATACATTACTATTTTGTAATTTTGCATGCATGATAAACTCTGTTAGTATAGTAAATGGGCAGTATAATGACGTCAGAATTTATGCACGTCTTACTGTTACATAGAGTCTTAGACATTTGGGTACAATAGAAGTGGCACATCAGATTCAAAGTCCTACTCAATAACAAAATAAAATTACTCGAGCGGACAAGAATTGTCTAATAACATGAGCTTTAGCATGACTGGTAGCTTTTGGCATCTTTGATCTGCTGCTGGCATCAAAGTGTACAAGTACATTGTCGTTGAGTATGTCTATTATAAATAAACAGGTTTGATATGTCGATGTTCACCTATTTTCTGTGTTGCTTTAACCCAAATATGGTCAGACACACTTCCTATGTTGTAACAAATTCGATTAGTGTAACAGGAAGCTATATTATTAGAGGGCTACGATTTTTTGCGCATGGATGGTGACACTGAGATTTCAGAGAGGGAAAGGATTGTGAAGGTTCTTGTTTGCACTTCCCTTTTCTATGTTGTTTTGTGCCATGGACTTGATTATATATGCTATGTTGCTTATGTATTGTGCGTTTGCATATCTAGGATTTCCAAGAGGGCCTTGGAGCTCAAATATTTTTACTAACCACAAAAGTCGGTGGTCTTGGACTTACACTCACCAAGGCAGCTCGTGTGATAGTTGTTGATCCTGCTTGGAATCCAAGGTACCCGAATGTCGCCACATCCTGATCAAGTGTATTCTTTTTGGTTGTATAGAATGCATGTCACTGCAAGTTTTCTAGTCCATAACACAATCTTCCTTTTACAGTACGGACAATCAGAGTGTTGATCGGGTTTATCGAATTGGACAGACGAAAGATGTGATTGTGTACCGCTTGATGACGTCTGCAACCGTCGAAGAAAAGATATATAAGTTGCAGGTTCAAATATGATCCAGATTTTTTTACTCTGATGTTCTTATTATGTCATCTCTAGGTTGAAGCTTCCATTTCCATACTTCTGCTTCCTTTAATCCCATAATACTTTTTTCCAGGTCCTCAAGGGTGCTCTGTTTAGGGCAGCCACGGAGAAGAATGAACTAACACGTTACTTCAGCCACAGTGTACTTGTCATGATACCATTACATGTCATTGCTTGTCGGATTTCCTACTGGATACTATGACTAATTATTTTGCAAACCTTCAGGAGATTCATGATCTTTTTAGTCTGCCAGAACAAGGTTTTGATGTTTCCCTTACGCAGAAACAATTGCAAGAAGAACATGGACATCAGCTTGACATGTAAGACATTTGTTTTTGTTCCATGGTATCTACACTCTTTACTATTCCAGGTTCCATATATTTTGACATAAATATGAAATGAAACAGGCCATAATTGTTACCTAGTGTAAATTAGTCAGAAAATGCACACTCTTGATCCCTGATAGATATGATTGGTGATGAACCTGTATTGTTTGCCGAGAAGTTAATGTGTTTTCATCTTCCAGGGACGAGTTGTTGAGGCTGAGGGAGCACATAGAGTTTCTAGAGCGACAAGGAATAGCTGGTGTAAGCCATCACAGCCTCCTATTTTCAAAAACAGAAGTGTTGCCAAGTGAGAGTGGTACACTGGGCAGGTCAGTGCTGCTTCCTTCAAACACACGATATTTGGACATTCTTTCTAGTAGTTGCCAACAGTAAACTAAACTAGGACTTATGTCATGTAGTGCCGGTGCCGATGCTAAGCCAAAGGTTGAACGCTTCACTGCTAGAACAAACACAAATTCTGACATCCCTGAAGAAATCAACCGGCTGACAGAAACCCTCGTGGGCGCGGTACGTTTCCTTCAATTTTGCAAAGAGAAACACACATTTTCCTTGTCTATAATAAGCTGAGAAGAATGTATGCTGTGGCTGGCAGACACTGGAGTCAGCTGCATGAATGTGGAGACTAGATACATGCTTTGGGTAATGAAAGACTGATGGTGATTGCTGAGTCGTCGTCGCCGAAGGAAGTGATCTGCTGAGTAGTTGTTTGTTGTGACCATGTGGAGCCAAGTATGTTGAGCCGGGGTTGAAGTCTTGGCCTAAGTGGAATTCATGAATAGTTCAGTGCTTGCTGAATGTACTATGTTGTTTGTTCTGTTTCACCTTTTATTGGCTCAGTTTCTCTTCTGTGTTCTGGATGGATGAATCTTGGTTTATGGAAGCTGGATGAAGAGATACTATGGAATCTGAACTGAAGTCTTCACAACCCTAAACCCAAAACTTACGACCTGCTCCACAGACCTAGGGAGCCAGATTAGAAACCTCTCTGTAGTTCCCTAGTTTTAGCTGTTGTCTTTTATTTATTTGCTTCCTTTGTTTCAGCTTTTGTACTTCTTGTACTCTCTTCTAATTATAAAGAAAAGCAGGCCAGGCTGCCTTTTCGTCCAAATTTTTTTTTGATGCGCATGGGTATACTGGTAGTGGAATCAAGGCCTCGAGGCCGTTCTAGTCGTGTGAGGTGTGTTGGTTCACTAGAACGGGGTACAGAATGTTGTGGCACATGCAGATCGCATGCATATCGATCCGATGAACCAATAGCTTGCTGCTGTCTGCCGTTGCTTCCATGGGTATTGGGGTGTGTTTGTTTGGTCTTTTGGCTTTGGCTTTTGGAAGCCAAAAAGCACCTAAGCCAAAAGCCCAAACAAACACCCCCTTGGTCAGGCCCATCTTCCAGTTTGTGTCCGAGGCCCATATATAGGGTGGGTCGCCAACGTCTGCACACGGTAACGGGTTCCTCTTCGCTCTGGACGGCGACGCGTGCTCAATAGTTAAATTAGTTTCTTAGGCTTACCTGTTTTTTCTTGAAATGGAGGCAAAAGGTCTGCCTCGTCCAATAATTAAGAAGATAGTTGCCCAGTTAATTTTCAAAAAACCCGTCCGAAATGACACCAAGCCAGAACACAGCTGAAAAAATGAACTATTCCTAAATCCCATGACCACAAGTCGGTCGGACAAACGCTAAAAAATACACTACTTCTGCAAACCTTGGACACTAGGGTGTGAACAACTCAATGTGCTGCGGAGAAAAATTCCACAACCAAGATGAGAGACTGAAAATCGGTCATCACCGAGCCACATATGTCTTTACTGTAGCACCAATCTTCTTGTTTTTGCTCTTGAATAAATTCTCCTTCAAGATGCTCGCTCTCACCTTCTTATTATTGATCTTGGATGTGTTCACTTTTAGAAGGCAACAAATAGTCCTGGTAGATCCAAGGATGGTATCGAGTAATGCCTCATTTCTTTGTGGCAAAAAGTAATGCAGATTTTTGGTAGGCTCTTTGTTTCTCCCATAAAGAAAATCTTTCTAGAATTTGTTGTTTGTCTGTTGTATAGCAACCAGCTCAATGATGTGTTCTATTTCCAAATTACTCTCTCCGTCCTAGTTTGTAGGGCACAATCTCAAAACCAATTTGTCCCAAAACCTCCCATCTTTTAGGCATAACTTAAATTAATTCCCTCTCAATTATTGGTTGGTGCCTCTACCCACAAATACATGCAAAATTTTAGCTCCAATCAACTATCACCTTGTGCCAAGAGATTTGCAAATTGAGCCTTACAAACTAGGATGGGGGGAGTAACCCGGCGATTAGGGAGACAACCTGCCTCTCTCGCCATCACTCCTCTCCCCCAACCTCCCGCCATTGTCGGAGGAAGTCGGCGGGATGCAGTTGACGGGCATTCGTCCCTTGCCTCTTTTTGTGTGGAGGGGGACTTCCGGTTGGAGGGCGTAGGTCGGCCTTGGATGGGGGATGCGGTACGGGGAGATTAGACATTGAGGCGGCGTCCCCGGGACGGTGGTGGCTGGGTGGACGCGGCTGCGAGGGCAGACTCGCGAGCCCGACGGCGACACCGATCGTGTCGCGATCTAGTTCTTCGGGCCATAGGGCCTTCTGTGTTGGGATTGCAGCGAGGATGTGGCGATTGCCGGCGGTTGGTACTGCCTTGCAGTGTGGCTGCCGGTTTAGTCGGCTCTCCATTGTCATTGTCATGTTGATGACACGATGGCCAGATCTTCAATTTCGTGATGGTCTCCAGTTTCATTTGTCGCGGTCGATGGTGATTTGGGACGATATCTTCTATATTCATGGAGTTTTGAGGTCGGTGGTGGTATGGGACGCCCCCCCTCCACTTATAGATCGGGTTCGATTTCGACTCAGTAGGTGCTCGGTGGCTATGAACGACGTATCACGAGGAGCTGTCAAGTCGTCTCCGATCCTGGTAGATGCCATGCACGACGTCTCCTTCACGATATTAAGTCACGTCTGTTGTTACTCGATCAAAGGTGGAGCAACAATGGTTGTAGGCGTGGCGGTATGTGACGTTATAGATTTCAGTTTCTTATCCAGCAGCATCAGGTTAGCGACGAGTCGTTGACATGACAAGTAATGATGGTACAAGCATCAACGTCGAGTCGAGTCTGGACATTTTGTTGGAAAACTTGGTGATCTAGCAATGTTGAGACGCGCTTGCACCTGCTCTTATTGAGGATGGTGGGTCGAGTATCGTCTTTGGGGATGACAATCCCAAGATCAACCCACCATCATCGGCACATGCGGCTATTCATTTCTAAAGGCTTTACACAAAAGTTGTGCATTTTTGTTTTTGTCTTTACCATATAGTTAGTGGTAAATATGGAATTTCCGTCGTAAGGCATGAGGCCTCGGCTTGTTTTTATTTGGTTACGTCTTGCGCTTTTAATATGATCTTACACGACTTTTAATAATATATGGTTGCGTGTTTGAAAAAAAAGAATGGCTATGTCTTAGTTGACTAATTTTTGCTTAGGTCTCAGTCAGCTCAAAAAAGTGTAACTACAATTTGAAGAAAAGTACACCTCATTCCATTTGTAATTTTCTGATCAGATGTGGGGGATTATGCCTAATAGTTGTATTTTATTTCCGACAAGTAACTGAAACGAAAAATGTTTTACCATGAATGGACCGTGTACCCAAACCTCACATACGGGTGGACCGAGTCGGGTGAGTAGGCTCGATTGCGAAGTTCTACCTCCGTTTGATCCTCTACCGGCTCTAGTGGTCATATGCAGAAATTTGAGAAAAAAATTTGGTACCCTAAACTTACGTGCTTGATTTGTATCGGAAAGTGCTACCTAAGAGCATCTCTAATAGATGCCCTATTTTAGCATTCATGTCCTTAAAACCGTTTTTAGGACACGAGAGGGCAAAAACGGCTCTCCAACAGGTGCCCTATGTGATGCTCTAAAATAGGGATCCCTAAATTTTGCTCCTCTCTGTCCAAGGGCCACGCGGGGCCGTGCCCCATCCTATCATTTTCACCACGTGCGTGGCCAACCGTCATACTAAAACCCATCCCTCCCCCGCGCCGTGATCGCTCCTCCCCCGATTCGCCTGCTGCCAAAAGACTCCGCCGCCCCTCCGCAACATCGTCCCCGCTGCCAAATCAGTCGAGATGGCCTTGGATGCGCCACCGCTGCCGTGAATCGGGACGGCAGCACCACCGCCATCGTGAATCAGGATGACAGCACCGCCGTTGCCGGCCTCGATTTGGTCTCCCCCATCGCAAGTGAGGGCCAGGAACGCCGCATCCAGGGCTTCCTCCTCTTCCCGCCGCTTCTCCGCCGTCTCCTGCTCGTCCCTCCCCATCTCCGCCGTGACCCACGCCATGCCTCGACCGTGACCACCTCCTGCCACCGGCTCCGGCTCGGCTAGTAGTTGGAGGTGAGTTTTAGTTTGTGCCAAATTGTAGCGCCAATTTAGAAGTAGATGGTAATTTTAGTTTCTGAATTTGTAGATGATATAGTTTGACTACACCACGTCCGATGACGAGTTCGACGCCCAAGGGGAGGAGGACATTGCTATGCTCTTGATGGTGGACAAGAACAATAAGCCGAACAAGCCGAAGCACGAAGGTTCGATTCTGGGCCAAGAGTTCATTCTGAGGTAACGGTAAGAAGCACATGCCAAGCTCATGGCCAACTACTTTATGTTTGTTCATTGGTGTGTTGCTTGATGAACTATTTGATCAACTATATGATGAACCATTTGTATTGTGTTGTAATAATGAAATAATATTTAAGTTTTATTTTCTTGAATTTTTTTGGATCATCTATCATTTATTTGTAAGATATGTGTATGTAAAATGTGCAAAAAGATAGAGTGAGTGGCACGGCCGCGGTGTCCTCTTTTAGGGCATCTGTTGGAGCGACCGTCCATATTATAGGGCATATGGAAAAGAAAAAAAAAATTGGTTTGGACACGGCGATTTGGCTCTAGGGTCTAGATGCACCCGTTATGTAATTTTTTTTTGTTTTTTTTTCAAAATGTCAAAAAATTCCAGGAAAAAAATCCGGATGTACGTTACAACATGATGTGTTAGCACAAAAAATAGCATGGTGAAAAAACATTTTGTGTGAGCTGTACAAAAAAGACAAAAATCTGACACGTACAAAGACATTTCCGTGCGTGTGAATTTGTCTTTTTTGCACAGGTTGCAAAAAATATTTTTTCTTCCCGTAACTTTTTGTGCTAACATGATACATCTTGGACTACATGCGAAATTTTTATTTTGATTTTTTTGACATTTTGAAAAATGTTTTTTGGGTGCACCTACTACCCGTTATGAATATCCGAAAATTGGTGCCCTAAAACAATAAAATAGGTGCCCTGTAACAAAAGTGGTGCCCTTATAGGGCATCTGTTACAGATGTTAAACATTACTCCTACAATGGAAGTTTTTTTTTAACTTGACAATAGAACGAGGTTGACAAAAAGGTGTAAGGGATGCTCTGTAAAATTAGAGGGATCTGTTCATGCGATCTAGATTTGGTTAAGGACCTTCTAATAAAAAGCCAGCACCAATCTCGAAGCAGACGGTCCAGCATGGACAGGTGTAGATAAGACCGGTAATCCCACGTATGTGTGGGATGTTTTTTTTCGTAAATCCTGCGCCAGCAGTACAGCAATAGCTGTGCTCTCCTGCACAGTTACTCGTCCTCCTTCCTCTGGGTGAGCGCAGCAACATGGCGAATCATGTTTGCCATGTCCATCTCCGACGACCCTCCTGACGCCATCGCGTTCCTCGCCTTCGCGGCGAGCTCCATGGCCCTCGAGCGTATCGCCGCCCCCTCATCCATTAGCTCGATCACAACTTTCTTCACGTCCTCCCTCCCGACCTGCACTTTCGACACCTCGGGATCCATGACCAGGTGCATTAGCGGCGCCTTGATGCCGGCACGGACGCCTACGCCTAGCACGTCCACGACCAGTGCCTCGTTCAGGAACTGGTCGGCAAAGTGCGGCCAGGTGAGGAGCGGCACGCCGTGCGAGAGGGATTCCAGCGTCGAGTTCCAGCCGCAGTGCGTAAGGAAGCCTCCGACCGCAGGGTGCGACAGGATGGTCATCTGCGGCGCCCACCCGCGGATGACAAGGCCGCGGCCCGCCACACGAGCGTCGAAGCCGGAGTCGAGGCCGTCGGTCTCCTTCGCCACCCAGATGAACGGCCGGTTCGACGCCTCCAGGCCAGCGGCAAGCTCCGCGACCTGCGCCGGCAACAAGCGGGCGATGCTCCCAAAGCTAACGTACAGCACCGAGTGCTCTGGTTTCGTGTCGAGCCACGAGACAACGTTGCCGGCGTCGACGGCCGCGTTATTTCCTCTCCCGGCCAGCGCCACGGCATCGGAGTCTAGGAGGCAGAGCGGCCCGACCGTCCAAACCTTCTTGCCGATAGCCTCGCTGTACCGCTCGATGAATACGCCCTCGAACGCCGCGCATGTGTTGAAGACCAGGCCGTCGGCGCTGGCCTCGGCGTCGAGCGTGTCGCGCCTGTACCTCTCGAGCCCCGGCAACTGGAAGAACCCGAGCGACGTCGCTCTGTTCACCACGGCGCGCACCGGGAAGCCCGGCACCTCGAACGGCTCGAGGACGTCGGCGACGCGGTCATGCAAGCCATGCTTGTTCACGTTATGTGACGCCAGCAGGGAGAACGCCGAAGGGCAGTGGAAGACAAGCCGAGGGATGCCGAGCCGCCGCGCGACGTCGGCCGTCCACGGGCTGCATGAGTCGGCGACGAGGCAGTCCGGCAACCGCGGCAGCGCCCGGAGGTACGACTCGAGCGGGCCGGCGAGCAGCCATACGGCCTCGTAGAAAAGCTTGAAATGGGAGAAGTCCTTGATCATGTCGATGCTCTCACAGCCCTCGGGCAACCCCAGAGTAGGCCCCGGGAACTCGAGTTTGGCGAAGTCGACTGCGAGCCCCGCGCGGCAGGCGTGCTCCAGGACGACCCTGCTGCGCGCGGCGTGGAGGGGGGTCAGCACGACGGTGACGCGCGCGCCGCCGCGGCCGGCGACGAGGCGCGCCATGTCCATCATGGGGATCACGTGGCCTTGGGCAAGGAGCGGCACCAGCACGAAGTGAAGCGGCGGCGCCATGGTCCCTGTGCTGCTGTGCAGCTGGAACTGGAAGACATGGTTCGTGTAAATGTGCGTATCCATCCGAGGGGTGCAGTACTGAGAATGGAAGAACATCTCCTTCGAAGTGGATGTATATACATCGGTGACAGCAAAAGAAGATCACACGTCGAGCATCGGTGGACGACGAAGGCCGCCCACTGGGGCAACACGAGTTGGCTACGGCATCGATGCCGAGCATGGGTGGACACTGAAAGTCCATAAAGTTAATGCCTGCCTCCCTGCCTCCAAGTGTAAGATTGCGGAATATTGATTGTATTGTAGTGATTCTAGATTGATTATAATGAGCCATGATGGGCTGTATATAAAGGGGTACAAAACTTGGAAATTACGAAACCTAATAAAGATAGATTTGGATTACAAACCTAAACTACCAAAACTATCCTAACCGGGATATACTCTAACACCCCCCGCGCAGTCGGATCGGTAGTGACGCGAACAGCTGGAACGTCGCGGACGGTTTGACTGGAGCACAATCCGAAGTCGCGAACTGGAGAGGGAGCCGAGATGATAGCCCTTTATGCCGATGTCGATGTAGCCGAGTTGTGGGTGCTGTAGTCGAGGTCGATGTTGCCGTTGTTGTGGTAGATGAGGTACACGTTGCTGGAGTTGGGTAGACGAGGTAGGCGGCCTTGCCGAGCTTGCCAGACTCAGGAGCGCGTCGGGGACGAAGGCATGCACCGGTGTTGCCAATACTGGACATGCGAAGACAGGGACCACCATGAACCATGCGAGCCAGAGCCGGATGAAAAACAGAGAAGATCTCCGTGATCGGTCGGTGCGTAGGGCGGATTTTCAGCTGTTGTTGTTGGAGTAGACGAAAAGATTGCAAAAAGTAAATTGAGCAAAAAATAAAAATAGACTGCAACTCTGGCGGCGCGGTTGTGGTGGACAAAGACGACGTGGTGGTTGTTGAAGACGTTTGTTGGTGTAGAGGTAGTAGTTGTCGGGACGTTGTTGGCGAAGATTGTTGACGTAGAGCTTGTCAGACGATGATGACCACGAACAGTTGATCAGAGGAGATTGGCTTGTTTGGTTGGAGTAGAGTTGATCGATCCTTGCCCTACATACACAGCACGCATGCATGCAATGATCCGAGTCTTGCATGCACAGCACACATGCATGCAACGATCGGAGTCTTCCAAATAGATCGCTGAACTGCTCCGGCGAAAGGGCTAGATAGTTGTTTGGTAGATAAAGAAAAAATCTTATTAGAAAAACAAAAATTGCTAAAACTATGAAAGCTAGCTACGAGATACGGTGCCCCCGGCGGAGATCATGGAGTCGATCTCGCCGGGGACGGCATGGCGGAAGCGGTGGTGGCTAAAACCTAGGCCGAGCAGCGAAACGCAAATATTGCAAAATATTATTGTATTATATTGATTCTAGATTGATTACAATGAGCCACGGTGCGCTGTATATAAAGGGGTACAATACTTGGAGACTACGAAACCTAATAGAGATAGACTTGGATTACAAATCTAAACTACCAAAACTATCCTAAACTACCAAAACTATCCTAACACCAAGAAGCGTTCTTCGTTTCTGACGCAGCGGCGTAGCCGAAGCTTCGTTTGTGGGACACCCAAGATGACCGGCACCACTCACTACTGCTCGGCTGCTATCTGTCCATGGGTCCATCATTCGTTCGGTACAACAATTAAGCATCTGGTATGTTCGTAGTGAAAGCGATAATAACGGCGATGGTTATCAGCATGCAGGAAATAAGCACTTGCAAAAAACCAAATCACGGTAAACTATGGATTTCTTTTTTTTTGAATTTTCCGTATATATTAATTAAGAAACAGAGTTAGGGATACAATTATCCAAGGCCGCTTTCGACACGCAGGTCGGCACCGCACCTTGCAAAACACCAGAACACAACTCTCTACGGCTGAACTGACAAAGCCCATGAGCAACTTTGTTCCATTTTCTACTGACATTTGAAATCACCACTTGTCTGCCAGGCTGCTTCAGCAAATTGAAATCCTTTGCGATAAGACAGACTTCAGATCGATCCAAACTGTCAGTTTTAAAAGAATCCAGAATAGAGACACAATCTGTTTCAACGATCACATTAGCATTTGAATGAGTAATAGCAAGTTTTAACCCTTCGAGGCAAGCAATTGCCTCTCCAAAGACCGCAGACTGGCAGTTTGCAATGATGTCCCAGGCTGATACAAGAACATCTCCATTTTTGTCCCGGATGACCACACCCCAGGCACCAGTCTTCTCTTCCGACACAAAACTTGCATCAACATTGCACTTGATCCATCCCTCAGGGGGTTTTTCCCAAGAACCTTCACTGACCTGAATGTCAGGCATATTCTTGTGGCTTGTATCTTCAGTAGAATTAACTTTTCCCTTCCCCTTTCTATCAACAGGAACATGTCCACTCTTTATAATTTTTAAGGTGGATAAATAGTTCTGCAGAAAGCTTATGGAGTTCTGAACAGATGCTTTACCATCATCAAAAATAATGTTATTTCGGTGATGCCATGCTCTCCACCAGATAAACATCATCTTATCTCTCATATCTTGGTTCAATTTGTCCAGTAGGATTAAAACCCAGTCCTCCCCAGTGTACTTTAACTCAATATCATCTGGCAGATTCCAGACATCAGAAAGTCCCTGTCTAAGCGCCTTTGCTCTTGTGCAGGACATTGTGGCATGGAAACCTGTTTCTTCCTCCCTGCCACAGATAGTACAAGTAGGAACTACTTTAGGAAGTCTTCTGCTTCTATTTACTTGGACAGCCAGGCTGTTTGTAGCAAGTCTCCAAGTAAATATTTTAACTTTTGGCGGCGTATTTGATTTCCAAATTGTATTCCAGAGGTTTCTGTCACCATCCAATGTACCATTGGAGTTAGAAGGTGGGGTTTTGTTTCGAAGGTCCAGAGCTAGGTTATAGGCACTTCGAACAGTGAACATTCCATGTTTTTCTCTAGTCCATGAAATGAAATCCTCTCCAGACCACCTTGGCAGCCGAATTTTCAGAATTTCCTCGGCATCATGTGACATAAAAATTCTTTTTACCATTGTCTCATTCCAAGAGTTGTCTTCTTTGTTGATTAGTTGATCGACTCTTCGTATTCTTGAATTTGTTAGATTTGCTGTAACCTTCATGTCTCCCCTCGGTATCCAATTATCCCTCCAGATTCTTACTCTCTTTCCATCAACAATGCGCCAAAGAATTCCTTTTTTCAACAGCTCCAGGCCATGCAAAATGCTTTGCCAGCATGGAGACGCATTCCTAATAAAAGCAGTATCAGTTAACTCCCCCGCAGGGAAATATTTGGCTTTTAGAAGTTTTGCACAAAGACTGTCTGGGAAAGCAATGAGCCTCCAGGCCTGCTTGGCAAGAAGTGCTTGGTTGAACAGATGAAGATCTCTGAATCCCATTCCGCCTTGCCCTTTCCTTTTTGTAACTTTGTCCCAACTAAGCCAGTGCATTTTCCTTCTTTCTTTTTCATCGCCCCACCAAAAATCTCTTGTCATCTTCATGAGATCTTCACAGAAGCCTTCAGAGAATTTAAAAATGCTCATAGGATATGTCGAGATGGCTTGGATCACCGATTTTATCAAGGTATCCTTTGCACCACTTGATGCGTATTTTTCAGCATAGTCAGAGAATCGCTTTTTTAATTTCTCTTTGACTGGCTGGAATTTACCATCTTTCATTCTACCTTCAGGGACTGGGAGCCCCAGATATTTCTCTTCAAAACCCACAGTTTGGATATCAAGAATCTCAGCTACCTTTGTACCATCATCCACTGAACACTTGTTCCCCAACAAAAGGGAGCATTTACCAGGACTAAGCAGTTGTCCAGTAGCTTGTTCATAATTTCCCAGCACATCCTTAATCTTGTTGGCTTGGTCTGCATTAGCTTCGAAGAATAGTAGACTATCATCAGCAAAGAGCAGGTGGGAAATACCCGGGCTACGTCTGCATACCTTTAGTTCTTTTATGTGACCAGCATCGATTTCAATCTGGAGAAGTTTAGACAATCCATCTGCCACAAAAAGAAATAGGTATGGTGAAAGAGGATCTCCCTGTCTTAGGCCTCTAGTTGGGGTGAAATTCTCCAAAATCTCCCCATTAAAACGAACTGAATAATTGACTGTTTTAACACAAGTCATGACCCAATTTATCCATTGCTCAGCGAAACCCAATTTCTTCAGAATCTCTTCAAGATAATTCCAATCCACCCTGTCATATGCCTTCGCTAGATCCAGCTTGTAACCACAAAATTTTCCTTTCCTATCACCACTTTTTTGGAGAGAGTGGATACACTCAAAAGCTATTAAAGCATTATCAGTAATTAATCTCCCCGGAATAAAGGCACTCTGATTAGGAGCAATGATGTCCTGCAGTAGAGGTCTCAATCTATTGACCATACATTTTGAGACAATTTTGTAAGTAACATTACAGAGGCTTATAGGACGAAAGTCTCGTAAACAGACAGGGTTTTTCTTTTTCGGGATGAGCACAATTACTGTGTCATTTATACCTTCGGGCATAGCCCCTGTCCGAAAGAACTCTTTCACAGCAAGGGTGATATCATCCTTAAAAACACCCCAATGTCTCTGAAAAAATCTTGCAGGAAAACCATCCTTACCAGGGGCTTTTAAAGGTCCAATTTGAAAGAGAGCATCACCTATTTCCTTGTCCGAAAATTCAGAACACAATCTTTCATTCATATCCTCCGAAATTTGTGACTGCACATTATCAGTAATAATTTCTGGATGTACATGTTCATCTTCTGTGTACAGCTCCTTGAAGAAATTTGTAGCCATTTCTTTCATTTCATCTTTATTTTGAGTCATACTTCCATCCAATTTCACCAGTCTTTCAATTTTATTCTTCTTTGCCCTCCATGTTGCTTTGCGATGAAAAAACTTGGTGTTTCTGTCCCCCTCTTGTAGCCAACTAATTCGTGAACGTTGCCTCCAGTATAGTTCTTCTTGTTCTAGCAATCCATCCAATTCCTTTTCAATATTTCTCTTTTCAGTTTCAAAGTTCCCCATATGCCCAGAATTTATCCTCTCAAGCTTCTTTCTTAAAGTTTCAATACGAGTTGGGACAGAACCTACAGTCTTCTTACTCCAGGTTTGTAGGCAATCCATCACGCTAGATAAGTTGGAAGCAACAGCTCCGAGATCCCTTGGCTGACTATGTCCTTCCCAGGCAATTTTAATTTCATCAGCTAATGATTCTTCTCTTTCCCAGCACGCTTCATACCTTCTAGGGTGCTGCCTTTTTCTATCAGCCGTGTCCTGATCAAGCTTGAGAAGAATCGGGCAGTGATCCGATCTGGAAGAGGTCAAATGACTTACAGTGCTATGAGGGTATATGTCCGACCAGGCAGGTGATGCTACCGCTCTGTCCAGCCGAACCCGCACGTTTCTGTTTCCAACTTGCTTGTTGTCATATGTCCATGGTAGGCCAGAGTATCCCAGATCATGAACATCACAATGCGACAACACATCACGAAAGGCCTCCATGAGACGCTCCGATCGTCGAGCCCGAGAGAAGTGTTCATGCTGCCATTGAGCCTCATTAAAATCTCCCATCATCATCCACGGTGCAGCAGATCTAGATTTAATACGTCGTAACATAGTCCACATGTGGTGACGGTCTTGTGACTTGGGTTCGCCATACACGAAGGTACCCCTCCATGCAACTGTCCCTTGTTCCTCCTTCACAAGGACATCGATGTGTCGTTTGCTAAACGACAGCAATTCAACGTCCACTGACTCATCCCAAAACAAAGCAATGCCGCCACCCTTGCCATTACCATCCACGGCAAAACAGTTCCTCAGACCAATTCTCCATTTCAAGTTCTTCACTCTTTTCTCTTTTTGTCTTGTTTCCGACAGGAAAACCAGTTTTGGCCCATGTATCCGCACTAGGCGGACAAGCTCCTGGACTGTGGAGGGCTGGCCAACCCCCCGACAGTTCCAACTGATGAGTTTCAATGCGAGTGGTGGCACACCACGAGGAAGCCCGCCAATGGTAGATCGAACATTAGCCGGCAGTAAACTATGGATTTCTTTTGGGAGGGAAGGACGATCGATCATATTCTTTTTTTGAGGAAGGATCCGACCCATATATTAGGAAACTCAGCACAATTTACAAGCAGGTCCAGCAAAGAAAAGAAATTACAGCGAGACCCTGAAAATTGCACGAAGCCCCCGCAAGCTCCCTGGACGAAATACAATCGGATCCACCGGCCTTCTCCCAAGAGCCTAGCCATCGCCGGCGCCGCCGTACCTCGAGCCGCCGGAGAAAGAGCGCCGCCACACGTTGTAGTTGGCTGCATGAGCCGTCCGCCGCACGCGACGAAGCTTGGACTCGATGAACGCGCACAGCCCCAGCGCGAGCTCTCCAGCACCACCCTTCTTCCAGCCGGCGCCACTCCGGCCAGGTCCGCCAACAGCAACACCACACCACCTCCAAGCGCTGCTCCGCACGCCACCATGGCAAGCCAGAACAGACACAACGAAGGCAACCACCGAAACCACCTGCAAACAAAAACGGAACAACAACCACCACCTGCACCTCTCCTCGCCTCGATCGATCATATTCTGAACCTTCATCATCTCGCTATTCATGAATGTCCAACTGACTGCAAGTAGCGTTTTAGAGAAAAATTGTACGCAATGTTCTTGGATTTAAAAGATGATGGAGCTCATGCAAGTAATCTTCTTCCTTGGGTCAAGTAAAAAATAAGGATGAAAACATACCACTCGTTCATACACATTTGTGGACAACTCACAAATACGAATGTACAAACGCACACCTTAGCACTATGAGCACGTCTGAAAGACTAAGCCAACCAACAAATCATGAGTTTGACGAAATAATCATAGGCACCTCAGTTGATGACGAGCACATCACTTACCTTGACCAAGGTGGATCAATTCTGTTGGTATGATTCGTAAGAAAAGTCCAGACATGAACAAAGCGACCGCTAAAGTTCTTGTTACAAGAGGTTCATGGCCTTATAAGCCATCATCGTCCCATCAGGGGAACCGGATCTGAGGTTCCGCCGAAGCAAAGACAAGAGGGGCACGAGCACTTGTCGCCACGACAACGCGTCAAGAGAGAATAGGCCGGCAAGTACTTTCCCGATCACTGCGCCACCTTAGCAGCCATGGTACTCGTCATCGCCACCCCGACCTGAGACACCCAACTCCATCGTGGGGAGATAGGCCGGCCCGCCGCCACCGACCGCTGCGTAGGTTTTTTCCAGCAACATCCACCTCAGCAGCGAGGGAGGCGATGGGAGATGGTGGCGGCTAGGGTTAAGAGGGGAAGGGGTTCAGGACCACAAACCCCTATTGTGATCTGCAGTCGGGTTTTGAATTTACATGGCAAACAGTTTGTTCCAGAAACTATCTGCAAACCTACAGAATGTGTGTGCTAGCTCAGTAAACACGTAATTGACACTATATATATATATATATATATATATATATATATATATATATAGGGTGGGACTATTCAGAAACCACCCTTAAGAGTGCTCTAAATAGTTATTTAGAGCACCTTCCGTCAAAACCAGTTTCTTAACCCGAACACACCCACAGAAACGGCAGGAGAAAAAAAACTACCCAACCCACCTGATCCACTCATCTCTAACCTCCCACACACCTGCTCCCCCGCGTGCTCCAGGCCACCACGCCTCCACCCCGACCTCCTGCGTCGCAGCGGATCGGCACGGCGCCGCCCCTCCCCACGTTCGCGCACGGCGGCGGGTCACAGCTCCTCCATCTTCGACCTCGCGAGTCGCGGCGGCAGGACACCGCGCCGCCCTCCCCACCTGTGCACGTGCCGGCGGGCCACCGCGCCTCCCTTCCATCTCCGACGCCGCCTTCCCCATCCACGCTCCGTCCAGGCGGCCACCGCCCACAGCCACCCCACCGCGCCGCTCTGTCTAGCCGCACCACACGGCGCGCCACTGAACTGGATCCCGTGCCCCTGACCCAGCTAGAAGGCCGCCGCCGCCGTGCCCCGTTCCCCCACGCTGCCGGACGACTGGAAGGACGCCGTCGTGCTCCTGTACCCCGCCATCACATGCACGTCCCGGATCCCTGGCGGCGCCCCATCGGCGCGGATCCTCGCAGTTCGCCTGCATCCCGCGGTCCACCTCGAGCTGTCGACCACGGCGCACCGCCCTGGCCTTCCTCCTCTACCGAGCTGCTCCGACGGGAGTCCACCACGAGCTGGACCAGGAGACCACCCCAGCTTGCACGGAAATCCACTGCGCACCGCGAGTAAGTCCACTACGGCCACTAGCTCATCTTCGGCCATGTGGGAAAAGGAGATTGAGGATGCTGCCCCCTGGATCCCACTGCTCGCCGACGAGGTCCAGTTCGGCAACCACCCCGTGCCATCCCCGCCGCCCAACTTCCTTCTCCGGCTCCACCCGTGCCATCCCCGTCGACCCTCACCTGCAACAGCAGGAGCCGTCCCTCAGGCATAAAAATGTGGCGGCCCTCCGCCCTCCTCTCCCCTACATCACGCGGGGCCGTCACCGGCCCTCCCCTGTCTGATCTCCATGCTCCACCTCAGGCTCAGCCACCCTGCTCCGGCCACCTCCGCGGGCATTCCTTCTGGCGCGGCCGCAACTTGGCCTGGCTCCGCCTATGTACTCCAACGCCGGATATTGGAAGTGATTTCGTTCAGTTCGTGTGACACTTCAATTTAGTTGTTTTATTTTCTGCTGCAAAGTTCCAAAAAAGCTCCTTCCCTGCTGGCTGCTGCACCGAAGCACTCCTTGCTGCCTCGTGTTCTCAATTTTATTTTTATGAAGTTGTTTCTTATTTTTATTTTATTTTCTTTTAATATTAAGTTCTAAAAAATAGCAGTGTTCAAACACCTGTGAAACCAAAAAAATAACAGTTCATTGTTCATACTTGTGCAGCTTCTCTAAAAAAATCATTGCACCTGCGAAGTTCACATCGGGTCGCCTCGGGAGTTCACCGCGACCACGCTCGGGAATTCACATTCAAGTCCACCATTTTATTGGGAGTTTGTTTAGAACGAGTCGAAAGTTCACCTATACCACAGAGGAATTTCACTCTTCTTTGTTCGTATAGAGAAAAAATCCACTTAAAAAAGATTAGAAAACAGAAGTTAACTTGGTGAAATTTGGAAGTTTAGACTAGAAAAAACCTGCTTAAAAAAGATTAGAAAACAGTATGTCAATAAAAAAAGTATTATACCGCGACCGGAAGTTCACTGAATTAATGTCGTGAAGTTTACTTCTTCAGTGTCGTGAAGTTCACGTCGTGCATGGCTTGTAAGAGATTCATTTTTCCAAAACTTCGCCAAAGTTCATATATTTCTAAAATATTCATTTTTAAAAAATCGAGAGAAGTTTAGAGACAAAAAATCGTCCGCCAAGAAGTTCATCTTAAAAATACAAATAGGAAGTTCATTTACGAATCGCGAGAAGTTATGAAAAACTAAAATTCATTCGTGAGTAAAACTGTTCATATTTTTTGAGAAGGAGGTTCACGGTTACACGTCAGGGAGTTCATTTCATTCATGTCAGAGGTTCACTTTTTTATTAAAGAAAAAATTAATTAATGAACGAGCAAAAAAATCTAGAAAAAAAGCACTCTGAGGTTCACTCTCAAAAAAATTCGAAGTTCAATGTATATGATATCGAAGTTCACTCGGAATAACAAAACATGTTAAAAAACAGAATTTAAAAAAAACTGCAGTTTGGTATATTGAAAACTGCTCTCAAATCATGAAGAATTTCGAAAAATGGTCAACACGAAAAATATGCTGAATTTTAAAACCTTTTCAACGGTATATCATATGCATCATTTGGACTAACGGTTTGAAAAATAACGACATAAAATAGTGCGTCACATGGAACTAAAAAATCCGCGATCGGAGGTTCACTAACAGATACCTAGAAGTTCAACGCCTCATAGCCAGAAGTTCACCGCCTAATAGGAGGAAGTTCGGATACTCAGTTTTCCTGGGCGGAAATAACACACATTGAAATCATCACTACGAGGTCCGGTTGGCCAAAATCGACCGCCCCATATGCAATTGGTAAGTATATAAGTCTAATTTAACTCTCCCATACCGACTTACTCCAGCCGACGAACACAAACGTGTCAATTTTGAATCGTTCCCATGTCATATTGTTTTCCGTTTTTCGTATTTTCACAATTAATCAAAAACTGTATCGAATTTGGAAAAACTTTCTATACAAAAAAGTTGCGCTTTATCGATACCTTTCCAACGCTATATCATTTGTGACATTCCGATAAACAGTTTGAAATTAATTGGCAAAACACTGTCCGCTGGATCTAAATTTCAGAAAACAGTATTGCTTGTTTCTGAAACTGCTCTTAAACCGTAAGGAATTTGGAAATTGGTCAGATATAGAAAAGGTGCGCATTTTCCATACCTTTCCAACGATGTATCATTTGCATCAATCCGATAAGCAGTTTGAAATCGGCGACCGAAAAACTGTGCGAAAACACAGAAATTCGCGAAAACCGAGTGTAGTATTTTCAAAATTGTTTTAAAACCGTAATGAATTTGGAAAACCCGTCAATACGAAACAGATGCGCATTTTCCATAGCTTTCCAAGGGCGTATCATTTGCATCCATCCGACAAGCGGTTTAAAAATGGCGGCCAAAAAACAGTACGTAAGCGGAGAAATTCGTGAAAACTGTGTTTAGTATTTCTAAAATTGTTTTAAAACCGTAATGAATTTGGAAAACCCGTCAAGACAAAAAAGGTGCGCAATTTCCATACCTTTCCAACGGTATATCGCATGCGTCATTCCGATAAACGGTTAGAAAATGGCGTTGAAGATACTGTCCGTAAAACAAAAAATCTGGGAGTTCCGTCCGAAAGTTAACATAGTATAGACACGGAAGTTCAGAAAAGGTGCTCTGAATAGTTATTCAGAAACTGGTTCTTGAATAGCTGGAATATATATATATAGTAAATTAACAGGTGCTCCCTGGTGCCCGGGCACCTGATAGAATACAGTACATTTTGGGTATGTAGATGACACTTATAACTCGGGTATGCACATGTTGGGTATATAGGTATATATATATATATAATATTATATATATATATATATATATATATATATATATATATATATATATATATATGGTTCTGTACTCCTAGGTGTATGTACTCTCACGTTCAATATAACACATAGGTGAATCATATATACCTCTTTATCATTTTTAATATACTTCATTATTTAATAGTAGATACCCCAAAGTGAGTTACATGAAAATTTTCATTTGAATCTATATATTTTATACTATTTGCACATATACTACTTTTTGTACGAAATAAAGGTATATGAAAAAATTGAGGACTATGGTGATAATTTTTTTCATACTTTTTGTATTGAGGCATCTTAGAATAATTAAAGAGGTATATAAAAAAATATAAACAGGTATAATATCCTCATATGTGAGGTATATTGAGTATGAGAGTATGTACACCCAGGAGTACGTACGCCCAGGAGTACAGAACCATTTTCCTATATATTATATATATCCAAAGGTATATTGTACCTCACTTTGAGGTATCTACTATTTAATAATGAAGTATATTAAAAATGATAAAGAGGTATATATACTTCAGCTATGTGGTATATTGAATGTGGGAGTACGTACGCCCAGGAGTACAGAACCATTTTCATATATATATATATATATATATATATTATATATATATATATATATAGGAAGCTCAATTGGGGCACCAAGGAGCCTGGGCACCATGCATCATGGCCGTCCGATTAGGTATCTGGATAGAGCCACTATAATGGGTGTCAGTTTACCGGGTCAAACCGTTAGCATAGGTAGTTATAGAAAAAACATGCGTGATGTACCTGAGTAGAAAGAGAGAATGAACCTTCTAATTTTCAAAAGTCTGTTTGATTGGCATTAATTAGGTATTAGGATACCATGTTTCCTTGTGTGCCGGACGTGATTGAAAGATGTATATATATATATATATATATATATATATATATATATATATATATATATCCAAAGGTATGATCGCAATTCGGCTGAATATACGTGAGCGTCTACGTTCATATCGTGTTTCTTGGGAAAATGTGTTGTGTTTTACTCACAAGTCACAATTCATAACTCGATTCAATTGTGTGCGTAGATATCATCTCACTATTTTTTTCTTGCGCAACACAGAACAAACGCAGACGCTCATATACACTCAGCCCAATGAATGCACGCACTCCCCTACCCCTATGAGCATTTCTGACAGACTGAGCCGACAGGTCGTGTCTTGAGATCGAAGTCACCACGAGCGACTCACTATCGACTCGTGAACGTGGTTTCCCGCTGAAAAATGTTCCGCCTTTAATAAAAAACACCAATATCTAACTTGAAGTTCAGACTCTAATGAGCTTCCTTTAACCATCCAACGGTTGTCAATCATCGTGCCATTTAAGATGTTATATCGACCTCGTGTTCAGGTACGTCAATAACTAAGACGCCCTTCTTCCTCTGCGCCAGTTCCCCAACATGGCGAACCATGCCCGCCAGATCGCGGTCCGAGGACCCGTCATCTGCCACCGCCTCTCTCGCCATTGTCGCGAGCTCCTTTGCCCTCGCCCGTATTAACGCCCCCTCATCCATCAGCTCCGTCAAGGCCCTCTTAATTTCGTCCCTCCCGACCTGCGTCACCGGTATTTCGGGATCGAGGAGCATGTACGTTGCCGGGACCTTAACGCCGACGCGGACGCCGGCGCCGAGCACGTCCACAACCAGCGTTTCGTTCAGAAATTGGTCCGCGAAGTGCGGCCATGTAAGGAGCGGCACGCCGTGAGAGAGGGACTCCAGCGTCGAGTTCCACCCACAATGGGTCAGGAAGCCGCCGACGGAAGGGTGCGACAGGATGGTCATCTGCGGCGCCCAGCCACGGATGACAAGGCCGCGGCCCGCCACGCGCTCGTCGAACCCGGCGGGGAGGTCGTCAGTCTCCTTTGCCACCCAGATGAACGGCCGGTTTGACGACTCCAGGCCGGCGGCGAGCTCGATGACCTGCGGCGGGAAGAGGCGGGCCATGCTGCCGAAGCTGATGTAGAGTACGGACTGGAGCGGCCTCCCGTCGAGCCAGGAGACGACCCTGCCAGCGTCGACGGCCGCGCGGTTGCCTCGTCCGGCCGTCGTCTCGGCGTCAGAGTCCAGGAGGCAGAGCGGTCCAACGGCCCACACCTTCCGGCCGAGCGCGTCCGCGTAGCCCTGGACGAACGCGCTCTCGAAGGCCGCGCACGTGTTGACGACAAAGGCATCGGCGGTAGCCTCAGCGGCGAGCGTGTCACGCCTGTCCTTCTCCAGACCCGGCCACTGGAAGAACCCGAGCGACGTCGCCTTGTTCGCC
This sequence comes from Poa pratensis, assembly GCA_947311845.1. NCBI lineage: Eukaryota > Viridiplantae > Streptophyta > Magnoliopsida > Poales > Poaceae > Poa > Poa pratensis. Next base: position 10,737,425 of record CAMZMU010000104.1, on the reverse strand, counting down.
ACGACGCGTACCGGGAAGTCCGGCAGCTCGAACTCCTCGAAGTCGCCGGCGACGCTGTCGTGCACGCCGTGCTTCGCCACGTTAAGCACCGCCAGGAGGAAGAACGCCGACGGGCAGTGGAACACGAACCGTGGGATGTCAAGCCGGCGCGCGACGTCGGCCGTCCACGGGTTGCATGTGTCGGCGACGACGCAGTCCGGTCGCCGCGGCAGCGCCCGGAGGTACGCCTCGAACGGCCGGGCAAGCAGCCGCACGGCTTCATTGAAAAGCGTGAAATCACCCGTGACCATGTCGTAGCTTTCACATCCCTCGGGCAAACCCAGCGCCGGCCCCGGGAACTCGAGCTCCGCGATGTCCACTGCTAGCCCAGCGCCGCGGGCATGCTCCAGTACTGTGCTGCTGCGCACGGCGTGGACGGGTGTCAGAACGACGGTGACGCGCGCGCCGCCGCGGCTGGCGATCAGGCGGGCCAGGTCCATCGTGGGGATCACGTGGCCTTGGGCAAGGAGCGGCACCAGCACGAAGTGGAGCTGCGCCGCCATGGTCTCTGTGCAGCTGGAAGACATGGTGCGTGTCCTTCCGAGGGTGCAGTGAGAATGGCAAACGAACATCTCCATCGAGGTGGATGTATACCTCGGCAACAGCAAGACAAGATCACACGGCGATGGGGACGTCCAGCATCAGTGCAACAGGAGTTCGAAACGGTCCGATGCCAAGCATGGGTGGACACTGAAAGTCCATAAAGTTATCCGTCTTTCTGTTGGAAACGGCTCCGATGCCAATCAGGTCTCCGACGAGCGACGTTCGTGGATCCTAGCCGCGCAGGACACCAAGATGGCACCACTCACTAGTCACTACTGCTCAGCTTCTGTCTGTCCGTCATTCGTTCGGTACAATTCAGCATCTGGTATGTTCAGACTGAAAGCGATAACGGCGATGGTTGTCAGCATGCGAAGGACATAAGCACCTGATTAAATTGTGGATTTTTTTTTGAAAGGGTGACGATCATATTCTCAACCTTCGGCATCTCTCTGTCCATGAACATCCAACTGACCTCAAAGTAGCATTCAAGAGAAAATTTTCTCCAATACTAGTATTTTCGATTGGAAAGATCACGGAGCTCTGACATGCAAATGATCTTCTTCCTTGGGTCAAGTCAATTATGGATTTGAATGCATCGAATTTGAATGGAAATGAGCACCTGCGTAAATTATGGATTTCTTTTCAGAGGGAGTGACGATCATATTCTCAACCTTCAGCATCTCTCTGTCCATGAATCATCCAACTAACTGCAAAGTACTAGCATTCAAGAGAAAACTGTCTGCAATGTTCTTGGATTGGAAAAAGATCATGGAGCTCTTACATGCAAAAGATCTTCTTCCATGGGTCATGTCAAAAAACATCAACTCCCAGGCTCTTATCTTGACCAACGTACAAGTTCGGTTGGTATGATTCCAAATCAAAGTAAAAAAACCTAAAGAATGATCGATAAAGTTCTTGTCACAATTTCTCTGCTTTGAAATGATCGATAAAGTTCTTGTCACAATTTCTCTGCTTTGAAAACATGTCACTCTTTTGTACACATTCTTTGGACAAGTTATCCAAGTTTCTCCCGATCGCTCGGGTCAGGGCTATACATAACCAATTACCAAGTGTTTTTCATTGACCTATGAGCTGACAATGACATGTATCATCCGCAAAAAGGCTTGTGCAAAAGTCTACGTACGTGACCCCTTCGTATGTGCAAAAGCGTGTGTGTCCATGTTTTCCTAAGATAGCTCAGTTGCCCACCTGCTAATCAAGAACTTTTCAAAGGCTGAGGTTAATAAATTAAAACATTTTATATGCTGAAACCTCTTCTTCACAAAATGCTTGTAGTTTGCCAGCCCCAGCAACTTAAAACTCTTTGAAGGAACTCAAAATGTAACAGGATCATATAATACTACCTTCTTAGCCTTTTGGGAAATACTGTAATACAGTCGGCTGATAGAACGATTCCATTCCGGGTCGCACTGGCAAATAACATACAGATGCAACCATGACCTTGTCCGAGCCATTCGAAGCCCAGGCCCTCAACCGAGGGTCCTCCACCCCGTGCATCCTCCGGCTCCGTCTCTTGCCGTTCGCTGGAGCCAGCGCCAACTGGAATGCCGCCATGGAAGATAAAACTTGATGAAATGTTTTCTGTTATTGATAACTATTACAAATCTGCTATATTTGTTAAAGATAAAGCTGATGAATTCTCTGTCAACACTGAGCTAATTAAAATTGCTGAAGAGAATAAATTCTATGGTAAAGAAGAAGAATATCTCATTGAACATCTAGCTAATCTAATGAATGTGGCTACTTTATTTGGCAATGATGAAATTAAACAACAATACGAGTTTCTTAAGCTTATTCCTTTTATAATGGGATAACAGAAAATCAAGATCACATTTTTAGGAAAAAGGCATTATTGGAAACTAAATAATTATTGGATCTCCTTATTTAGAATCATCAAGATAGTAATGTTGAAGAAGAGGCAATATATGCTTCATTGATCTTCGTACATCAACATAGTTGCATAATAGATCAATAGTCATGACTCATGAGTTCTATAAAAAGGTGTAGATACATACCGAGTTTTTATATAACACAATTTACAAGCATATACATATGGAATATATACAACACTATAAGAAGAGACATGCATTTATTCAATTTTGTGTATGTGTGTGAATATGTGGCATATTGTAGTCGAACTAAGCTGTGGGGTAGGAGGGCTCCATGGCAAGGCCGCACATGCCTTTCTTGTCAGTAATGTCCTTCTCCATCCTTAAAAATCCATTCTCGCCCCAAGTTGTGCCCCAAGAATTCTTTAGCAACCAGTACTTTGTACCGTCACTCGTAGTTCCATAACCGATTGCTGCAATCCCATGATCTAAATCAGTACCGCATGAACCGGTCATCACGCCACCGGAGTAGAATTGGAATGTCATGTCGCCTCCGTCCACGGCTACTGACACGGGTTGACTTGCCACTGCCTTCATGAGGGCACCCTCATTATTGGTAGGCACATCCTCATAGCTCTTAATTGTTGCAGCACTGCTAGATCCACTTTTGCACTTGCCGTCTGCTGCAGAATATGGATAGCTGGACTCCTTAGTGAGGCCTCCATTCTTGATAATGAACTTGAATGCATCGTCCATGAGACCACCCTCGCAGCCCTGGTCCTCGCCGTGGACATCACAATCCACCAATTCTTGCTCCGAGAGCGAGATAAGATTGCCAGTACTTATCTTGACAATGCCCTCTATTGCAGCAACAGCAGAAAACGCCCAGCAACAACCTGCAAATGATTTTGTTGCAATATATGCAATTATACACACCATACTGATGTAGAAGATTCACATGTAAGTAATTCATTTGTGCACTGAATGTACTTACCACACTGGCCTTGATCTTTGACGGGAGTAACCGCACCCTTTATCCTCCAGTCAACCTTTGCTGGGAGTGCATCAAGACTCATATTTTCATACCTGAACCCTGTAGAAACCTTCAGCTTGTTTGGAATAAACCCCTTGTTAGTCTTGGTTGCCCGAAACTCATCATTGCTAATGTCCGCAAATTGGTTGATGTTGAGCCAGAACTTGTGCCCCCCGGCGTTGAACGACTCGATGAATCGAGCATTAGCCTTGAATATCTCGAACCTCTGCGCCTTCTCGGCAGCATCCTTGTACACGCGACCGTACTGCGCCATCCAACTCTCGTGCCTTGCGACCATGGACAAGTCATCGTTCAGCTCTCGAGCTGCGAGGACAGAACTAAAGAAGCAGAGACAGCCGAGGATGGCAAGGAGCAAAGCCCTCAGGATTGCCATGATCAAGCCGTCTTCTGAATTGCTTACCACTCAGCAGTAGTGAGTACGTTTTGGTTTGCATTGTACAAAACTAGGTGACATATATAGTACTCACAGGTGCTTTATTTGTTTAAGTAGGAGATAGTTACGCTGCGTGCACGAAGCTCTACTGTGTGAAAATCAGCTAGCTCCTGCGTAGCCGTGAAGGAGTACTTCATCTCATGCGTTGAACAGAATTAGTTATTGTGCATGAGACGTACAGTTGCTGTAACTGTGAGAACGACCCCTGTTAATGGAGGAGTTCACATCTTCGGCATCTCCATCATATGACAGGGCTACAACGGAGTTTCCAAGGAAACCACAGCTGCTTGTTTGAAATTAATTTGCACAAAAAGTTGCCCCCTGTTGTATATTCGATACAGATAGGAATTAAGCTGGACTCGAGTGGGAGACACCCACCCACTTGCTCAGGTTTATCTAATTTGTGGTATATATAAAATGACACTAAAATTGATCATTACATAGGATTAGATGGTGATTCATGGGAATAAGACTAGTTTATCTGAAGACGAAACAATAGGCACCAACTACCTAGATGAAACTCGACTCGATGCAGAATATATTTTGCCACTCCATCCTCATGATTAACATGGTTCATCTCCTTGCCAAAGTTGGTGTCATGGTGAGCTTCATTACCACCCAAGCTAAATGCCTTGCGGATGAAATCCAGATGTATCATTGTTTTAGTTGTATCATTCATGAACAAAAGATATTTGAGGATGTTACAGAGGAAATGAGCTGGATGTCCTCCTCTGCCTCCTCGATCACCTTGTGGTATCAAAAGCGAGCTAAAAGTTAAAATTAATTGGTGAAGATGCAAATGCAGACGAGAGAAGCATGAGAGCTAAGGAACAAATGTAACAGGAAAGAAATGCTGCAGATGAAGGGCCATTACACAACAATGTAAAGGCACCTGATTAAGTATGTTTCGACCCGAGACATATCAAGGGAAATTCAGTGATGTGCCTTTTGATACCGTTTTTTTTTCTCATGAGCCGATCATATTACTTACTATATTGTTGCATATCCAACTTGGTTCATTTCTTTGTAACATAACATACTGTACTCCGATATTGTTTCATATGTCATTCTTTAGTTGAGAGTATTAGTAGTTCATAGTATTTCTGTAAATACTAGCATCATGTCGGATATTGTACTGCATGTTTAGCTGTTCAAAAGCTTAAAAAAACACCGACAAAAATGGGTGGTATGTCAGTCCCAAATCAAGGTTTAATATCCAATAACCAAATATAGAAAACCTGAAAACTAAAAATATATTACCTGGTTTAGCTAAGCCCTAGAACACTGATGTGCTCTGCGCATTTGTGCAGATCGTTTAGAACACCCCGATCGGCACCATTTTTTACCAGAAAAAGCAGATCTAGTGTCAGAACCTCCGTCCTGAAAGACATGCACTAAACAGATCATATGAGATTATCGGATAACCTTGAAATTTCATAATATTTCAGCAACAATCCTGTATGGATGCTCATGAAAATATACTTAAAATCATGAACTTTACTTAATATTCTAATATAACAGTATGAATTGTTCGAAATATCCTGAAATCAAAGTTCACATGAAGGGCCACTACAAAACAATTTAAAGGCACCTGCTTGAGTATGTTTTGACCAAAGACATAAGAGAAATTCAGTGATGTGCCTTTTAATACCGCCTTCTTATCATGATCCGATCATATTACTTACTACAAGTATAGTTTCATACCCAACTTGGTTCATTTCTTTGTAACATAACCTATTGTACTCCGATAGTGTTTGCCACTCTTCAGTTGAGAGTATTAGTAGGATCCTAGTATTCTTTTGACTCTAATATTGCATCATGTCGGATATCTTACTGCCTGTCAGTTCAAAAGCTAAAAAAAGACACTGAAAACAATATGTGGCATGTCACTCCAAAATCAAGGTCTAATATCAAATATAGAAAACCTGAAAAACTGCAAACATATTACCCGGTTTAGCTAAGAACTAGAACACTGATGAGCTATATGCATTTGTGCAGATCGTTTACCCGCTCCAACTATCTGGCACCATTTTTACCAGAAAATGCAAATCTAATGTCAGAACCTCCGTCCTGAAAGCATGGCTAAAACAGATCATATGAGATTATCTGATAACCTTGAAAGTTCATAATATTTCAGCAACAATCATGTATGGGATGCTCATGAAAATATACTTTAAATCACGAAGATTTACTTAATATCCTAATATAACAGTATGAACTGTTGAATGAACGAAATATCCTGAAATAAACTAAACATGTGTAACAGTAACCTATCGAGAAAAGAATGGATCAATTTGGATCTTGGAAATTCCAGATGACTTCATCATGTATGTAGGAAACTCAACCTTATCTGTCAAATGGCAAATTGAGTGATTGTTTGGGTTGTGAACCAACATCTTAGATATATCTTGATTATACAGATGGTAATGTCAAATGAAAAAATGAGTGCATGAATAACCATAGTCTTCTTGTGCAATTAATATCAATATATAATTTCTGCAACTCCATGTAGCACAAGTGCAGGCTAAGTAGATATAAGCCAGTGTTCCATTATCGACTAAACCACTACCAAGTACATGAAAACAACTAGGAGTTTCTCACATAATCTGTAATTTACGAATCATAGAGTTATTTTGTGGTAGATGCAAGATAGCCTCTTCCTCGTTCCCATTTGCTTCTACTAGTCCAAACCACTAGCACAAACAACACTTGCAGCACTTGAAACAAAAGAAAAATGATCAACTGACAACTGTACGTACATGTGCAATGTTGATGCAGTTTCAGATTTGAGCACACACTAACCTGTGGATTCCTCCATTGGTGAGACAACCCTGGCCGTGTAAGTAAACCCTTGCACATGCTCTCCTCTGTTAAGAACGGCTAGTTCGTGCTGGAGACGGCTGGGGCTACGCTGACCATGGTGAAGTTGTCTGCCTGACCCACCCATGTTAAACCAGCCTGCCCCTGTGTCCACCAATCATCCAGAACACATCGATAATGGCGTCACGTCTCCCATTTTCACAGAAATCCACTCAAACAACTCGTGATCCAGCAGTTGCCGCAGAAACATTACCAGTTCTGCATTTGCACGACGGTCATGTCTTTCTTTCATGGCACTGTGGTTTTGTTCCAGCGCACGAGCAAAAATGGACTGACCAAGTGAAACGGAGAGTCGAGCCCGCCGTTTACAACCTTGCCGAAGATGGCACAGCGTCTGCCAGCAGAACGGTCTGGCCATGGCTGGGCAAGGACGGGCGTGGCACCAGACTGACGGTTCTCTCGCTTAGTACAGACGCAACCCGTCGAGGCCCACCAAGGCACTGTAAGGGGCAGGCAGCCATGGCCGACCGGGCTCCGGCGCCAGGGACCTCGGTGGGGAATTGTTCCGAACAGGGCGCCGGCACGCATCCAACGGACGCGCTCGCGAGGAGCACGGCGGCCAGTTTACGTGGCCAATGATTGCTCCGGCGATGCAACCAGATGCGATCTTTGGCGAATCTTGCGGCCACCACCGCAACAGCAAGCGGCTCTCTGGAGGCAGCCGCCGGCCGAGCTGCGGTTGTGATGCAGCCACAGCTACAGAGAGGAGCAGGGCCGGACAGGGATGCGGCAGGGGACAGGGATGGATGCAGATTGCTGCAATGCAACTACAGGCTACATGGGATGCAGCTTTTGAACCTGCAGAAGGGGACCTCACTTCCTACTTCATTTTATTTCCATGGTCTGTAGTCGTTTTTTCAGTTGTGGCTTCTTCTCTGATGTATTGCTCGTAATAATGTTTATCTCGTGCACATAGAGATCAGTAGACAACAGGGGACATACATCTACGAAAAACTAATCGACGAGTAGTGAGTAGAACCAAGGAAAAAAATAGCGCACTATATCAAAATAGCGTCGGCCTTAAAATATGCTATTAGCGTGTTATATCACGTTATAGCATGCTATCAGCAAGACATTGTACATTGATTGATTTAACGAGACAATTATTAAAACGCTACAACGTGCTATTAGTGCCACTATAGCGCGCTATTTTTTTTCCATGAGTAGAACGCAATCGTACAAGACTCCATCATGCACCTGACGTCTCAAGCCCCATCAACACGGCTATCAGCCTATTAGAAATGTCAAAAGATGTCATTTTCATGAAAAAGAAACATAATGCACTTTCATTAATGTGGAATAGACGGAAAAAAATAAATTAGTCGACTCAGTTTAGCATTGTCAATTTATTCATAACCTCTCTTTTCCTCTTCGAAACAAAGTTGGAGCGAATGTTATAGATGAATGCTTTCGAGGCGGTCGTGTTTCATGACCATCGGTAAGGGTGTCTGTAACGGTTTTATGTTGGTTTCCTCTAACTAACCAGTCAACTCTATCCTACTTTTTAAAATAAAATGAGGCAATATTGCTTGTTATTGTTCAAAATAATATTCTTCACTATGCTTTTCGTTTTGGATACCGGTTGAAGCACTAGGATCCAAGAACTATTCTAATGGCAAATCAGCTGTCACTTTGGTGCCAGTCTTTTCCAGGCATGAGCAAGCCGCAGCATCTGGTGTCAAAAGCAAAGGCGCGAGGAGCCAACAGGAGCCAAAATCTTGGAGGAACCTGCCCAGATTTTACCGAGAAAGGCGCTCCACTTTTGGTCCCTCTTCTTCGTCGCCTTTTGGTAGCAATATTCATCCTGGGCTCTGGCCCAGCTAGGCACTGTTGCCAGTCGATATGCCACACATACATACACATACTTTAAAAAAAACATATACACACATACATACATATACATACATACATCCACGTACATTATCTCTGCAGCAGATGCAGGGATTGGATCTACACGACTACACCCGAATCCATTGCAGGGAATTAACAGAGGAAAGATTGTGTGGCACCAGAACGCAGTGTAGTTTGAGAAATTCAGACTGCGGTGTTAGTTTGAGAATTGCAATTTTAATGCTGTTCTAGGAATCTGTAAATAACACTCTTTTTTATCTAATCGGTTGGCAAATTGACTACTTAATCTCAGAATATTAACAGACGAAAACCTGTGCATTGCAGCCATTTTTTCGTGTACGATGGCTTCGAGTCGAACGAAGTTCAGTTCAAGGGATCTTTCCATTGATCTTGCATCATCCAACGTATTGAATACATCGAAGAAAACATTAGACACATGTCTGCAACGTTGTAAATGGCCTTGCAGTTACCACGTCTCTAACTAAGTGCGTTGTGCACGTGAAGCACATGTTTAGATCAATTAGAGTTGGCTAACTAACAAGCTATAGAGGACAAGTGATACCTTTAATCGAAAAATGGGAACACCACCACAACACTGACCAGTACTCCAGTACCGAGTACCAGCAGCGACGACTTCGTCAGTGGATCAGTACCTCGGCTACTGTAGAGTATGGAGATCGTCATTTAGTTTTTCTCCTCGGTTCTTGCTATTTTTTATCACCCTAAATTTTTAATAAGCTTGAATTCTAGTTCTAGGTCTAGTATATAGTAGTACTATAAGTCTATAAAATAATATTTTGTCAGGGATTTTGCCACAAACTTAATTGTTCTTTTTTCAGAATGATGCTAGCTTTTATCGTACCAGAAAGAATGGATGTATATTATAAACAAATCATTCTGATATCTCATTGGCACGTAATGTCCCAGCATGATGATACAAATATCAAGAGTTGGCATCCAGCCTCTACATAACAAGATGCAGACACCCCGATACAAAAGTATCGTAATTGCGAGAATACAAGAGTTTGGACCGCTTGGAATTTCTATGGAAGTATCCGAGGCATAAGGCCTCGTTTCCTCTATAGTTGGTACTAGTTAGTTGTGCGTTGTCACCTTGTTTGGTGCCTTCAGTCTGTATGTTGTTGTACGCTTTTTTTGCTGGTCTTGGTTGAATAAAAAAAAAATTAGGCCGTATGCATCTTTTCGATGCTCAGTCCAGGGTACCCCATTTTGAAAATATGTAGGCGTCGTAACAAATTATCCAAAATATTTAAAATGTGATGTGGGGTAGGTCCCGATCTTCACGGATTTGGGCGGAGGGAACGATGAACACGATGAACAAGACGAGGGGAAAAGCACAAAAAAGGTAACTAGCAAAGCAAATCCGGACAAAATCAATCGGTAACAAGTCCCCGTGGGCAGCCCCTGATTCTCCTTCTCCAAATACACCTTACTCTCAAGATTGTTTCGCTCACGGTCAATCCTACCGGTCCAATCACCACAAGAGGAATGATTGGCAAGTAATCGCAACTACAAGGAGGAGTCTTGGAATCCACTAGAGGGATCTTCTCCACAAGGGGAGGTCTTGTTTCATCTCCACATGGGGAGGCCTTGATTCATGTCCTAAGAGGCAACACCAACATGGGTGAAAAAGGAGCAAAGCTCAACTCAAGTCTAATCTCAGTCTAACCCTAGATCTGAGGTGGGAGGCACCTATTTATAGTCTAGATGCGAAAAGGTAGATGAGTGGCTAGGATTACATGGCTCAAGGGCCATTTCAGCACACAGGCTCGTGCAGCGCCGGTAGTACCGGCGAACTGGCCGGTAGTACCGGCCGACTCCAGGGACAGACGCGCAGGGCCGGTAGTACCGGCGATTTCACCCGGTAGTACCGGTTCTTGCGCAGGTCCGGTAGTACCGGCGGACTCTGAGAGCTTTGGGTCTTCAGCGGTAGTTGCACCGGTAGTACCGGTGGACGGGCGGCGGTAGTACCGGCGGTCGGCAGCGGTAGTACTGGGACCTGGGATTTCTTGCTCTTCTTCTTCATTCTCTTGGCTCAACCCTTGTCCATCTCCATTACTTGGTGGTGTATCTTCATGAGGCTTGTACCTTAGCACACACAAGGTATCCGAATGAAATACCAAACCATTCAAAGGAGTGTCAAGATCACACATAGATAGGAGTGAATTCACCTTAGCATGGATGGCTTTGACTCTTGCTCTTGTCATTGGACTGTTTGTTGTAGGAGCCGTAGTTGGGCTACATCATCTCCCCCCCTTGAAAAAGAGTCGTCCTCGACTCTTGGTCATCCTCATCACTTGATGTCCCAAGGTATGGCGATAGGTCGGTGACGTTGAAGGTGTCATGGACCAAGTACTTGGAGTTGGAGATGTCGATCTTGTAAGCATTGTTGTTGATGCGCTTGAGAACCTTGAAAGGTCCGTCTCCTCGAGGTTGAAGCTTGGACTTTCTTGCATCCGGGAAGCGCTCTTTTCGCAAGTGTAGCCAAACAAGGTCTCCTTCTTCAAAGATCATGGCGTGCTTGTGCTTGTTCATCTTCATAGCATGATCTTCATTGTGCTTCTCTAGCGTGGTTCTTGTGTCTTCATGTAGCCTTTTCATGTAAGTGATACGTCTCCAACGTATCCATAATTTCTGCTGTTCCATGCTTATATTATACCATTTGCTACATGTTTTATATACACTTCATATCACTTTTATGCATTTTCTGGGACTAACCTATTAACAAGATGCCACAGTGCCAGTTCCCTGTTTTCTGCTGTTTTTGGTTTCAGAAAGTTACTTCTGGAAATATTCTCGGAATTGCACGAAACAAAAGGCCAAGTCCCTATTTTTCCAGCACGTACACGGAGTCCGAAGGAGAGACGAAGGGAGCCACGAGGTGGCCAAACCACCTGGCGGCGCGGCAGTGGGCCCAGCCGCGCCTGCCTGTGGTTTGGGCCCCTCGGGGGTCCGCCGACATCGCCCCTTCGCCTATTTATTCCCCGAGACGTGAAAACCCTAAAACACCGAGCCTTTCATCCAGAACATATTCGCTGCCGCCGCCGTCGTCAACCCTAACTCGGGGGGTTCTGAAGCTCTTCCCGGCACCCTGCCGGAGAGGGGAATCATCACCGGAGGGCTCTACATCGCCATGCCCGCCTCCGGAGTGATGCGTGAGTAGTTCATCCTTGGACTATGGGTCCATAGCAGTAGCTAGATGGTTGTCTTCTCCACTTGTGCCATCATGTTTAGATCTTGTGAGCTGCCTATCATGATCAAGATCATCTTATTGTAATGCTACATGTTGTGTTTGCTGGGATCTGACTTATATTGATACCTATGTGGAGCTGAATATTATATTATCATGTCTATGTCATTTGTGATCTTGCATGCTCTCCGTTACTTGTTGAAGCCTTGGCCAAGTGAATACTTGTAACTCCAAGAGGGGGTATTTATGCATGATAGTTGGGTTCAACCTCTATTTAACCTGGGATAGTGACAGCAAGTTCTAAGGTTGTAGATGTGTTGTTGCCACTAGGGGTAAAACAGCAATGCTTTATTCAAGGATGAATGTATTGTTTACATTACGCACATTACTTAATGCAATTGTCTGTTGCTTGCAACTTAATACTGGAAGGGGTACGGATGTTAACCGGAAAGTGGACTATTTAGGCATAGATGCATGCTGGATAGCGGTCTATGTACTTTGTCGTAATGCCCAAATGAATCTCATAGTAGACACCACAGCTCACACATGCATGTTATATGCACTTATCAATTGTCAATTGCCCAGCTGTAATTTGTTTACCCAGCATGTTAGTTATCTTATTGGAGAGACACCACTAGTGAACTGTGGACCCCGGTCCATTCTTTTACATCTGAAATACAATCTACTGCAATCATTGTTCTCTACTGTTTTATGCAAACAAACATCATTTCCATTCGATACGTTTAACCCTTTGTTTTCAGCAAGCCGGTGAGATTGACAACCTCACTGTTAAGTTGGGGCAAAGTAATTTGATTGTGTTGTGCAGGTTCCACGTTGGCACCGGAATCCCTGGTGTTGCGCCGCACTACACTCCTTCACCAACACCTTCGAAGCAAACCTCGTTTTCCTACTGGTTCGATTAAACCTTGGTTTCATACTGAGGGAAAACTTGCTGCTGCACTCATCATACCTTCCTCTTGGGGTTCCCAACTGACGTGTGACGTACAAGCATTGTTTCTGGCACTGTTGCCGGGAGATATTCCCTCGTCAACTTAGAGCCACCAACACGTTTTCTGGCGCCGTTGCCGGGGAAAACCGAATTGCTTCTGCAAGGGGAGTCTCTCACACCCAATCTCTTTACTTTGTTATTTGTCTTGCTTAGTTTATTTTTATTTAGTCTTGTTTGCTCTCTTTATCAAAAACACAAAAAAATTAGTTACTTGTTTAATTCAGTTTGATTTTGTTTTTCAAAATGAGTACTCCTGAGAACACTAAGTTGTGTGACTTCACTAGCACAAACAACAATGATTTCATATGCACTCCTATTGCTCCACCTGCTTCTAAGCAGAATTTTATGAAATTAAACCTGCTCTATTAAATCTTGTTATGAAAGAGCAATTTTCTGGTGTTAGTACTGATGATGCTGCTGCCCATCTTAATAACTTTGTTGAACTTTGTGAAATGCAAAAGTATAAGGATATGGATGGGGATATTATAAAACTGAAACTTTTTCCTTTCTCCTTGAGAGGAAGAGCTAAAGAATGGTTGCTTTCTTTGCCTAGAAATAGTATTAATTCTTGGACAAAATGCAAAGATGCTTTCATAGGGAAATATTATCCTCCTGCTAAGATTATATCCTTGAGAAGTAGCATTATGAATTTTAAACAACTTGATAATGAACATGTTGCTCAAGCTTGGGAAAGAATGAAATCTTTGGTGAAGAATTGTCCCACTCATGGACTGACTACTTGGATGATCATCCAAACCTTTTATGCAGGATTAAATTTTTCCTCAAGGAACTTATTGGATTCAGCCTCTGGAGGAACCTTTATGTCCATCACTTTAGGTGCAGCAACAAAGCTACTTGATGATATGATGATCAACTATTCCGAATGGCACACCGAAAGAGCTCCTCAAGGTAAGAAGGTAAATTCTGTTGAAGAAACCTCCTCTTTGAGTGATAAGATTGATGCTATTATGTCTATGCTTGTGAATGGTAGATCTCATGTTGATCCTAATAATGTTCCTTTAGCTTCATTGGTTGCTCAAGAAGAGCATGTTGATGTAAACTTCATTAAAAACAACAACTTCAACAACAATGCTTATAGGAATAATTTTGGTAGCAACAATATAAGCCTTATCCTTCAAATGGTTATGGCAATTCTTATGGTAATTCCTACAGCAACAATAGAAGTGTGTCCTCTGATCTTGAAGCTATGCTTAAAGAATTTATTAGCACACAAAAAGCTTTCAATAAAACTGTTGAGGAAAAGTTTGAAAAAATTGATGATCTTGCTCTAAAGTTGATAGTCTTGCTCATGATGTTGAAATTCTAAAACTGAAAGTTATGCCTAATGAAGTTAAAGATATAAGTCATTTGCTACAGCAAATGCCATCCAAGTTCGAATTGATAATAATATTAGGATGTTGGCTGAATTGCATGCTAGGTGGGAAAAAGAGGAAGAACTTGAAAAAGAGAATAGTATAGTTAGAGTTTGTACTATCACCACCACTAGTAATGCTAATGTTTCACATGCTAGTAAACCTCCTACTATTGATGGTAATGTTATTGGTGTTGGTAATGTCTCTACTACTTCTGCAAAGCGTTTGAAATTGCCTAAAACTGCTGAAACTTTTTCTGATAAAAGTGCTGAAATTTTTCAAACTATTGGAGACAATGGTTCCACCACCATTGACAATAATGATTTTGATTTTGATGATTGTAACATCTCTGAAGTTATTATGTTCTTGCAAAAATTAGCTAGAAGTCCCAATGCTAGCACTATTAATTTGGCTTTTACAAAGCATATTACAAATGCTCTTTTGCAAGCTAGGGAGGAGAAGTTGAAACTTAAAGCTTCTATTCCTAGGAAATTAGAAGATGGTTGGGAACCCATCATTAAGGTAAAGGTGAATGATTTTTATTGCAATGCCTTGTGTGATCTTGGTGCAAGTATTTCGTTTTGCCCAAGAAGCTTTATGATATTCTTGATTTGCCACCTTTGGAACATTGTTATTTGGATGTTTTTCTCGCTGATAATGCTATGAAGAAACCTTTGGGGCGAGTTAATGATGTTTTTATTACAGTAAACAATAACCTTGTCCCCGTTGATTTTATTGTTATGGATATTGAATGCAATGCATCTTGTCCTATTGTTTTGGGAAGACCTTTTCTTCGAACTGTTGGTGCCATCATTGATATGAAAGAAGGTAATATAAGGTACCAATTTCCTCTCAAGAAAGGTATGGAACACTTCCCTAGGAAGAGAATGAAGTTACCTTTTGACTCTATTGTTAGAGCAAGTTATGATGTTGATGCTTCTTCTCTTGACAACACTTGATTTTCACTTTCTGCGCCTAGCTGAAAGGCGTTAAAGAAAAGCGCTTATGGGAGACAACCCATCGTTTTTATTTGCTGTTATTTTTGTTTTCTTTGAGTCAAGGAGTTTTGTTACTTCTGTAGCAACTCCTTTGTATCTTTATTTTATCGCAATGTTGTGCCAAGTAAAGTTCTATATTGAAAGTTGATGCAAGATTTGGATTTCTGCGCAGTGACAGATTTTTAGCTGTCACGGATTTGAGCTTATCTCCCTGTAGAAAATTCAAAAAATTCTGAGAAAAATCACGCATATTCCTGAGATATGTACGCAACTTTCATTATTTTAGGCCAGATCCATCTGAGCAACTTAAGTGCCTCGAAAAAATTCGTCATTCCAGACTGTTCTGTTTTTGACAGATTCTGCCTTTTGTTTTGCATTCGCTCTTTTACTGTGTTTGTGTGGATTTCTTTGCTCCACAAAGCATTGGTGGCTGTAGCTAATGTCCAGAAGCTTTGGGATTGATTGTATCATTACAGAATATGAGAATTTTTGATTATGCACTAACCCTCTAATGAGAACTGTCTTGAGTTTGGTGTGAAGGAAGTTTTCAAGGATCAAGCGAGAAGGGTGATATTATGTGATCAAGAAGAGTGAAAAGCCTAAGCTTGGGGATGCCCCCGTGGTTCATCCCAACCATATTCAGAGAGACTCAAGCGTCTAAGCTTGGGGATGCCCAAGGCATCCCCTTCTTCATCAACAAACTTATCAGGTCATCTCTAGTGAAACTATATTTTAATTCTTTCACATCTTATGCGCTTTACTTGGAGCGTCTGTGTGTTTTTATTTTTGTTTTTGTTTGAATAAATTCGGATCCTAGCAATCCTTGTGTGGGAGAGAGACACGCTCCGCTTTTTCATGTGAATACTCATGTTCTTCACTTATATTTGTTGAGTATTCTTAACTAGCTACTGCAGTGCTTTTAGCTCCTGTTTTTCATGCATCTCTTCGAGCTGTTAGCACTTGTTTATAAATACTCTCTTGCTGCATTATATTATCATTTGGAGAGTTTATGTTTAAATAAATTATTGGTGTTTGTTTGGAAGAAAGAAAATGCTACATGTAGTAGTTGGTATTGGAAAAGACATATGCATTCTTGTAGATCATTGTCTTGTTTTGATTTGATGCTTTGCAATTGTTTTGAGCTCTCAAGTAGATCATGTTTAAGCTCTTGCATCATGTAGTTAAAGCCTAGTAGTGGAGAACTACCGTAGAGCTTGTTGAGACTTGGGATGCATATTTGTTCTCTCTAAGGTCTAGATATTTTCTGGTAAAATGTTTGAGCAACAAGGAAGACAGTGTAGAGTCTTATAATACTTGCAATATGTTTTTATGTGATTCTTGCTGTACCGGTTTATACTTGTGTTTGCTTCAAACAACCTTGCTAGCCTAAACTCTGTACTGAGAGGGAATGCTTCTCGTGCATCCAAAACTTGAGCCAAAACCCATGCCATTTGTGTCCACCATACCTACCTACTATGTGGTATTTCCTGCCATTCCAAGTAAATATTTCATGTGCTACCTTTAAACTATTCAAAACTTTATTACTCCTTATTTGTGTCAATGTTTTATAGCTCATGAGGAAGTATGTGGTGTTTTATCTTTCAATCTTGTCATTTACTTCTGACAGACTTTCACCAATGGACTAGTGGCATATACATCCGCTTATCCAATAATTTGCAAAAAGAGCTGGCAACGGGGTGCCCAGCCCCAATTAATTACAACTTTCATTAATAATTCTCTTCACATGTTTTGCCCTGATTTATCAGTAAGCAACTTAATTTTGCAATAGACACTCCTCCATGGTATGTGAATGTTGGAAGGCACCCGAGGATTCGGTTAGCCATGGCTTGTGTAAGCAAAAGGTTGGGAGGAGTGTCATCTATAAAGAAACTAAAATACATGTGTAAACAAAAGAGAAGAGGGATGATCTACCTTGCTGGTAGAGATAACGTCCTTCATGGGAGCCGCTCTTGAAAGTCTGGTTGACAAGGGGGTTAGAGTGCCCACTACCATTCGTTGACAACAACAAACACCTCTCAAATACTTATTTTGTGCTCTCTATATGCTTTCGAAAACTTAAAAAGCTCTAGCACATGATTTAATCCCTGCTTCCCTCTGCGAAGGGCCTATCTTTTACTTTATGTTGAGTCAGTTTACCTACTCCTTTCTATCTTAGAAGCAAACACTTGTGTCAACTTTGTGTGCATTGATTCTTACATATTTACTTATTGCACTTGTTATATTGCTTTATGTTGACAACTATCCATGAGATATACATGTTACAAGTTGAAAGCAAATGCTGAAACTTAATCATCCTTTGTGTTGCTTCAATGCCTTTTACTTTGAATCTATTGCTTTATGAGTTACCTCTTATGCAAAACTTTTTGATGCTTGTCTTGAAAGTACTATTCATGAAAAGTTTTTGCTTATATGATTCATTGTTTACTCTTTATCTATTTGTTAGCAAACTATAGATCATTGCTTTGAGTCACTTCATTCATGACATGAGCCTTGCAATATATTGATCAAGATTGTGTGAAAGCATGTCTCCTCAGAAATTATTTGTTGTTATCGTTTTACCTACTCGAGGACGAGTAGAACTAAGCTTGGGGATGCTTGATACGTCTCCAACGTA
The DNA here is from genome assembly GCA_947311845.1 of Poa pratensis. Lineage (NCBI taxonomy): Eukaryota > Viridiplantae > Streptophyta > Magnoliopsida > Poales > Poaceae > Poa > Poa pratensis. The sequence goes on along the minus strand of CAMZMU010000104.1, from coordinate 10,719,549 downwards.
TCCATAATTTCTGCTGTTCCATGCTTATATTATACCATTTGCTACATGTTTTATATACACTTCGTATCACTTTTATGCATTTTCTGGGACTAACCTATTAACAAGATGCCACAGTGCCAGTTCCCTGTTTTCTGCTGTTTTTGGTTTCAGAAAGTTACTTCTGGAAATATTCTCGGAATTGCACGAAACAAAAGGCCAGTCCCTATTTTTCCAGCACGTACACGGAGTCCGAAGGAGAGACGAAGGAGCCACGAGGTGGCCAAACCACCTGGCGGCGCGCAGTGGGCCCAGCCGCGCCGCCTGTGGTTTGGGCCCCTCGGGGGTCCGCCGACATCGCCCCTTCGCCTATTTATTCCCCGAGACGCGAAAACCCTAAAACACCGAGCCTTTCATCCAGAACATATTCGCTGCCGCCGCCGTCGTCAACCCTAACTCGGGGGGTTCTGAAGCTCTTCCCGGCACCCTGCCGGAGAGGGGAATCATCACCGGAGGGCTCTACATCGCCATGCCCGCCTCCGGAGTGATGCGTGAGTAGTTCATCCTTGGACTATGGGTCCATAGCAGTAGCTAGATGGTTGTCTTCTCCACTTGTGCCATCATGTTTAGATCTTGTGAGCTGCCTATCATGATCAAGATCATCTTATTGTAATGCTACATGTTGTGTTTGCTGGGATCTGACTTATATTGATACCTATGTGGAGCTGAATATTATATTATCATGTCTATGTCATTTGTGATCTTGCATGCTCTCCGTTACTTGTTGAAGCCTTGGCCAAGTGAATACTTGTAACTCCAAGAGGGGGTATTTATGCATGATAGTTGGGTTCAACCTCTATTTAACCTGGGATAGTGACAGCAAGTTCTAAGGTTGTAGATGTGTTGTTGCCACTAGGGGTAAAACAGCAATGCTTTATTCAAGGATGAATGTATTGTTTACATTACGCACATTACTTAATGCAATTGTCTGTTGCTTGCAACTTAATACTGGAAGGGGTACGGATGTTAACCGGAAAGTGGACTATTTAGGCATAGATGCATGCTGGATAGCGGTCTATGTACTTTGTCGTAATGCCCAAATGAATCTCATAGTAGACACCACAGCTCACACATGCATGTTATATGCACTTATCAATTGTCAATTGCCCAGCTGTAATTTGTTTACCCAGCATGTTAGTTATCTTATTGGAGAGACACCACTAGTGAACTGTGGACCCCGGTCCATTCTTTTACATCTGAAATACAATCTACTGCAATCATTGTTCTCTACTGTTTTATGCAAACAAACATCATTTCCATTCGATACGTTTAACCCTTTGTTTTCAGCAAGCCGGTGAGATTGACAACCTCACTGTTAAGTTGGGGCAAAGTAATTTGATTGTGTTGTGCAGGTTCCACGTTGGCACCGGAATCCCTGGTGTTGCGCCGCACTACACTCCTTCACCAACACCTTCGAAGCAAACCTCGTTTTCCTACTGGTTCGATTAAACCTTGGTTTCATACTGAGGGAAAACTTGCTGCTGCACTCATCATACCTTCCTCTTGGGGTTCCCAACTGACGTGTGACGTACAAGCATTGTTTCTGGCACTGTTGCCGGGGAGATATTCCCTCGTTAACTTAGAGCTAGCAGTAAGCGGCGCGCTTGTCGAAGTCCATGTTAACTTGTTCATGGAGTGGAAGAGGTAGCATGTCCAATGCGGTGTAGGGGTTGGAGCCATAGACGATCTCGAATGGGGCTTCTCTTTGTTGCTCGGTGTAGTGCTCGATTGTAGGCGAACTCGGCGTGTGGGATGCACTCTTCCCAATTCTTCAAGTTTGGCTTGATCAACACACGGAGGAGTGTAGAGAGGGTTCGATTCACCACTTCGTTTGGCCATCGGTTTGAGGGTGGTATGCGGTGGAGAATAGTTGCTTGATTCCCAGCTTGGCCATTAAAGTCTTCCAAAAGTAGCTCACAAACTTGACGTCTCGATCCGACACAATGGTCTTGGCACTCCATGAAGACGGACGATTCCCTGAAAAACAAAGTGGCAATATGTGAAGCATCGTTGGTCTTATTGCATGGTATGAAGTGTGCCATCTTAGAGAAACGATCAATGACGACAAATATGGAATCTTTGTTTGTTTTAGTGTGTGGAAGGCCTAAGACGAAATCCATAGCAATGTCGGACCATGGCTTATGCGGTATGGCAAAGGAGTATACAAGCCATGAGAGTAGACTTAGCTTTGAGGCGTGTTGAACATCGTCGAACTAGGCGTTCCACATCACGCTTCATTCTTGGCCAATAGTAGTTTGTGGCGAGCATGGCGTAGGTCTTGTCGCGTCCAAAGTGACCCATGAGTGATCCTCCATGTGATTCCTTCAAAAGGAGCAAACGAAGCGAAGCTCGGGAATGCAAAATTTGTTAGCCTTAAACAAGAAACCTTTGTGCAAATAGAAATCACCAATTCCTTTGTGCTCCAAGCATTGACAAAAATGTCACCAAAGATAGCATCGGAAGCGTACAAGTCTTTATCTCATCCAAACCCAACACACTAATGTCAAGACGTGTAAGTAGGTTAGCTTTGCGGGATAGAGCATCTGCAACCACATTGTCTTACCTTTCTTGTATTTGATTACAAAGGTAAAAGACTCAATAAACTCAACCCACTTGGCATGTCTTTTGTTCAAATTTTTTTGACTTTCAAATATTTCAAAGATTAATGGTCGGAATGAATGACAAACTCCTTAGGATGAAGTAGTGTGCCACACATCCAAAACACGAACCAAAGCAAATAACTAATTGTCGTAAATGGGGTAATCAAACGACTACATCTAATTTTTCACTATGGTATGCGATGGTCTACCATTTTGCATAAGCACTCCTCCAATGCCCAATCCACTTGCATCACTTCAATCTCAAATGGTCTTAGAGAAATCCGAAGGCAAGGAGTGGTGCTTCGGTTTAACAACCGTTTGAGCTCATTGAAAGCAAAATCATGTGCATTGCCCCAAATGAAAGGTACATTTTTCTTGGTAAGTTCATGTAGAGGGCAAGCAATCGTGGAAAAATCCTTCATGAATCGGTGATAAAATCCGAAAACCAAGAAAAAGGCCAACTCTTCAAGTGATATGGGAAACGGCTGAGTCCTAATTGATTGATCTTGGCATCATCAACTTCAACTCCATCTGAAGAAACAACAAAACCCAAGAAAACAACTTGTTTGGTGGCAAATGTGCACTAGAAAGATTTGCATAAAGCTTTTCGTGCGAAGAACAAACAAAACTTGAGCAACAT